>SJYV01048986.1:933980-992826 GCA_006410875.1 Neotragus pygmaeus | reverse complement strand
AAATAAATAATCTGAGAAGTTTCTTCTACTGCTTTGCGAGCTTTCGCCGCCTCTGGATATAGTCGTGAACCAGTCATGCCATCCATTCTGCTGCTTCGTGGAATGAAAGAGGCATTGGCCTTTGGTGACTGACTCGGTCTCCAGCTCTGCCCGCTCCCCAGAGCTCAGGGGAAGGGCTGGAAGTGCCAGGCCTCCAGGCACTTCAGTCACATAACAAGGACACTTTTTCAGTCTCCTCCCCTAGGTAATGCCAAGCGTTGGGGAGCTCTGTGCTGGGATCAGGGACCAAGGACAAATTTATTTCTCCTTTTGTAAATTGCGGCGTCACAATCCTTCATGGTGGGAAGCCTGGTGTCCAGCGTTCCCCTTCCCCATCCATGTGGGGCTGAGATCACACGTTACATGAGCCCCTTGCTGGACCCCTGTGTGGCCTCTGCCTGCCCGAGCTCGGGCGAGCAGGAGAGGAAGCCTCGGTGCTTGCAGGCCTAGCTCCTGGAGCTGCCACCACCTGCCAGCACTACTTTCCCAGCCGTTCCTGTGCTCTGTGAGCCAGAGTGGAGCCAGCCAGGGAGTGAGCCCAGGGCCGGACGGGATCCAGACCCTGGAAGTGGGGAGAGGAGCAACGGCCAGCGCCTGGCATGGGGAGTAGCAGCTCCGCCAGCCTGGCTCCACGAGGAGCGTGAGGACGGCCCTGCTCTCGGCGGTGACAGATAGAGAGGCTGAGCCAGGGGCCCTCTCTGCAGCAGTTAGCGGGCTGAGTGGTGAGAGTGGCCGTTCCAATTGTGTGGCCAGGGCACTTGGCCATCCAGGGCTTGGGCTCCAGAAGGGGCCAGCAGTGTGGTTCCTGCAAAAAGGATGAGCAGTTGGCAGTTTGAGTTGAAAAGCCAGCTTCTGAAGGGTGATTTCTCTGCTCCTCTAATTAACGAGACACAGAGATTTCAGGTTGGCGAACAGGGCCCCCTCTGGCCACATGCACGCTTTTGCACTCTTGCTTTTCATGCCTTTGTGTCTTTTTAAAAAGACTGAAAATAATAATAATAATAAGCTTTTGGGGGGGGGCTCCAATTTTCAGATTTGACAGGAATGTGCAGGGCTGAACAAGGAGCTCCAAGAATCCCTGCCTCGAGCCTTGTCTTTGGAAAGTGCTGAGCCAGACCCTCTGTGCCTGGGCTCAGATGGAACCACCCTTCTGCTCAGGCTGGGTCTTCTCACTGTCTCAGAAGTCTGGAGGAGTCCCCAGTTCTCCCTGGGAACACTCCACACGCCCAAGCCCTGGTGACCAGGTCCTCCGTGGTAGTTTTTTCCCTCTTTCAGGCCAAAATAAGCCCAGCTTCCAGACAGACACTTCCCAGAGGGTCTGTGATGTTCTTGTCCTCTCATCCTTTATGGGCTGGTGGGGGCCCTGGGTGGCTGTCAGATTCCTTACTTATAAAATCAGGAGCCCCTCTAGAGTCAGGGGGTCCCCATGCCCGTCCACTTGGCCCGTGTTCACAGTCCTGTGGGTAGTTCGACAGCTGCAAACCACTGGTCCTATAACTTCCAGGGTTCCCTCCAGCTACAGAGTTCTGTTTCTATAATTTATTGAGTGTTTGCAGTTGTTCCAGAGTCAAGTTAATTTGATACATGATCTGCCCTTGAATTAAAACCAAATCCAGAGGGGGATCTGGCTCAGGCAGGCTGGGGCGTGGGACTGGGGGTTCCTCGTTTTCATCCTGGTCCTGGGCTAGTCGCTCTCTGAAAACAGAGACCCGTTTCCCTTTCTCACTCCATTTCCTCATCTGTCAAGTAATGTGTCGCCGCCTCAGCACAACCTGGTGGAACAGCCAGCCGCGCAGCTACCTCTGATGTATCCAGCCAGCAAGTCGGGGGGCTGCCTCCCTCCACCGAGCCTTCCTCTTCTCTCCGTTTTTTTAGCCCCTCATGGTACAATTATTTTGGGTGAAAATGAATATAAAGCTGCATGAGTTTTTTACAAAAATCAATTTGTGACACCCCCTGAAGAAACTGAAGTCCCTCTGGACCATCACTAAACTAGTCCCTTTATTTCATCTCCAGTGGATCTTCCTGACCCAGGGATGGAACCTGCATCTCCTGCATTGCAGGCGGAGTCTTTGCTGCTGAGCCACTGGGGAAGTCCACTGTCCCTTTATTTCCATCTGAAAAGGTGGGGCTCTTGGCCACATGCCGCCACCCAGAGCGGAAGCCAGTATTTCATGTGTTGGCAGAAGTGGCACCAAGGTTTCGGGGTCTCACAGACTCTGCCACTTCTCAGCCATGTGACTCTGGGAAGAAAATGAAATGGTGGAATTTGCAAAGGTTCTGTGGGAAGATGAAATCCTGGACGTCTAAGAAACCCCTTTCCCCTCCCTCAGGAAAGCTCGAGAAGTGGTGTCTGGCTTTCTCGAGAGATTGCTCGGCTTTTTAAAACCAGAACCCGAAGCGAGAGATGTTGCTCGGGGGCCTGGCTTCCTGTGGGGGCTCCCTGCTGGCTGTTCTCTGCTGCTCAGGCCGCCCTCACACCCTCGCCGGCATCCCAAGGGTGTTCTCCAGGCTGCAGCCACTTGTGATTCTTCCTGCTCGCCCTTCCTGCTCACCAGGCTCATCTTTGAAGTGAACCCTAGGAATGCAGACGAAGAGCTGAGACGCTTAACTGATGCCTACCACTAGATCCAAGGTCTTTTTATTCACCAACCCTCCTCATCTGTTTCGTCCTTGAGAGCTCATTCAAGGGGAGAGTTTGGGCCCAATTTCCTTTTTCTTCTGCGTGGTCACTGTGGGCTGTTCTCTGTCCATTTCCTCATCAGTGTATCTGCCTCTGCATCGGGACCTGTGCCTTCTATTTCTCTGCAATTCTGTGCTTTCTGCACGGCAACCAGGTGACTGACCCCTCTTTAAAGCTCAAAGAGCTGTTGCATAAAGCTTTTTCTGAAAAACAGCACCCTGCCCATTTTCAAGCTCCGTGGTTGTTCGAACCAAGGGGAGCCTTTGAAGTTGCCCTCTCCTTGCCACCAGCCGCTACAAAGAAAGAGACCTGCTGGCCACAGCCTTTCCCCGGAGTCTGCCCTACTTAGCTAGCCAAGGACATCCGGCTCTGAGCCTGCCTCTGTGGCCTCTGCCTCTCAGCCGTCAGGGTTTATATGGTATTCAGAGTTTGGACTGTTAGCTAGTCACCCCTTTTCAATCACAGGCCTGGGAGTGCAGGCAACAGAGGGGGCCAGTGTCCAGCCACTTCCCCAGCTGTGGACACCATCCTGGGGAAGCCTCCTGTTTTAGCTGCAGCACAGCAGAGGGGGACAAGCAAGGACACCAGTGGCTGCCACTCAGTCCATTTCTTGAAGCCTCAGTTTCCTTATTGAGTGTGGGGACGAGAAGCATAGTCGATCAGGTAACGAGGTAAACATCCAGCCTTGTGTCCACATGTGGTGGGTGGAGTGGGTTGAACAGTGAGCCCCATAAGGCCATGTCCATCCAGAATCTCAGAATGTGACCTCCTTTGGAAATAGGGTCTCTGCAGGTACAGTGCAGGTAAGGATGGAAATGAGATGAGCCTGGATTAGGGTGGGTCTGGAGTTCACCAAGAGCATCTGTATAGGAGAGAAGGAGACAGGGACAGAGAGAAGGCAGCTGTGTGAAGACAGAGGCAGAGATAGGAGTGATGTGGCCACGAGCCAAGGAATGCCAGGAACTGCCAGAAGCTGGAAGAGGCCAGGAAGGTGTCTTCCCCAGAGAGCATGGTTCTGTTGACACTTTGACTTTTGGCCTCTGGCCTCCAGACTGTGAAAGAAAAATTTATGTTGTTTCAGGTTTGTAGTGATTTGTTAGGGCAGCAGCAAGGAACGAATACAGTGTGCTCTTTTTTTTTGGCCACACTGGGTCTTCATTGCAGCTCGCAGGCTCTTTGTTGCTTCACACGGGCTTTCTCTAGTTGTGGTGCTTGGGCTTGTCATTGCCGTGGATCCTCACTGCAGAACTTGAGCTTCTGTGGTTGTGGCCTGTGGACTCTGGAGCTCGGGTTCAGTGGTTGTGGTGCATCGACTTAATCGCTCCGTGAAATGTGAAATCTTCCCAAACCAGGGGTTGAACCCATGTTCACACTGGCAGGCAGATTCTTATCCACTCTGCCACCAGGAAGTCTCATAGTGTATTCTTGATAAGGGATGGTTATTACCATCTTTCTTTTAAGGAGAAGAGTGAGACCATTTGGGGGCTTGCTGGCAAAGGAGGACAGAAGGGCAATCAGAGGAGGATGCCCTGGAGCTGGAGGGGCAGGGCTTTGCAGAGCAGGTCAAGGTGCGTGGGTAGAGGCGCTGGGTGTTAACACTCTGAGGAGTTGAAGTGCCCCTTCCCATCTTTCCTGCTCCCATCCATGCTGACACACTCCCCAGGGGTGGCGAGGGGACACAGAATGCGTTCCATAGCCTCAGAAAGCCAGTGGACATCCCAGAGCCCCTGGCCTCCTGAGCCAGGACTGGACAATGCTCAGAGGTGGTGTGACTAAGCCTGGACCTGTGGTCTCCTCAGTGAGGGCTGAGCAGCTGGATGGGGATGGAAGACCGATGGGAGAGGGATGCCCCCGGCCCTGACCTGTTCGGCTGCCCTGCGCACAGGTACCCAACAGCAGAAGCTGGCTGAGGTCCCAGTTCTGTTTGCTCAGATATGAGGAGATGGAATGTAGGCACCCTGGTGTCTGGGTGTGTTTAACCTTTGCAAGCTTCTGACCACAGACGTGCAGCAGCACCTACCTGATGGGTATCTGTGGCGCCCCGGGAAACAAAGCCTGCTGCCTGCAGATCATCTCACTCTGTGGAGCCTGGGAGGCCTGGACTCCTGAGTCCGACTCAGTTCTGGCAAGAAGTGAGGTGGCGTGCTCCCTCCTCATACCGTGGGGGCAGTTACAGCAGCTTCTCACTCATGTTGTGTTAACGGATCTCAGAAGCCAAGGGTGGCCCACCTGCTCCCTCGTCCTTGCTGCTCCCTCATCCTTGCTGCTCCCTCCATCATCATGAATTTGGTTCGCAAACCCTGGACCACCTTGCAAGAGAGGAGGCTGCAAGGACTAGGTCTCCAGCCCCACTGGAGAGCTGCCTGCCGTAGCTCCCACGCCCACCAGGGAGAGAGACTTGGGCCTTCCTTGTCCGGAGGTTGGGGGTGGGGGGGCGCCTGCTCTGACCTCGACCTTCCTCCTCAGGGATGCCACTCCCAGCACAGCCTCCTATGAAGTGGGAGGAGCAAGGTGTGGGATGCGGCTGGAGCCAGGGCACCACCAGACCTCCTAGTGGTCCAGGCTAGAGCCTTGCATGTTTTCCGGAAGGCAGAGGTAAGCCAGGGGGTGCTGGGCTGGAAGGAGGGGTTTCAGCTTCCTCTTTGTAAAAAGGTCATTTAAGGGAGGAGATGAACATGGGGACAGTGGAGGCAGGGGTGTGGGTGAGGATGGAGCAGAGAGCTGTTCTGAGAGGTGAACGCGGACCAGAGTCCAAATGCACAGAAGGTGCAGCGAGGGGGAGAATTTTCCCATACAGACCCTGCGCACTCCCNGATGAACATGGGGACAGTGGAGGCAGGGGTGTGGGTGAGGATGGAGCAGAGAGCTGTTCTGAGAGGTGAACGCGGACCAGAGTCCAAATGCACAGAAGGTGCAGCGAGGGGGAGAATTTTCCCATACAGACCCTGCGCACTCCCGGATAAACCAGGCCCAGCACGCAGTGGGCATTAAAGAAAGACTTGCTTGGTTCCTCCTCCTAGCGCCCACCCAGTGCCTTACCTGCACCCAGTCCTGCATTTCCTGCCCCTCCCCCTCCATGGCTGGATCTGCAGCTCCATCAACCAGGCTCTCCGACTTTTTTTTTTTAAATACTGCAGATGTCACTGACGGGCCACCCCAGAACCGCGACTGTGTAACTCCACGGAATGTGTAATTATAGCAACACAAGCATCAAATTACCAAGGACAAGTAGCTGCAAAGTAATTACATGATTCTTTGTTACTGGGAGGGTTTGGGGATTTCTCCCCTTTTAAGCTTTAAAAGCACCCTTTGAGTGGGTGGGTGGGGAAGCAGGTGGCAGGTGGGCCAGAGGATAAGAGAGACTAGTGAGTGAATTCAATTTGCTCCTCCCCAAGCTGAGAGTGACCACTGGATNACAGCCAGGACCTCGGTGCAGGGCGAACACGGCACACAGACCGTACCTCGACAAAGGGCGACTGAGGCACTAGCCTGAAACTGAGTGAAGGGCGATCGTGTCATACAGCCCAGAACTCGTTGTTAGCCGACCGCGGAACACAGCCTCGACCTCGGAGCAGGGTGACCATGACACTCAGACCAGACCTCAGCGCAAGGCGACCGTGACAAATAGGCCGGACCTCGGTGCAGTGTGACCATGGCACACAGGCTGGACCTCGGTGCAGGGTGAATGCGGAACACAGGCAGGACATCAGCGCAAGGTGTCTGTGGAACACAGACCGGACATCGGCTCAGGGAAACCACGTCACACAGCCCGGACATCTGCAGAAGGCTACCTCGGCACACAGCCGGGACCTCAGTGCAGTGGGACAGTGGAACACATCCCGGACCTCTGGAGAAGGCTCCCGTGGCACACAGCCCAGACCTTGACAAAGAGGAACTGCAGCACAGAGCAGGGAACAGGTCGCAAGCCGAGGGTGGAACACAGGCATGACCTGGGCACAGGGCGACTGTGGAACACAGCCCGAACTTCAGTGAATGGCAACCGCAGCAGACATCCCGGACCTCGATGCAGGGCGACCTTGGCACACAGCCTGGACTTGGGAACAGGGCGACCATGGCACACGACCCGGACCTCGGCACAGAGGGAACGCGGCACAGAACTCGGAACTCGTTGGAAGCCCAGGGCAGAATACAGCCTGGAACTCCACGCAGGGCGATGGCAGCACACGTCCCGAACAACAGTGAAGAACGAATGAGGCACACAGCATGGACCTCGGTGCAGGGAGACCGTGGCACACAGCACCGACCTCGGGAGATAGCGACCGTGGCACACAGCCCAGACATCGATATAGGGCAACTGGGCCACCCAGCCTGGACCTCGTCGCAAGGCTACCACGGCACACAGCCCGGACCTTGGCACAAGGCTAACATGGCATATAGCTGAAACCTCAGCAGAATACGACCACAGCACACAGCCCGATCCTCAGTGAAGGACTACCTCAGCACACAGCCTGGACCTCGACACAAGACTACCATGGCACACAGCCCGGAACTTGGTTCAAGGCTACCGAGGCACAAAGGCTGGACCTTGGTGCAGGGCCACCACGGCACACACGTTGACCACGGCACAGGGCAACCTCTGCACACAGCCTGAACATCAGTGAAGGATGACTGTGACACACAGCCCAAAAATATGTGCAGGGCAACCGTGGCACAGAGCTTGGAACTCGTCCCTAGACAACCACGGAACACAGCCCAGACCTCTGCACTGGGTGACCGTGGCACACAGGCCGGACCTCTGCACGGGGTGACCAAGCACACAGCCCAGACCTTGGCACAAGGAGACCATGGCACACAGCCCAAATGTCAGTGAAGGGCGACTGCAGCACTCAGCCTGGAACTCATCGCCAGTCAACCGCGGAACACAGCCAGGACCTCGGAACAGGGCGACCATGGCACAGAGCTCCAATATCGGAGCAGGGCTATCGCAGCACACAGCACGAAACTCAGTGAAGGGCGACCGAAGAACACAGCCCAGAAATCTGTACAGGGAGCCTGCGACACAGAGCCCGTAACTCGTCACTAGCCAACTACAGAACACTGCCCGGACCTCGGCGCTAGGCAACCATGGAAAACAGGCAAGACTTCGTCGCAGAGCGACCAAGGCACGCAGCCCAGATATCGGCGAAGGGCGACCATGGCACACTGCCCAAAACACAGTGAAGGGCGACCATAGCACACAGCCAGTAACTCGTCGCTAGCTGAAAGTGGAACAGAGCCCGTATTTCGGCACAGGGCGACCACAGAAAACAGGCCGGACCGAGGCACAGGGCGACAGTGGCACACATCAAGGACATCGAGCAGGGCGACCGCGGCACACAGCCTGAATATCAGTGAAGGTTGACCGTGGCACACAGCCCGAAACTCAGTGAAGGGCGACCACAGCACACATCCCGGACCTCGATGCAGGGCTACCCTGGCACAAAGCACGAACGTCGACCGAAGGCGACCCCGACACACAGCCAAAAAATTGGCGCAGGGTGACCGCGGCACACAGCCGGAACCTCAGTGAATGGCGAACGCGGCACACATCACGGAACTAGTCACTAGCTGACCAGAGAACACAGCCCGGACTTCGGTGAAGGGCGACAACGGCCCACAGCCCGGACCTCAGAGCAGGGGGACCGCGCGACCCCGCCCGGACCTCTGGAGAAGGCTACCAGGGCACACAGCCCCGACTTGGCAAAGAGGAACTGCGGCACAGACCCGGGAACATGTCACAAGCTGAGGGCGGCACACAGCCCCGACCTCAGAACAGGGTGACTGTGGCACACAGCACGGACCTCTTCAGAAGGCTACCTTGACACACAGCCCGGACCTTGGAACAGGGCGACCTTGGCACACAGCCCAGACTTCGGCACAGAGGTGACGCGAAACAGAGCCCGGAACTCANACCTCGGCACACAGCCCAGACCTCAGAACAGGGCGAATGTGGCACACAGCCCGGACCCGGCACAGAGGGACCATGGGACAGATCCCAGAAATCGTTGCAAGCCGAGGGCAGAAAGCGGCCTGGACTTCAGTGCAGGGCGAACGCAGCACACAGCCCAAACCAGAGTGAAGAGCGACCGAGGCACACAGCATGGACCTCAGTGCAGGGCGACCCTGGCACGCAGCACCGACCTCAAGAAAGGGCGACCGTGGCACAGAGACTGGACATCGGCACAGGGCAACTGCGGCACACAGCCCGGATCATGGCAAACAGGAACCGCAGCACAGAGCCGGGAATAGGTCGCAAGCCAAGGGCAGAACACAGCCTGGACCTCGGCGCAGGGCGACCATGGCACACAGCGCGAACCACAATGAAGAGCGACTGAGGCACACAGCATGGACGTGTGCGCAAGGCAACCCGGGCATACAGAACCTACCTCGGAGGATGACGACCGTGGCACACAGACTGGACATCGGCGCAGGGCAATGGCGGCACACAACCCGGACCTCGGTGCAAGCATGGCACACAGCCCGAACCTGAGCACAAGGCTAACATGGCACACAGCCCGAACCTGGGCACAGTGCGACTGCGGCCCACAGCCCGAAATATCAATGAAGGGCTACCACAGCACAAAGCCCAGACATAGGCACAAGGCTACTGCGGCACACAGCCTGGAATTTGGTTCAAGGATACCGTGGCACACAGACCGGACCTCGGCACAGGGTGACTGCGGCACACAGCCTGAACCTCAGTGAAGCGAGACTGAGGCACACAGCCCGGAAATCTGTGCAGGGCACCCTGGGTACAGAGCTCGGAACTCGTCGCTAGCCAACAGTGGAACACAGCCCGGACCTCAGCACAGGGAGACCATGGCAAACAGGATGGAACTCGTTTCAAGCCAACGGCAGAACACAGCCCGGACCTCTACAGAGGCCAACAGCGGCACACAGGCCGTACCCCAGTGCAGGGTCACCATGGCACAAAGCAGGTCCTCGATGCAGCGTGACCGCGGCACACAGCCCAAACCTCAGTGAATGGCGAACGTGGCACACACCACGGAATTAGTCACTAGCTGACCACAGAACACAGCCCGGACTTCGGTGCAGGGCGACAACTGCACACAGCCCTGACCTCAACACAGGGGGACCGCGGCACCCAGCCTGGACCTCTGGAGAAGGCTACCTCAGCATACAGCCCAGACCTTGGCAAAGAGGAACTGTGGCACAGACCTGGGAACAGGTCGCAAGCCGAGGGCAGAACACAGGCTTGACCTCAGCACAGGGTGAACTTGGCACACAGCCCAGACCTGGGGAGATGGTGACCGCAGAACACAGCCCTGACCACGGAACAGGGCGACCGTGGCACACAACCCGGACTTCTGCAGAAGGCTACCTCGGCACTCAGCCCGGACCTCGTAACAGGGCAATCTAGGCACACAGCCTGGACCTTGGCACAGAGGGAACACGGCACAGAGCCCGGAACTCATCGCCAGCCGAGGGAGGAGCACAGGCTCGACCTCGGCGCAGGGCGACCACAGAAAATAGCCTGAACCACAGTGAAGAGCGACCGAGGCAAACAGCAGGGACCTCGGTGCAGGAAGCCCCTTGCACACAGCACCGATCTCGGGAAATGATGACCGTGGCACACAGACCAGACATCAGCTCAGGGCAACTGCAGAACACAGCCCATACCTTGGCGCAAGCTTACCGCGGCACAAACCCTGGACCTCAGTGCAAGGATAACATGGCACACAGCCCGAACCTCGGCACAGTGCGACTGCGGCACACAGCCGGATACTCAGTGAAGGGGGACCGCAGCACACAGCATGGAAATCTGTGCAGGGCGACCTGGGTACAGAGCTCGGAACTCATCGCAAGCTGACTGCGGATCACAGCCCGGACCTTGACACAGGGCGACCATGGCAAACAAGACGGAATTCGTTTCCAGCCAATGGCAGAACACAGCCCGGACCTCCCCACAGGGTGACCGCAGCACACAGGCCGGACCTCAGTTCAGGGTGACAGCGGCACACAGCATGGTCCTCATTGCAGGGCGACCACGGCACACAGCCTGAACCTCAGTNCCATTGGGTTTCAGCTGCTGCTGCTGGCTGGCATCTCTCTTCTGCCCTGGAGTGATAGCAAAAGGAGGTTTCATATAGCCCTCCTGCACCCCTCCACTGTCACCATCACCCAGGTCATGGGAGGGAGCCTTGCATCAGTGAGGGGATGTCCACAGGGCCGGGGGCACTGGGCGCTGGCTGTGGTCCCTCAGTTGCCCTTCTCCATCATTCCCTCACTCCTGCTGAGCATGGGGTGCTTAGAGCTCCTTTTTTTTCTAGCTCCCAGGATGACATGGACCCATTGCCAGGCCCTCACATCATTTGCATTGAACCCTGTGTCACCAATTCTAATTGTTTCTTTTCCACCATAATCTGAGTCCTCCTCCTGCTTTGCACATCCCTGGGAAGCTCAGCAGAAGCACTAACCATGGCAGACCTCCAAGAAATGCTGGACTCTACAAAGTAAAGACTCCTGAAACATCAGTGATTTTCTTTTTTAAACACTGGAATCGTTTTCAAAGGAGGGAGGAATCTATAAATCACTTTGGCTGAAGATATTAGTTGAAGATATAATTGCGAAATCCATTTTTATGACCCGTCCTTACTGTCTCATTACATATTCCCTAAATATACATAATTTTCCACATCTTCATTCATCATGTGTCAAAAAATAATATTGCTGTTTTCTTCCATTATTGTAAGAGGTAAAAGACGAACCAGGCTGCTCAAAAGCTTCAGGCTGCAGCAGCATTTTAACTCTGAAAGAGAAAATCTCCCATCTTATTTTGAGTCAGATCTCATTCTCCCCCTCTGCAATCAGGGTACAGTAGATACAAGGGATCCTCTGGGAGGAGAAGCACCTGGGATTCCAGGCCATCCGGTGATGATTCTCAGGGCACAAGATACTACTTCTGCTCTCTGCTGAGAACAGATGAGCTGGAGCCATCATGTGCTGGTTTGATGCTTGCGCTCCAGTCACACGNTACTGGGAGGGTTTGGGGATTTCTCCCCTTTTAAGCTTTAAAAGCACCCTTTGAGTGGGTGGGTGGGGAAGCAGGTGGCAGGTGGGCCAGAGGATAAGAGAGACTAGTGAGTGAATTCAATTTGCTCCTCCCCAAGCTGAGAGTGACCACTGGATAGAAGGGTCAGGGAGATGGGGTAGCAGCAGGGGGTGGGTGGTTATTCCTGGGGGTCGGGCTCCAGAACCACCATGAAGTGATGGTCCTCCACGCTATATCCTCAGCATGCTCCCTCAGCCCCTCTCTCCCACCCATCACACATTTCTCATGGGCCCTTCAGCCTCTGCAAAAACCACAGGCTGCCACCAGAAGGGGACCTCGGTCTCGGTACGCCTCCTGAGCAGCAGATGGGAGGCTGTGCAGCCCTGGCTCCGACTGGCACCCCAGTGGCCTTGAGGGTGGGGGGGTAGTTCTGAGTGCAGCCCTCCCGACCTGCATCTCCTGTCCACCGGCGCCTGATGGTTGTTTGCGGTGTAATCGTCCCTCCCTCGCTCCCCGGCCCCCGCAGCTGCTTGGCCGGCCAGGGACAACCCCAGTGTGGCCCCTGCTGGGCTCAGCCCCAGGCTGCCATCTGCATCTGCCCAGCTCAGGCCTGGGTGGCTGGTGACTGTGGAACGGCTGCAGGACGAGACTGAAGTGGGACTTGGCTCTAGAGGCAGGACGCCGGGTAGGAAAGGGATGTGTGGTCTCTGTTGTTCTCCAGTGGGTGCCAGGCCGCCCACGGCGACCTGGAGGCGGGTTCGCCTCTGAGACGCTGTGCGGGGGCCCGTCCTGGGAGCCCTGTGCTGCTCTGGCAGGCCCTCGTGCTGACTTTAAGGTGAATCGCCTGCCCCCTTGCCTCTCGTCCCCTGTGAGCACAGTTGCTAATCTGCACTTATTTGACCTAATGCCTCAGAAAGGTTTGGTCAACTCCCTGCACAAGTGTGTGTGTGGATCCTGTCTCTACCACTGGATGCCCCCGCGGTGCTCTCGCCACCGTGGGATCCCACACGGCCCGCGGGTTCTCTTTTCACAGGACACTGTGTCCTGTGAACGTCCTCAGACGTGCAGGCCAGCCACTCTCTCACACCCATTATGGTTTAGATTACAGAGCAATTATCCCGCTGAGCAGCTGTGTAATTCACAGGTCGCATCCACTCACCCTGCTAATGGCATTGGCAGACCTACGGTGAGCAGAACCCAGAAAGCCAGAAGCTGATGTCCTTGAACCCTTAGTGCGGTGGGGAAGGGATGGGGGCTCTTGATTCAGACTCCCAGGTCTGTGGAGCAGGATGTAGGGCTGCGGTCCCTGGGGGAGCATGGGAATCAGGCTGCACGGGCAAGGGCATTTTGGCTGGGTTTGGGATGTCATGCAGCCAGCTCTTTGAATGACCCAGTAACTTATTTGATCGGGGTGCAAGAATTCCATTTCTAGGTCTCCAGGGGCAGGGGCCCAGCAGAGAGATGCCACCAACATAGCAGTCCTGCTGGACCCCCGTCCACGCCACCATCTGTCTCTCTCTGTGATGGGAGATCGACGGAAATATTTGGAATTGTAGAGTCAAAGACATGTAGATCATGTAGAAGATGGTCGTCCAAGACGTTTACTCATCTGCTCAGGTTCAGCGAAGTCTAGAATTTAATTACTCAAAGGGAAGGGAGCAAACTAATTATACTTTTCAGCTACTTTCTCCACAGAAGCAGAGAGGGAAGAACAAAAGCCTCTTTTCACCCCAGCCCAAGCCTGGTCTTCCACAAGCCCAGGAACAGCCTTTGGTAACAGGCAGTGTATGTACTTCTTTTAGTTATAGAATCCCAGGGACAAGGGGAGCCTGGTGGGCTGCNTAGGCTGCAGTCCATGGGGTTGCTAGGAGTCGGACACGACTGGGCAACTTCACTTTCACTTTTCACTTTCATGCATTGGAGAAGGAAATGGCAACCCACTCCAGTGTTCTTGCCTGGAGAATCCCAGGGACAGAGGAGACTGATGGGCTGCCGTCTCTGGGGTCACACAGAGTCGGACACGACTGAGCGACTTCACTTTCACTTTCATCTCTGCAAACAACAGTCCCTATTAAATGTATAGGTGCAAGAAGGAAGTGGACTTTTATGAGACTGTGTGAGAAACTCCAGCAGAGGGTGAGAGAGGGTCTAGAGCAATGGTTCTTAACTGGGGAAGATTTGCCACCCAACGACAAAGCAATTTCTGGAGATAGTTTTGGTTTTTACAACTTGTGTCAACGATAGGTGCTTCTAGCAGCTGACGGGTAAAGGGCAGAGATGCTGCTGAACATCCCACGACACACAGGACAGCTCCCATAACACTGAGTTATCTGGCCTGAAATGTCAATAGTGCTGAGGTTGAGAAATCCTCATCTAGAGCCTCAGTTCAGTTCAGTCGCTCAGTCATGTCCGACTCTGTGGGACCCCATGGGCTGCAGCATGCCAGGCCTCCCTGTCCATCACCAACTCCCAGAGCTTACTCATGTCCATTGAGTTGGTGATGCCATCCAACCATCTCATCCTCTGTTGTCCCCTTCTCTTCCCACCTTCGATCTTTCCCAGCATCAGGGNGAAGAACAAAAGCCTCTTTTCACCCCAGCCCAAGCCTGGTCTTCCACAAGCCCAGGAACAGCCTTTGGTAACAGGCAGTGTATGTACTTCTTTTAGTTATAGAATCCCAGGGACAAGGGGAGCCTGGTGGGCTGCTGTCTATGGGGTCGCACAGAGTCGGACAGGACTGAAGTGACTTAGCAGCAGCAGCAGCAGATAGGTCATGCACACCTGTGATTTTTAAAATCACTCAAGTGGGCCCATCTTGTTCTGTTAATTTGTTTGTTTTCCTTGACAGTCTGCAGTGGAAGCCCTTCTGTGTCGCTATGTGTGTGTGTTCACGTCACCTTGTTATCCACTGCGTGGTGTTCCACAGTGGGATGGCTCATCATTTATGTCACTGCTTCCATAGCATCTGTTCCCATTTTATGATATCACAGGTGGTCCTCCAGTGTCTGGGAATGCATTTTCCTGCAGGTTATAGATTATGAATAGGAATGAAATATAAACATATATCTGATGAATAGCCTAAACAAGATTCTTTCCTCCTTCCTTCCCGTTTTGTTTCTTGCTTCTTTCCTTTTCTTAAATGTAGCAGGAAGCTGGAGGGAGGTGGTCCAGGGCTGCTCAAGGATGTTTCCTGTCTCCTGGTTCTGCCATCCTCATGTGTGGCTTTGTGCTGCAGTTTCGGTCCTCTTAGTGAAAGCTCCATTATCTTCTGTATTTCAACAGGGTAGGAGGAAGAGTGAAAGTGAAGGGCAAGAGCCAAGGGCTTTCTGCTCCTGAGAACTCGTGTGCGTATGTGTGTGTGTATGTGTGTGTGTGTGTGTGTGTGTGTGTGTGTGTGTGTGGTGGGAGTGGGTATGGAATGCAACCCTTCCACAGGAGTGCACCACTATGTAGGTGGCCAGACTGTGTCATGTGGCCACTCTGAGCCTTAAAGATGGCTGGAAAGGGATNTGTGTGTGTGTGTGTGTGTGTGTGTGTGTGTGTGTGTGGTGGGAGTGGGTATGGAATGCAACCCTTCCACAGGAGTGCACCACTATGTAGGTGGCCAGACTGTGTCATGTGGCCACTCTGAGCCTTAAAGATGGCTGGAAAGGGATTTATTCTATAGGCTCAGTTGTTGAGGAAGGCAAGGGAGGAGGTGTTTGAAACTGTGTGTGATCTGTCCTCAGAGTTCCTCTGCCCCAGGATATGTGTGAAGAGAGCAGACTGGGTTTTGTTTCATTTCAAGCTGTTTGACCTGCTATTCAGGGCCTAAGGTCTGACCTTCTTTCCTTCCCTGTCCCTCTGGCTCAGTTTCCTCGTCTCTGAGCACTGAAGAATCACATGCTCTGTGCACCCTGCCTTGGGCCCCACTGTCTGGGGAGGCCTGGCCACCTCTTTCCAGAGCCCATCCTTCTCTGAGGTTCAGTTACATCTGATGTCTTCTCTGAAGCATTCTCCGGCCTGCTCAGCTGGGCAAAGCCATCTTTTCCCCCACATTGGAGAGTCTGCTTTCGCTCTCAGTTCCCCTCCCCATCTTTCCTAGAATTATTCCCAGGGGTCTGTTTGCCCCAGAAACTAAGGAGGGAAAAAATAAATCAGCAGAGAGAAGGCCATGGCCTCAGGCTAGATTCAGAGGCAAGGCCTGCCACATGGACTCGGGCAGGGTCTATATCCAGTTAAGGCCTTGTGGATTTGTGCTGCAGTTCTGGAGCTTGGTGGCTGCAGGGAGAAAGTGAGGAAGCGACTTTGCCGAGTCTGGAGGGTCTCTGGGGCCAAGGTGGGCACTGGGGTTCCTCTTGGAGTCGATGTTGGAGGGCCTGGGGGGAGCTGCAGGTGGAGAATCAGGTCAAGAGATCGCCCACCCGAGCCTCTGGGTTCCAGCACCCGTGGAGTGACACGTGGAGGTCTGTGAGCAGCAATGACCTTAGCACAAATATGGGAACCTTTCGCATCGCTGGTGCTGAAGGCTGAGAGGAGGCAGGTGGCCATGGTGGCTGGAGGATGGCCCTGGTGAGCCCCCTCCAGGGGCCCTGGGGGTGGGCAAGGTGGGGGGCTGGAGTTGCAGAGGCCTTGGAGTTGCCAAGATGTGGTACTATATAACCAGTATGTTGACGCCTGCCTTAAAGGGAGGAGCCTCAGATTACTTATGCCGTGGCTGTCTTCAGGTCTGGGTGACAGTCCCACGAAGCGAGGCCCTGTCCAGTTCCTGCTCACACAAGCTGCCTGCTCTCGGGGTGGGTCCCCTTCTGTTTTGCAGCTGCGCTTTGTTGCAAGGTGACTTTGGAGAGGACTCCAGGAAGCAATGTGGTCTGGGTGCTGATCATAGATGTGCCTCCAGGTTCTTCCAGGTAACATTACTGTATTTTCTCGGCAGTGGAATTTTGAAGTTTCTGCCTTGTGCATGTGAGCTCAGTTGTATCTGACTCTTTGAGACCCCATGGACTGTGTAGTAGCCCACCAGGCCTCTCTGACGTTGGGATTTCCCAGGCAAGAAAACTGGAGTGGGTTGCCATTTCCTCCTCCAAGGGATCTTCCCGACCCAGAGATCAAACCTGCCCCTCCCTATGTCTCCTGCATTGGCAGCTGGATTCTTTACTGTCGGAACCATTCTGCCTTGTATCAGATTCCAAGTTATTTTCTAAGGAGAGTTGACCTTCTTAATTTTTCTTCCCTTCTGCCTCAGCCAAGCTGACTTCCCTCTGCAGATATTTATTAAGCTCACAGTCATTGACAGGAACCGTCTCAGACTGGCTTCATCATGTACAAGGTGGCCACGTTGAATGAATTACTTGCCTTCATTGTCCATGGTTGGTTTATCTATTAAACCAAATATTATCTTGTTTCATGTTGGCAGGATTAAGTGGCTCCCTATAGGTTGTGAACCAGTGAGGTTGCTCAGTCATTTCTGACTCTTTTTGACCCCATGGACTGTAACCTACCAGGCTCTTCCATCCATAGAATTTTCCAGGCAAGAGTACTGGAGTGGGTTGCCATTTCCGTCTCCAGGGGATCTTTCCCACCCAGGGATCGAACCCAGGTCTCCCACATTGCAGGCAGATGCTTTACCTTCTGAGCCACCAAGTGCTTAGAATCTGTGATTGGCACCTAGTAAGAGGTAAACAACAGCAATGGTCGCTATTATTATTGCACGTGACAGTAATGATGGTTGGAGCTCAGTGGACAAAACTGACATGGTTCCTGTCTTCATAGAGCTCACAGCCCAGTGCTTTAAGGCGCACGCTCAGCCCAGGACTGCTGCTGATTGCGATGATACAAGATTCTTGCTTCACTGGGTGCATCAAATAGGTCAGTCCTGGGAAGGATAATGTGGTCCGACCATTGCATTTCTTGCATTGTTCTTCTTACATGAACACTCAAAGCTTTTCTGCCCATCTTGTCTCCCTTTCTCCCTGCCTTTGAATCTACTGTTTCTTCTATCTAAAAAATAGATAGTAGCACACATTCATGTAGCTGTGAACACGTTGTTCTGACTTATATACATCAACATGTTTAAGTCTCATGTCAGCCTTATGGGGTAAGTGCTGTTGTTATCCTGAGCCACAGAGAGGTCAGATAACTTGCCCAGGGTCACACAGTAGTGAAATGGCAGACAAAGTAGGATTTGATTCCAGAAAGTCTTTTAAACCCCAGGCTGTGCAGAACACTAGGCTCCCACCCCCATCTCAGCACTGGGTCCTTTCCTGTCCCTCAAGCATATTTCTTCAGAAAACCTTCTCTAACTGTCAAATCTAAACCAGCGTAATCTCTCATGTTGTCATATTTCTGTTTCTTTAACATCTTTAACATGTTAAAAATGTATTTTTTTAACATCACTACATATTTGTGGATTGTATGGTATTTTTTTTACAACTTTAAAAATTTTATGTAAATAATGTCATACGTATATATCATTCTGCAACTTGGGTTTTTGCTCAATAATGTTTCTGAAATTTGTAAACATTGAAGATATGGTTCTAGGTCATTTATTCGAATTAACAGAAGTGTAATTCATTTTATGACTACATACCTATAATTCACCTACTCTTTTTGATGGCCATTTAGGTTGTCTCTGATGTTTTTCTGCTATAAACAACATTGGAATGAACAGTCTTGGGCATGTGTCCTTGGAGACATGGGAGAAAGCATCTATATAAAAAATTCTGTACTCAGAAGGGTCATGGGTCTTGAAAATATTAAAGTTTACTAGATTTTGCCACGTTTCTATCTGAGGGAGATGCTAGCAGTTGATTTCCCCAACAGCAATTTATGAGACTTTCTTTTTCTCCATGTCAAACAATCCGATTTTGTTCTGAGAAGATCACTCTAGCGACGAGTAAAAAGTGAGCTGGGTGAGGATAGGAAGGAGTGCATGGGGGTCCAGACACACGGAGAGCTAAGAACTGGGACAGTCAAGGTTTCTCGCTTCAAACTGATAGTGGAGAACTTCCTGCACGATCCTCTGCTTTCTGTTCCCTTTTATCATCAGGCTGGCGAGAATGGAATTATCTGCTTGTCAAGTGTTATCAATCAAATATCAAATTGTGCAGGCAACTGAACTGCTCTTCTTTGTAGAAAATTATTATTTATTTTTTATTTAACAGAACTCAAGGCTGAGAGGGTGCTCCACTGTGCCCTTCTGTGGTTTTAGTGTTTTCTCTGCTTTGGCTCAGCCCTGGGTTGTTTATCATGCATGTGTTGTAGTGCAAATGTGGAACAAATGAAGCCGAGATATCAAATTAATACTGTGATCTGTTTTTCTGTTTTGTTGCCATAACAATCTGTGGCTCTTGAAGCAAAGAGAAAATTAGAATTGTATTAAAGGTGTTTACACCATGTACACTCCATCCTGCATTATTATTTATTGCTATAATAAGTGTATTTAACATTTTGCTTAAGGAGGGCTCTCTTCTACTTCCTTTTGCCTTGTGCTTCCTTTTGCCTTTTTCTGCTTGTCCTTCTAACCAGGCTGTGCTTTTGACCTTGATGTTTCCTGTAGTTCTGAGCAGAAAGGATGCTTCATGACCTCATGATTCCTTATATTTATTCCTCCCCTTCGCGCCTCCACTTCCCTCCAATCCTGGGAGCTCCTTTGAGTCAGCAGTCTTGGTTAGAAACAAAATAGGACTTGGAGTATGTTTTCCTCCTTTGTTTGCCTCATTCTTTCCTTCTAAACCTGAATTGGAGGTTCAGCATCCTTTGGGAGAGATGAGATCCAGTGGGACACAGTGTGGCTGAAATGGAAGCCCCTCCCCCCACTAACTAGATCAGTTTACCTGCATGGGTAAATTGGGACCATCCAGTGTCATAAGCTCTTTGAACGTCAATGCTATTCCTGCTCCATTTATCAGTCTATAATTCCTAGATAATGCTGGGCGCACACAAGGAGCTCAAGAAGAGCTTCATCCCCTGATTGTTTGGGTTATTGGTGAGGGAAGATGTGTGTAAAGGTGTTTATGAGTTATGCCCACTTCAGGGCATCTGTGGCCCCAGAGGCAACAGAATGAAAAGGAACATTGCTTTTCTTAAAAAAATTCATTTATTTCTGGCTGTGCTGGGTCTTGATTGCTGTGTGAGCGGTTTCTCTGGTTTTGGCAGCAGGGGCTGCTTGCTAGTTGCGGTGTGCGGGCTTCTCTTTGCGGTGGCTTCTCTTGTTGCAGAGCAGAGGCTCTAGGCAAGGGCTTCGGCAGCTGTGGCATAAGGCTTAGTTGCCCCACGGCATGTGGGGTGTTCTCGGACCAGGCCTGGAACCTGTGTCTGCTGCCTTAGAAACTGGATTCCTAACCATGGCCCACCAGGGAAATCCTGGAAAGGAACATTTCTGACCCTTCTTGGAAGTGTCCTTCGGGTGACCTGTGTCTGCTTTCTTCTGTGGGGAAGAATGTGGGCAGAGAGGGGACACGAGTCACCTCCACCTGGTGACTCTCTGTGCAAAAAGGTCAGAGCCAAAGAGGCCCCAGAGGGTGACGGATTTTTTAAATGTCCTGTTGTTGTCCTTTACTGCCCAAGGGACCTTGAGTCAGGACTATAGCCCAGGGCATGATGAAAACCCTTTCTTTTGTGAGTCTCTTTTTGAGACTCAAACCAAGGGTGGTCCCTGGTTACATCAGTAATACAGGCAAATAAAGCCCATTGGAGCCACCCCCCAAAATCAACCTTTCTCTCAATGCCAAAGTTTTTTTCTTACTCAGATTCTTGCATATGGGCACACACTTGAGTACACAAATTTTTTTTTTTTTTCTGGCCAAGGCACATGGCATGCAGGGTCTTAGTTCCCTTCAGGGATGGAACCTGTACCCGCTGCAGTAGAAGCGCAGAGTCCTAACCACTGGACCACCTGGGAATTCCAACACACGTACTCCTAAAAAGAAAGGATAAAGAGGGCAAAATTGGGTTTGGAGTCCAGGTTAGCATGTGAGTAGTCATAGTGTCATCACACAGGAGGTGGCTGCTTGTGACTGTGGCAACTGGGATCTGGTGGGAGGAGGGTGAAATGGAAGGAGTATTAAGCAGGCTGGCGAAGGGAAGATGCAGGGAGTGACGGGAAGGTCTGCGATGGTTGGGCAAGGTTGGTTCTGGGCGCATCTTTGAAAAAAACACGTCCTGTCAGGTTTCCTGTCTCTTTCTTCAGAGCCTCGTTTTTTTTTGCCTGGATGCCCATCCCAAGTCTTAGGGCAGAGGCTCCTCTAAAAGTAGGGTTGTGGTGGGCAAAATCAGACAGGAGGTATGGCCCAGTCATCCCCAAGCACCCACTCTTTGCATTTATGAATAAACTGTTAAAAATATTCCTCTTTAGTCCCCTTCTCTCACTCAGCCATGTCTGAGAAGGGTGAGTAAGCACAGTAAACTCTTTTGTATCAGTTCAGTTCAGTTCAGTTGCTCAGTCGTGTCCGACCCTTTGCGACCCCATGAATCGCAGCACGCCAGGCCTCCCTGTTCATTACCATCTCTCGGAGTTCACTCAGACTCACGTCCATCGAGTCAATGATGCTCTCCAGCCATCTCATCCTCTGTCGTCCCCTTCTCCTCCTGCCCCTAATCCATCCCAGCAACAGAGTCTTTTCCAATGAGTCAGCTCTTCACACGAGATGGCCAAAGTACTGGAATTTCAGCTTTAGCAAAGAAATCCCAGGGTTGATCTCCTTCAGAATGGACTTTTGAATCAGTGGATTTAAATTGCTTAGACAGTGTCACATCCACTATTTCAGTCAGCATTTCTGACCATAAGGGTTACTTACTATTGTAGTGTGATTATTTTTATATTGCGCCCTTAACTCTGGTATAGGGATGTGAAGTAACTTGTCCAAGTTCACCTGAAGAGGAAATGCATGACTTCAGAGCACTCTGCGATTCTGCTTGCTTCAACGAGCACAGTGTATATGTGTGAGACTAGGGAGCAGTGGAACTTTGCTTTTATTTGGTTGAATTCCCTTGTGTCTACATGGTCTGAATGTCAGTGGCTGAAAAAGGTACAAGGGAGCAGGCTGCAGCAACAGTACTTGCAGAAATGTGCACTTCCTAACTTACGTGGGACGTGACAGTTTTGTTTGTTCCAAATAAATTGCAGTATCCTGCAGATAAAATGTGCCTATTATCCTTGCTTTAAAAACCTTCACAGAATGCTTGCACTTCTGTTTGTGTGGGAAGGTGTATTGTGAAACATTAATATAATCTTTCTCCTCACAAACACACACACGCAGTTGTCACCCCATGGTACTACACTGAATGAGGGTAACAGAAAACAGATCTTTCCCAAAATAGAATTGTCAGACTTAGCAAATAACAGGACATCCAGTTCAATCTGATTCAGATAAATGACAAATACTTTTTTAGTATATTCTATGTAACTTATGTGATATACTTGTACTAATTGACATTTATCTGAAATTCAAATGAAATAGATGTCTTGTAATTTTCTCTGGCAACTTTATCCCAAAGAATGAAGTCAAACAACGAAAGTAACATGCTTGGCTTTTAAGTTTAAAAACGGTGGCTCAGTGTAAAATAGAAACACCAGGAAGACGAAAGCTCTGAGTTGAGGAAGGGATTGATAAGCCAGGGAGGAAAGAGATAATGGTGACTGTAGCTATTTCCCACACCTCTCTGTGTTCCACATTTAACTTCAGGGTTTGCAGGTACCCTGCGGTACCCAGAATCAGCCAGGAGGCTGGAACGAGGACTCCCACAGGCTCCGCCCACTCCCACCCCACAGCCGTTCCAGAGTGCCTTGCCCCAGAGACCGGATGTCCCAGGATTCCTCGCAGCCCCTCCGGCCGGAAGGAGGTGTTTGCTGTTTCTGGGGTTTGTGCCAGGCCGCGGTGGACCTACGCCACCTCAGCCGTCATCGAGGGTCACGGGCGAGGTCAAGGACCAGCTGCAGAGAAGCAGCACCAGGACACTGCGGATGCCGGAGGAGGCTGCTGCGCGGAGTTCATGCCCGGCCTACCGCCAGGTAAGCCGCCACAGCCTGTCGAGACTGGCCAGCGTGGGGCAAACACAACGTGATATCTGCGTTTACCCAGAAAACCTGAAACTGATGAGGTTGAAGTTGAAAACAAGGGCCAAGTGAGAGGTGATGAGCGGGAATGACAATAATGGGCCTTGCGCTCCCGAGGTCGTGGTCGGAGACGTTTGCGCAGCCTGTGGGGTTGCTGTGGGAACCATGCCAAGATGCCGAGGCCAGGACGCCTGGGCGGGGGGGAGGGGTTCAGCTCCACCTTGTTGTCAAGTGGTGAGGCTGCGACCTAGTGACCCTGAGGCCTGGCCAAGCACGCCTGGGAGGGAGCATATGACAGGAGCGCACGCACTTGACATTGGGCTGTACCCCCTGTAGCCACCAGGGAGCGTCTGGTGATCTGCCGTCCTTGCCCTCCTGATCTGGGCTTTTATCAGCTGGGCGTCTTTAGGTCATTAGGAAAACCCCGGAACCGAACTATTGGCGCCGTTTATTGGCTGGCTGGCCTTAAATGAACACTCAACAGCTGAAACTCATTTGCTTTCCTATAAAATGGAAACAATAATACCCCCTTCCTTGGGTCCCTCTGAGGATTAAATGAGGTAATGAGCTAATATAGTACAACAGGTGGCGCATGGCTGGGACGCCCAAGGTCAGCTTTTTGGGTAGACGCATTTTGTTGGGGCTCCGCCCGCCCCCGACCACATCCTTGCTCCTCCTTCTCTCGGGCTCCCCCGCCATCTGTCCTATTAAGATCACCTCCCAGAGAAGGGCCATTCAGGCTTCCAGGTGGAACAGATATTGTGTAACCTCTTCCCGAATTGTTGCCTTTTCGGCTTTTATTGAATTGTGGAGTGCAAGGCTTCAGGTTCTGAGTGGAGTTTGTTAGGGAGGAAGTGTTTGGGCCAAGGAACCCTTTCCTGCTGTGGTGGAAGGGGGTGGATCAGAGCAGATGGCAAGTGCAGTCTGAGAGGAGCAGGATGGTGCAGTGCTGGGCACTGGTCTGGGCCTATTCCCAGCACACGGTGATGCTCTGGTGTCTCCAGCAGTTGGCCAGGAGATGCCTGGGTGCTAGGAGCCACCCGACAAAATTACAAGCCCACGACCCTGTGATCTTTCAGCATCACACTGTCACAGATGTCTATTCTTGGCTGGGGTGATTAGCCTCAAAGTGGAAAGTTGGCAGGAAGAGAATGTGGCCTTCCTGCAGCTAGGGACTTGATGATGTATATTTGGTACAGTTTTCAGCTGCCAGAGAGGAAAGGCAGCTAATCAGATGAGCTCATCCTACCTGGAGATTTCAGCTGGTCCAGGCGAGGGTAGAATCATGGCTCCAGGTCAGATGATTCCTTGTACTGATTTTGAGGCAGCCATTTTGACCTAGGCATGGCAAAAAGGAAAAAAACCCCCCCCCCCACCCCGCACCACACACACACTATTGAACCTTAACCCATCTTGAACCTCTTCCTTGCTCCTGAGTAAAGTTCAGGGGTGCACTTAAGCCAAGGATGCGGTGAGGGTGTGAAAGAGGTAGGATGAGGGTTTTGAGCATGATTTTTTATTGCAGTATAGTTGCTTTACAATGTTGTGTCGGAAACACTGCAGAACAAAGTGAATCAGCCATGTGTATTTATATATTTCCCTTTGAATTTCCCCCCATTTAGGACACGGCAGTCTATTAAGTAGAGTTCCCTGTGCTATACAGTATGTCCCTATCAGTTGTCTATTTTATTCATAGTATCAGTAGGGGTCCCTAACTTCTAGGATCTGATGCCTGATGATCTGAGGTGAAGCTGATGTAATAAAGTGCACAGAAATTGTAAAGTGCTTGAATCATCTGAAAACCATTGCCCACCTCTGGTGCATGGAAAAACTGTCTTCCACGAAACCCGCCCCTGGTTCCAAAAAGGTTGGGGACCACTGTTTCTAGATTTCCACATGGATGCGTTAGTATATGATACTTGTTTTTTCTCTTTCTGACTTCACTCCATATGACACTCTCTGGATTCATCCACGTCTCTACACATGACCCAGGTTTGTTCCTTTTTATGGCTGTTTGCATGCATGCTAAGTCATTTCAGTCATGTCTGACTCTCTGTGACTCTGTGAAGTGTAGCCTGCCAGGCTCCTCTGTCCATGGAATTCTCCAGGCAAGAATACTGGAGTGGGTTACCATTTTATGGCTGAGTAATATTCAACTGTGTATATGTACCGTATCTTTTTAATCCTTTCCTTTGATAATGGACATTTAGGTTGCTTCAATGTCCTGGTTATTGCAAATAGTGCTGCTATGAACACTGAGGTGCGTGTGTCTTTTTGAATTATGGTTTTCTTTGGTGAAGTCAAGTGGGCCTTGGGAAGCATCACTGCAAACAAAACTAGTGGAGATGATGGAATTCCCTAAAAGGTGATACTATGAAAGTGCTACACTCAATATGCCAGCAAGTTCTGAAAACTCAGCAGTGGCCACAGGACTGGAAAAAGGTCAGTTTTCATTCCAATCCCAAGGAAAGGCAATGCCAAAGAATGTTCAGACTACCGCACAATTGCATTCATCTCACATGCTAGCAAAGAAATGCTCAAAGTTCTCCAAGCAAGGCTTCAAACAGGACATGAACCAAGAACTTCCAGAAGTTCAAGCTGGACTTAGAAAAGACAGAGGAACCAGAGATCAAATTGCCAACATCCGCTGGATCAGAGAAAAAGCAACAGAGGTCCAGAAAAACATCTACTTCTGCTTTATTGACTATGCCAAAGCCTTTGACTGTGTGGATCACAGTAAACTGTGGAACATTCTTCAAGAGATGGGAATACCAGACCACCTTACCAGCCTCCTGAGAAATCTGTATGCAGGTCAAGAAGTAACAGAACCAGACATGGAACAATGGACTGGTTCCAAACTGGAAAAGGAATATGTCAAGGTTGTATACTGTCACCTGCTTATTTAATCTATATGCAGGGTACACCATGCAAAATGCTGGACAGGACAAAGCACAAGCTGGAATCAAGATTGCAGGAGAAATATCAATAACCTCAGATATGCAGATGACGGCACCCTTTATGGCAGAAAGCAAAGAGGAACTAAAGAGCCTCTGGATTAAAGTGAAAGAGGAGAGTAAAAAAGCTGGCTTAAAACTCATCATTCAAAAAATGAAGATCTTGGCATCTGGTCCCAATACTTCCTGGCAAATAGATGGAGAAACAATGGAAACAGTGAGAAACTTTATTTTCTTGGGCTCCAAAATCACTGCAGAGGGTGACTGTAGCCATGAAATTAAAAGACACTTGCTCCTTGGAAGAAAAGCTACGACAAACCTAGACAGCTGACAAAGGTCTGTATAATCAAAGCTATGGTTTTTCCAGCAGTCATGCGTGGATGTGAGAGTTGGACCATAAAAAAGCTGAGCAAAGAATTAATGTTTTTGAACTGTGTGGTGTTAAGAGGAGACTCTTAAGAGTCCCTTGGACTTCAAGGAGATCAAACCAGTCAATCCTAAAGAAAATCAATCCTAAATATTCATTGGTAGAACTGATGCTGAAGCTCCAATACTTTGGCCACTTGATGCAAAGAACTGACTCCATAGAAAAGACCCTGATGCTGGGAAAGATTGAAGACAGGAGGAGAAGGGAATGACAGAGGATGATATTGTTGGATGGCATCACCAGCTTGATGGCTCAGGAAACTCAAATAGGGGGTCTGTATCAACCTAGAGGGGTGGAATGGGGAGGGGGATGGGAGGGGATATATTTATATATGTGTATATACACACACACACACACACACACCTATGGCTGATTAATATTGAGGTTTGACAGAAAACAAAATTCTGTGAAGCAATTATCCTTCACTTAAAAAATTAATTAAAAAACAACTCATTGGACATGAATTCAAGCAAGCTCTGAGAGTTGGTGATGGACAGGGAAGCTCGGCGTGCTGCACTTCCCTGGGGTCGCAAAGTCAGACATGACTGAGCGACTGGACTGGACTGAACTTTCTCTGGTGTTTGCCTGTAGAGAGACTGCTGAGTCTCTTGGTAGTTCTAAGTTTAGGTGGTTAAGGAACCTTCATACTGTTTCTGTAGTGGGCTGCATTCAAGTAGCCATTTCAGTTGTAGGGTTTCATGGGTATGGGTGGAGCTTGGCAGTCCCCTGGCCTGTGTGGAAGAGGGGCAACGAAATCGCCTCCACCGGATAGAAATCCCCGACTTCTGTCATCAAGTGGGCAGAGGAGGAAGATGACTGGGGCACACGGGCTTTGGATGGAATTTAGCCTCAAGATGTTACATGCCAACTTTCCCAGAGTCCGTGTGCTGACCTCCTTTTGGGGATAGGAGAAATAAAGCCCTTGCATCTTATTAGGTGTTGAAGAAAAAATGTTGCCTGCCGTATTAGTAAACAAAAGATCCTGTGGCCTTCAAACTATCACACAGCAGCCACCCCAGGCAGTGCGCCGTGAGGAAACTCAGGATGAGAAAATGCAGGACACAGGCCCCAGAGAGCTGAGGCGCACGTCAAAGGAGTGATTCTAGCGAGCCCATCCTCTTGTATCTTCCTATACGTAGAAAAGTGCTAACTTTCTTAATTTGAGGTATCTGGTTTTCTTTAAATAACAGTAATCTTTTGATGTTCTGACTACCTGATCTTTGTTGCCAAAATTCTCAAATAGCTTGCCTCCCCCTTTTACCTCTTTGGAGCAGTCCCTCAGAACTATTTGAGAGCCTGTGTCCTGGACTTCCCAGGTTGCGCTAGTAGTAAAGAACTCTCCTGCCTATGCAGGAGTTGTGGGTTCGATCCCTGGGTGGGGAAGGTCCCCTGAAGGAGGACATGGTAACTCACTCTAGTATTCCTGCTTGGAGAATCCCATGGACAGAGGAAACTTGTGGACTATGGTCCATAGGGGTGCAAAGACTGCAGTGACTTAGCACATAAGCATGCGTGTCTTGGGCTTAAGTCCTCAGTTTTGTCTGCTGAATAAAGCAACTCTGAACTTTTAGGCTGTGCGTTTTTTTCAGTTGACACAGGTCAAGCCCCTTTCCTTCCTTCATTTTTCTTGCCTGTTTTATAATTTAGCTGTGTCGGGTTCTTAGTTGCGAATCTCAGGGTCTTTCATCACGCTGCATGGACTGGTTGTCACCCTCTGCTAGTAGTTGTGGCATGTGGCTCTGCAGCATGTGGAGTCTCAGTCCCCCGACCAGGGATTGACGCTGTGCCTCTTGCATTGCAAGGAAGATTCTTAACCGCTGGACCGCTGGGGAAGTCTCTCTGCCTTCCTCCTGTTGATGCTCTTGTAAGGTGAGCCCAACCACCCCCCTGACTAGTGACCCCCCAGATTCATGTCTCCCACATCTGTTTCTGGCCCTGGCTCCTGAGATCAGGAGAGATATGAACATGACATAAACCTACTTGATAACCCACAACCCCCTCCCAGGATTTCCTTCCTCCCTTCCTCTTTCTCTGATTGTCACATTCAGTATTTTGCTATGTTTGAAGTACCTCTAAACCTGTTTTCCCCTCCAGTCTGACTGCTTCTTTCTTCTCTGCTTACCTGAATTACTATACATCCTTGCATCTAGTCTTTTTCTCTTCAATTCACTTCCCACATTGATCTTCTAATCCTCGCTGGTTGATTGGTTGGTTTTAACATTTATGCACCTCAGTCCCTGTGGAAGAAATCTCAAAGTCCTTAGTTTGGAATACAGAACTGCTAAAAATCTAATGTCAGCTCATTCCAGTCCATCCCCCGTCTTCAACCAAGCTGTACTCCAGTCAGATCAGGCTGCTTACTGCTTCCCAGTCAGGCCCAGTGTTTGCTGCTATCATTTGTTGGGCCCTAAATGGGAAACCTTAAAAAGAAAGGGGCTAGCTTTGTGTTCGGAAACTAAGATGGCGCNGTCAGATCAGGCTGCTTACTGCTTCCCAGTCAGGCCCAGTGTTTGCTGCTATCATTTGTTGGGCCCTAAATGGGAAACCTTAAAAAGAAAGGGGCTAGCTTTGTGTTCGGAAACTAAGATGGCGCCTGGCGGAAGAGATGGGGGCGTGGTCCATATTGTTTGTCAAAGTTTTTAATTGGCTCTGTTGATTTCCGTGCACGTAAACAGTGCATGATCACCATAGACTCCTGTTATAATGAAGGTGCATGATTTGACCTTTAATGTGATTGGTGCAAATAAGCTGGGAGCTTGCAACAACAAAGCGGAACTGCTCAGACAGAACTCCTGTCACTTCTGAGTGTCTCTCGCTTGCCGAGGGGCTGGTTTGGCGGACAGCAGACTCACCTTTCCTTGGGACCCTTCAGCTTTGCTGAGGGAAGTTTCACTGCCTCTCTCTTTCTGCGGAGCGCCCCCCGCAATCATTCTCCACTTCTCTGCTTGGTGACATCCATATGCATTTGAGGATTTCTGTTGATTTGGCTATGGATTCTCTCCTGAAACCACCATCATCATTAGAGATACTATTCCTTCTCCACCTCTGCTTCCAGAGTCCTCATTTGCTCCTTGTTCAACACTTTCCATCAGTTATCAGTTTAGTCGCTCAGTCGTGTCTGACTCTTTGCGACCCCATGGACTGCAGCACTCCAGGATTCCCTTCCATCACCAGCACCCTGAGCTTGCTCAAACTCATGTCTATCGAGTTGGTGATGCCATCCAACCATCTCAGCATCTGTCGTCCCCTTCTCCTCTTGCCTTCAATTTTTCCCAGCATCAAGGTCTTTTCCAGTGAGTCAGTTCTTCACATCAGGTGGCCAGAGTAGTATCATTCCTTTCAACATTCAGTCCTTCCAGTATTCAATCAGAATAATCAGGACTGATTTCCTTTAGGATTGACTGGTTGATCTCCTTGGAGTCCAAGGGACTCTCGAGTCTCCTCCAACACCACACAGTTCAAAAACATCAATTCTTTGCTCAGCTTTTTTTATGATCCAACTTTCACATCCATACATGACTGCTGGAAAAACCATAGCTTTGATTATATAGACCTTTGTCAGCAAAGTGATGTCTCTGCTTTATAAAATGCTGTCTAGGTTTGTCATAGTTTTTCTTCCAAGGAGCAAGTGTCTTTTAATTTCATGGCTACAGTCACCCTCTGCAGTGATTTTGGAGCCCAAGAAAATAAAGTCTCTCACTGTTTCCATGGTTTCCCCATCTATTTGCCAGGAAGTATTGGGACCAGATGCCATGATCTTCATTTTTTGAATGTTGAGTTTTAAGCCAGCCTTTTCACTTTCCTCTTTCACTTTAATCCAGAGGCTCTTTAGTTCTTTGCTTTCTGCTATAAGTGTGTCACTTGCATATCTGTTATTGATATTTCTCCCTACAGTCTTGATTCCAGCTTGTACTTTGTCCTGTCCAGCATTTTGCGTGATGTACTCTGCATATAAATTAAATAAACAGTGTGACAGTATACAGCCTTGACTTACTCCTTTCCCAATTTGGAACCAGTCCATTGTTCCATGTCTGGTTCTGTTACTTCTTGACCTGCATACAGATTTCTCAGGAGGCTGGTAAGGTGGTCTGGTATTCCCATCTCTTGAAGAATGTTCCACAGTTTACTGTGATCCACACAGTCAAAGGCTTTGGCATAGTCAATAAAGCAGAAGTAGATGTTTTTCTGGACCTCTGTTGCTTTTTCTCTGATCCAGCAGATGTTGGCAATTTGATCTCTGGTTCCTCTGTCTTTTCTAAGTCCAGCTTGAACTTCTGGAAGTTCTTGGTTCATGTCCTGTTTGAAGCCTTGCTTGGAGAATTTTGAGCATTTCTTTGCTAGCATGTGAGATGAATGCGGCAGTTTGAACATTCTTTGGCATTACCTTTCTTTGGGACTGGAATGAAAACTGACCTTTTTCCAGTCCTGTAACCACTGCTGAGTTTTCAGAATTTTCTGGCATATTGAGTGTAGCACTTTCACAGCATCATCTTTTAGGATTTGAAATAGCTCAACTGGAATTCCATCACCTCCACTGGCTTTGTTTGTAGTGATGCTTTCTAAGGCCTACTTGACTTTGCAGTCCAGGATGTCTGGCTTTAGGTGAGTGATCACACCATTGTGGTTCTCTGGGTCATGAAGATCTTTTTTGTACAGTTCTTCTGTGTATTCTTGCTTCCTCTTCTCAGTATCTTCTGCTTCTGTTAGGTTCATACTGTTTCTGTCCTTTATTGTTCCCATCTTTGCATGAAATGTTCCCTTGGTATCTCTTAATTTTCTTGAAAAGATATTTAGTCTTTCCCATTCTGTCGTTTCCCTCTATTTCTTTACATTGATCACTGAGGAAGTTTTCTTATCTCTCCTTGTTATTCTCTGGAACTCTGCATTCAGATGGATATATCTTATCTTTTCCTTTTGCTTCTCTTCTTGTCTCAGCTATTTGTAAGACCTCCTTAGACAACCATTTTACCTTTTTGTGTTTCTTCTTCTTGGGGGTGCTTTTGATCACTACCTCCTGTGTAATGTTACAAACCTCTGTCCATATTTCTTTAGGTACTCTATCAGATCTAATCCCTTGAATCTATTTGTCACTTCACTGTATAATTGTAAGGGATTTGATTTAGGTCATACCTGAATGGTCCAGTGGCTTTCCCTACTTTCTTCAATTTAAGTCTGAATTTAGCAATAAGGAGTTCATGATCTGAACCACAGTCAGCTCCAGATCTTGTTTTTGCTGACTATATAGAGCTGCTCCATCTCCAGCTGTCAAGAATATAATCAGTCTGATCTCAGTGTTGACCATCTGGTGATGTCCAGGTGTAGAGTCGTCTCTTGTGTTGTTGAAAGAGGGTGTTTTGTATGACCAGTGCTTTCTCTTGGCAAAACTCTGTTGCTTACTGTGTCACTTTACATATTGTGTCGTAATTATATACCCCTGTCTCTAACAAGTTGGTAATCTTCCCATGGAGAGGCAAGAGCCCTGAAAGGACTTGATTGTCTACCAGTATTTCTCAAAGTGTGTCTTATAACACTGATTCTTTGGATGTTTGTCAACATTATGTAGTGCTTATATTACTGCTGCTGTTATAAATATTGAATTGGCCAAAAATTTTGATCAGGATGTTCCATAACCTCTTATGGGAAAACCTGAATGAACTTTTTGTCCAGTTGTATACTTTGCATGTTAGGTATGTTATCCACATTGACCCAGAGAGATGGTATGGGGAGGGAGGTGGGAGGGGGGGTTCAGGATTGGGAACACGTGTACACCTGTGGCGGATTCATGTTGATGTATGGCAAAACCAATACAGTATTGTAAAATAAAGTAAAAAAATTGTCATCCATTTTACAGATGAAGAAACTAATAACTAATAAGTGGGAGAGCTAATTAGGATTCAAGTGCAGGCAGTATTGTTCCAAACGCCATGCACTTAACCCGACATGATTTGAACCTATGACATCACACTATGCTGTCCCTCAGGTTAATAGATATTATATGATATAGAGCTTTAAGAATGAATGCCCTGTTTAATAAGCATTAGGTTAAGCAAAGTTAAATAGGTGGCTCTTTGCTTCTTGGAGGTTTTTGTATAAATTTTACTACACATTTTGGATTTTCCAAGAGGAGACTATTTATTGTGTGTTCTCAGTTATGTCAGCTCTCTGTCACACCATGTGCTGTAGCCCGCCAGGCTCCTCTGCCCATGAAATTTTCCAGGCAAAAATACTGGAGTGGGTTGCCATTTCCTTCTCAGGGGATCTTCCCAACCCAAGGATCGAACCCGGGTCTCCTGTCATGGCAGGTGGATTCTTGACTGAGTCACCTGGGAAGTTAACAGCATTTCTCACACCTTCTTGGCTACCAAACCCTATTTTTTTTCCTGTAAATTACTTATCTTGCAGGTTAATATCTGTGGAATGTAATTTGGAAAACATTGCTTTAGATCAGGGTTTTCAAATTTGTGCACACTGTAACTTCATAAATTATCTAAATTTAAACTGTGGACTATTGTATTTATGTGTGTGAATATTATATATTTATATTTATCACATTCTTTTTTTCATTCAGTTTTACTGAGATATAATTGACATACCTCACAGTATAAGTTTTGGAGTAGGAAATGGCAACCCACTCCAGTATTCTTGCCTGGAAAATTCCATGGATGGAGGAGACTGACAGACTGCAGTCCACGGGATCGCAAGGAGCTGGACATGACTGAGTGACTTAACACACACTGTGTAAGTTTAAGTTATATAACATAATGGTTCAACTTCCATGTATTGTGAAATGATTACTGTAGTAATGTTAATTAGCATCCATCATGTTATACAGGTACAATAAAAAGAGGCAGCAAAAATTTTTTTCTCATTGTGATGGGAGCTCTTAGGATTTAGTCTCTTAATAATTTTCATTTATTCTGTGCAACTGTGTTAACTATAGTCATCATGTTGTATATTACATCCTTCATACTTACCTTTCTCATAACTGGAATTTTATACCTTTTGACTGTCATCTTCTACTTCTCCCACCTCTGGTAACCACAGATCTGATCTCTTTTATTATGAATGGTGTTTTGTTTTTTCCTCCAAAGGGAGATCATATAGTATTTGTCTTTCTCTTTCTGAATTACTTCACTTAGCAAAATGCTTCAAGGTCCATCCATGTTGTTGGAAATAGCAGGATTTCTTCATCTTTTTAATGGCTGAATAATACTCCATGGTGTGTGTGTGTGTGTGTGTGTTTGTGTATCACAACTTCTTTATCCATTCAGCTGGTGATGTTTCCATGTCTTTTTATTGTAAATAATGCTGCTGTGGAGATAGTGGTGTAGATATAATTTTGAATTAGTGTTTTCATTTCCTTTGGATATATTCCTTAAGGTGAAATTGCTGGGTCATAATGGTAATTCTGTTTTTAATTTTAGTATTCTCTATACTGTTTTTCACAGTGGTTGTAAAGTTTACAGTGCATAAGGACTCCCTTTTTGTCCCACCTCTTTATCAAGCGTTTCTTTCTTTCTTTTTTTTAATGGCCATTCTAACAGGCAGGAGGTGTTATCTATCTCAGTGTGATGTGCGCTTTTTTTCACATACCTGTTGACTGTTCATATATTGGATTTTCAAAATTGTCTGTTCGGGTCTTTTGCCCTTTTAAAAAAGTTGGATTATTGGTTTTTGTGTTATGGAATTGTAGATGTTGTTGTATATTTTGGATATTAACCCCTTATTAGATGTATGGTTCACAAATATTTTTTCCCTTTTGTAGTTATCTTTTCATTTTGTGGATGGTTTCTTTTGCTGTGCAGAGCCTGTTTGATGTAGTCCATGTTATTCAGTTGCTCAGTCGTGTCTGACTCTGCGATCCCGTGGACTGCAGCACGCCAGACTTCACTGATCTTCACCAGCTCCTGGAGCTTGGTCAAACACATGTTCATTGAGTTGGGGATGGCATCCAATCATCTCATCCTCTGTCGTTCCCTTCATCTCCTGCCTTCAGTCTTTCTCAGCGTCAGGGTCTTTTCTAATGATGTAGTCCGTAGTCCCACTTATTTATTTTTTATTTTATTCCTTGTGTTTTAGGTGTCATATCTAAAAAATTGTGACCTATGGGTCCATGTTCCGTGTCAAGGAGCTTTCCCCCTATGTTTTCTTCTAGGAATTTCATGGTTTCAGATCTTACTTTTAAGTCTTTAATCCATTCTGAGTTAATTTTGTGTATGGTGTAAGATGGGGCTTCCAAGGTGGCTAGTGGTAAAGAACCTGCCTGCCAATGCAGGAGACATAAAGCAGTTTGATTCCTGGGTTGGAAAAATCCCCTGGAGAAGGAAATGGCACCCCACTGCAGTATTCTTGCCTGGAGAATCCCTTGGACAGAGGAGCGTGCCAGGATACAGTCCATGGGGTCCCAGAGTCGGACATGACTGAAGCGACTTCGCATGCACGGTATAAGATAGGGGTCTAGTTTCATTTTTGTTAAACTGGAGCATAATAGCTTTACAGTGTTGTGTTAGTCTCTGCTGTAGAGCGAAGTGAATCAGCTATAGGTGTAGGTATAGCACCCCTCCCCATTTCTGTGTCATCTCAGAGCGTCAAGCCGTGCTCCCTCTGCCGTACAGCAAGTTCCCATTATCTGTCTGTTTTACACATGGTGGTGTGTATGTGTCTATCCTAATGTCCCAGTTTTCCCCACTGTCCCCTCCCCACACTGGGTCCACATATCCAGTCTCTGTTTGTGTCTCTGCAGGTAGGTTCATCTATACCATTCCTTTAGATTCCACATGTATGCATTGATATATGATACTTGTTTTTCTCTTTCTAACTTCACTCTAGGTCCATCCACATCTCTACAAATGACACAGCTAAGTTTTTTCTTCTTTGAGGTTTATTTATTGTTGGCTGCACTGGCCCGGCATTGCTGTGCTCGGGCTTTCTCTAGCTGAGGTGAGTGGGAGCTACTCTTCATAGTGTTGCTTGGGCTTCTCATTGTGGTGGCTTCCCTTGTTGCAGAGCACAGGCTCTAGGCATGCAGGCTTCAGTACTTGCAGCTCTTGGGCTCTAGAGACTGGGCTTGGAGGATGTGGCTCATGGACTTAGTTGCTCCAAGACATGTGGCATCTTCCTGGACCAGGGATTGAACCTGTGTCCCCTGCACTGGACCACCAGGGCCACTGGACCACCAGGAAAGCCCTGCGTTCCTTTTCATGGCTGAGTAGCTTTCCATTGTTTATATGTACCACATCTTCTGTATCCATTCCTCTATTGATGAACAGTTACATTGCTTCCATACTCTAGCTATTGTAAATAGTGCCACAGTGAACCCTGGGGTACATGTGTCTTTTTGAATTATGGTTCTCTCAGGGTATGTGCCCAGGAGTGGAATTGCTGGGTTATATGGTAGTTCTATTTTTAGTTTTTAAAGAAACCTCCATATTGTTCTCCATAGTGAGTGAAAATTGCTCAGTCGTGTCCAACTCTTTGCAACCTCATGGACTATACATACAGTCCATGGAATTCTCCAGGCGAGAATACTGGAATGGGTAGCCTTTCCCTTCTCCAAGGAATCTTTCCCAACCCAAGGATCAAACCCAGATCTCCCACATTGTGGGTGGATTCTTTACCAGCTGAGCCACAAGGGAAGCCCAGGAATACTGAAGTGGGTAGCCTATCCCTTCTCCAGCAGATCTTCCTGACCCAGGAATTGAACCAGGGTTTCCTGCATTGCATGTGGATTCTTTGCCAACTGAGCTATCGGGGAAGCCCATCTCCAAGGCTCTCGGATGCCCCTCCAGAGTTCTCCATAGTGGCTGTATCAATTTACAGTCTCACCAGCAGTGCAGGACGATTCCCTTTTCTCCATACTCTCTTCAGCATTTATTGTTTTTTGTGATGATGGCCATTTTGACAGGAGTGAGGTAATGTCTTATTGTAGTTTTGACTTGCATTTCTCTTAATAATTAATGATATTGGGCATCTTTTCATGTGCCTCTTGGTCATCTATATGTCTTCTTTGAATGTCTATTTAGGTCTTGGGCCCATTTTTTGATTGGGTTGTTTTGATATTTAGCTGCATGAGCTATTTTTGTACTTTGTAGATTAATCCTTTGATTGTTATTTCATTTGCAAATATTTTTTCCCATTCTTAGGGTTGACTTTTTATTTTGTTTATGGGTTCTTTTGTCATGGAGAAGCTTTTGAATTTAATTAGGTCCTGTTTATTTTTATTTTCGTTACCCTAAGGAGGTGGGTAAAAAAAGATCTTGCTATGATTTGTGTTTTTCCCTAAGAATTTTATGGCGTCCAGTCTTATATTTAGGTCTTTAGTTCATTTTGAGCTTATTTTTGTGTGTGGTATTTTAGATAGTGTTCTGTTTTTATTCTGTTACATGTAGCTGTCCAGTTTTCTTAGCACCACTTATTGAAGAGATTGTCCTTCCTCTCTTGTATATTCTTGCCTCCTTAATCATAGATTAGGTGACCACCTCTGTGTGGCTCTATCTCTTCACTTTCCATCCTTTCCATTGGTCCGTGTTTCCAGTGTGTGTGTGTGTGTGTGTGTGTGTGTGTGTGTGCATGCGTGTTTCCAGTGTGTGTGTGTGTGCATGCGTGCGTGCGTGTATGCGCGCGCGCGTGCGTGCACGTGTGTGTGCACGTGCTTGCGTGCATGCCAGTACCACCGTGTTTCCAGTGTGTGTGTGTGTGTGTGTGTGTGTGTGTGTGCACGTGCTTGCGTGCATGCCAGTACCACACTGTAGCTTTGTAGTGTAGTCAAGTCAGGGAGCCTGGTTACTCTAGTTCTGTTTTTCTTTCTCAAGATTGCACTGGCTGTTTGGGGATTGTGCTAGCTGTTCGGGTCTTCTATGTTTCCCTACAAATTGTAAAAATGTTTGTTCTAATTCTGTGAAAAGTGCCATTGGTAATTTGATAGGGATTGCATTGACTCTGTAGACTGCTTTGGGTAATATAGACATTTTGACAGTATTAATTCTTCCAGTCCAAGAACATGGTGTATCTTTCCATCTGTTTGCATCATGTTTGATTTCTTTCATTAGCATTTTATAGTTTTCTGAGGTCTTTTGCATTCTTAGGTAGGTTTATTTCTAGGCATTTAGTTCTTTTTGTTGCAATGCCGAATGGGATTGTTTCCTTAATTTCTCTAATCTTGTGTTGGTTGTTAGTGTATGGAAATGTAAGGTGCATTAATTTAGTGTCCTTTGCAACTATACCAAATTCACTGATTAGGTCTGGTAGTTTTCTGGTGGCATCTTTAGGATTTTCTTTGTGTGGTATCATGTTATCTGCAAACAGTGATAGTTTTACTGCTACTTTTCCAATTTGTGTTCCTTTTACGTCTGTTTCTTCTCTCGTTGCCGTGACTAGGACTTCCAATACTGTGTTGAATAAGAGTGGTGAGACATCTTGTTCCTAATTTTAGAGGAAATACTTTTCAGTTTTTCACCATTGAGAATGAATGTTTGCTATGGGTTTGTCATATTGGCCTTTATTATGTTGAGGTAAGTTCCCTCTATGCCTACTTTCTGGTTTGTTTTTTTTAATCATAATTGAGGCTTCAATTTTGTCAAAAGCTTTTTTTGCGTTTATTGAATTGTTCCTGTGGTTTTTATTCTTCAATTTGTTAATCTGGTGTGTCACATTGGTTAATTTTACATATATTGAAGAATCAATGCATCCCTGGGATAAATTCCAGTTCATCATGGTATATGATCCTTTTAATGTATTGTTGGATTCTGTTTGCTAGTATTTTGCTGAGAATTTTTGCACTTACATTCATTGGTGATATTCTGTGATTTTTTTGGTGTGTGTGATGAATTTGTCTGGTTTTAATATCAGGGTGATGATTGCCTTGTAGAATGAGTTTGGGAGTGTTCCTCCCCCTGCAATTTTTGGGAAGAGTTTGAGAAGGATAGGTGTTAGCTCTTTGCTAAATGTTGATAGAACTCACTTGTGCAGTTCTCTGGCCCTGGACTTTGTTGGAAGATCTTTAATTACAGTTTCAATTTCATTACTTAGGATTGGTCTGTTTATATTTTCTATTTCTTCCTGGTTCAGTCTTAAGATTGTACCTTTCTAAGAATTTGTCCATTTCTTCCAGGATGTTCATTTTATTTGCATATAGTTGATACAGTAGTCTCATTATTTTTTTTGTAGTTAATTTATTTGGCTGCATTGGATCTTAGTTGTGGCACTCAGGATCTTTGCTGCTTCGTGCAGGATCTTTTGTTGTGGCTTGCGGGCTCTCTGGTTGTGGTGTGTGGTCTTAGTTGCCCCATTGCATAAAGAATATTAGTTTCCCGACCAGGGGTTGAACCCATGTCCCCTTGACTGCAAGGCGGATTCTTATCCACTGGACCACCAAGGAAGTTCTTGTTGTAGTCTCTTAAATGATCTTTGTATTTCTGTGATGTCAGTTGTAATTTCTCCTTTTTCATTTCTAATTTTATTTATTTGAATCCTTTCCTTTTTTTTTTCTTTTTGAATCTTGCTAAAGGTTTATCAATTTTATTTTCTTCTCAAAGAACCAAGTTTTAGTTTTATTGATCTTTTCTATTGTTTTCTTCATTTCTATTTCACCGATTTCTGCTCTAATCTTACGATTTCTTTCCTTCTAAGAACTTTTTTTTGTTCTTTCCCTGTTTGGTTTAGGTGTATGGCTTGACTGTTTGTTTGAGCTTTTTCTTGCTTCTTTAGGTGAGACTGAATTGCTCTAAGCTTGTTTCTCAGAACTGCTTTTACTGTGTCCCATGGGTTTTGGGTCATCATGTTTTTGTTGTAATTTGTTTCTGTGTATTTTTTTGATTCCCTCTTTGATTTCTTCAGTGATCTCTAGGTTATTTAGTAGTGTATTAGCCCCCATTTTTTGGTGTTTTTTTATAGTTTTTTATTTTTTGCCTGTAGTTGACTTATAATCTCATAGTATTGTGGTTGGAAAAGATGATTGATGTGATTTCAGTTTTCTTAAATTTACCAAGGCTTTGATTTTTGACTCAAGATGTGATCTACCCTGGAGAATGTTCCATGTATACTTAAAAAGAAGGTGTATTCTGTCACTCTTGGGTGGCATGTCCTATNTGCTCTGGGGCACAGGGGTCTCAGAGTTAGAATTGCACGTTAGCCTTTGTTTGCCTTGTAAATTCTCAAGATGTCATTTATTGTATACGTGTTTTTCTTAAAAAAAAAAAAAAGGCAAAAAAACCCCAAAACAAAACAAAAAAGGTTAAAGGAGATTCAAATTGCAAAACAAAGGAGAATACAGTGGCACAAGTGGAGGAGGATTTACTTGATAGAAACAAGGTAGCCGAGTTTAGTTATGGCGAACTGGGTGGGGGGCGGGAGGGGAAATGGAGGCCTTATTGTAAAAATAACCGTCTCTCTTGGTAAAAGTTGGCAATGTGGTCCTCCTCTGCCTTTCCTGTTGAGCCCAGGCTGGCTCATGGGACTTACCCTAAGAAAGCTAAAATAAGAGCAGGGAGGATCAGTACGGTTTGCTGTCGTTTTTGGAGCGCTTCAGCTGGACCTTCAAGCGTTTCATGCCAATCTGAAAGCCATTCATAGCCTGGATAGCAGCTTGCGCAGACACGGGATTGTCGTAGCTAACAAAACCTGGAAGACACAAGGGGAAGAAGGGCGGGAATCAGGATGGAAAGGCAGGGGAGCAGTGCAGGGTGGCTGGAGGTTTCTGCAGGTGGGAGTGACGGGGCCCAACCTGGGGGCTCGGGTCAGCTCTCCTCAGTTCGCGGTCGTGGTTTAGGGGCAGTGCTGGAAACATCCACTGTGAAGCAGTGGAGGGACTGGCTGTCGTGAGAACAAACCCCCTCTGCAGAAAGCCAAAACTCACACAGCACTGTCGTGAGTCAGTTTAGTCTGCTGACTAATTCCAGTCAACTCTGTTTGTGTCTAAGTCCCTTAGAATCCTCCTCCAAGAGTCTCCAGTATATCAGTATATGCAGGGCCCTCAAAGGGCCCCAGGGGCTCCAGGCCCCAGCCAGGTGAGGTTTAGAGGCACGATAATTAAGGGAAGGCAACTGATGTGCTGCCAAAGACCTGGACTGTTTTCATTCCAGTTCTCCCTGGATACAGGATGGGGTCAGCGAATTAGCCCTAGAATAATTTGTACTTGATTTCTACCAATTGGAGCTATTACTGAGAGGAACCTAGGGGCCCAGGGGAAATGTTGGGCCATTCTCTCCATCTCAACTTCCATTTTCAAAGCTCCACTGAATTCACTAGAATGGAAATTGCTACCTTGTATATCCCCAAGTGTTTCTTGGAGAATAAATAGTCTAAACAGCTCAGGGCTTAACAGCCATCCTAACACATACTTCCCACAATTTTTCTCTGTACCAACACTCAGATGCCTCTGACAACTGTCCAAGCTCTGCCAAGACCTAGACACAGAATTCTGACCACATGGTTTGTATTAGCACTGGGGGTAGGGGTTATTCGCCAAGGCTTCTTCAGTTAATGCTAGTGCGGAAGTGTTGCCCCTACTTACTTTTGTTGGAAGAAGTTATTCTGATTGGATTTCAACTCTGACCATCCACTGTTCAGAAGGTTTTATACCAAGTTTCTCCATCTAAGGAGAACATTCCTTTACGAGTTAGAGGAAGAAAGGGACATAAATATACCTTTAGCAGAGTTCTTAGCTGGTAATAGGCGTATAGTATAAGGCAGAATAGCTTCTCATAGGCTGACTGTATGCAAAAAGATGGTTTAGGTTTTTATTAAATTTAAATTCCCAATAAATGTGATCTTGGATCTAAGACTTTGCTGATATTCTTTTTCTACATCTTAATCCAGAGGTAGCAAGATGATTACAAGAATGGAAATGCGTCAAGGGTGAAGTGGATAATGAAACCTGGCCAAGACCTTAGGATAAAGAAATAGGGTATGGTTTATGACTGGTAAACCTGGGACCCCAAGAAGTTATGCAGTCTCATTGAGACACCTACATATGGGATGCTACAGCTTTTTAATAAGAACTGAAAACACTGTGCCTAATGCTAAGTATAATCATCTGCTACATTACTGTGTTATTATATACACAGTGGTTAAGTAATTTATAGGCTGACTTTTTTCAAGAAAGTAAATATTTTCTCAAAATCAAACTGCAAAGTACAACCCTTTCCAATCGCCAAATAAGCTCAGACACTGTTTAGTGATGAGGACTATAAACGTCTGGCTGGAAGCCTGGGGCAGGGAAGCTTCCGGTGGTGAGCTCTTACAAAACACACGCGCACACCCTCTGTAACAACTTACTTTCCATTTCATTCTCTCATGAACCATTACAAGGGCATTTATATACTTGTAATGGGTTCAGGCTAACAGCCTTTCCACTTGGATAGAAACAGTGACTTTAAATGGCTGACACACTGATTCCCCTAACAACAGAGGCTTCAGACCTTCCTGGTGACAGCACAGAAATTAGAAGGATGTTATGATAATGGAATTTTAGAAGCCAAAGCACTCTCTTTAGACGGGTTGCCCCATTACCCATCAGCCAGATACCAAGTCTGAGGCTCTGCCTCTTTGAGAACCACCCCCACCTGCTTTTCTTTATGCCATGCACTTCTTTTCATTTCCTGCTGGCCCCTATCTGTTCTACTTGATTTTGTTCTGTGTTGCTGTTGGTACCTATGGCCGATGCGAGTCATTAGATCGGAGGAGTGAATAAAGCAGCTGTTACACCTCAGACTGGGCCAGGGCTTGCCACGTGAGGCACATACAGCCTAGACATTTGAGCCTCCAAACTACTGTGGGAAACACAAGGGTTGACAACATAAAACGAGAACTAGATCTAAGGAATGCTCACCTCTTTTGTAAAACATTAGGGCATGCAGGGAGCCTGCCTGCCTCTCTCTGGGAGCAAAAGTCACCCTGGGGAGGCAGAGTCCAGGCTGCCTGGAGGAGGAGGCTGTGACAGCTCAGGCCACCACGGATCAGGGCTGTCCAGGGTCCTGAGAAGACCTGTGTCTCCGGGGCACTCTGCCTGCCTAGGCTGCCACCGCAGACCCCACCCCCGCCAGACCACAGCCTCTCACGTCACCATGAGCTAAATCCGCCGCGGTCCCTGTGCTCATGGAGCTGGGGCTGTGGGGGCGGCGTGTGCACTTAGGTCATGTTTATGTACCATCAGATGCTGGACCATAAACCCCCAGCATAGTGTGCTGCCCACACCACAGCGTCTGAATCACAGTGAGGGGACGGGGTTCATGCCAAGAGTCTGTACTGCCCCTCTATCAGGACAGCCTCCACGCTACAGTCTAAACTGTATTTCCATCTGGTGAAGCTCGTTGTCTAGACTGTGGGGCCCAGAGACTGATGTTGCTCTACAGCGAAGACGTTAGTTCCCAGTAGTGAGGTCCCTGCACAGTACAATATAAAGCATCACCTCTTCTGTGGGCATTCAGTTTCCCAGATCTTTCTTTTTATATAGCCCCTTTTCTTCTTGCGGTTGAGATGACTTTGCCTAGTCTGCTTAATGGATCTAGAGGGCCAGGAACCACCACACACACTGAAGGCCCTGTCCCGGCATCTAGAATACTGGGCATTGTACTTTGCCTCCCAGGACTCCTCACTGGGTGCGCCCTGTAATGTTCTAACTGGGTTTCTTTTGCATACCAAAGCACTTGCTCAGATTGGTCTGTTTGTCAATGAAGACTTTAGCAGAGATAACATTTCCAAAAGGCATGAACATCTGCAGGATGTCCTGGTCTCCAAACTCCTGTGGAAGGTGGTAAATAAAGAGGTTTGCACCCTCTGGACCTAAAGAGAAAAGGAAAAAAAAAAAAATCAGAGTAAGGTATTCTTCACCTCTTAGTTTCCAAAGCTGCTTCTTAGGAATATTTTAACAACAGATGGGCTAAAGCACGTGGTTTTCTCTCCTGTTGAATGAGAATGGAGACAGATGTCCAGTGCTGGTATGTCTTTTAGGATAGGAGTCATGCTTCATATCTTTCTGATTTCCAGAGAGACACCAGTTAAGAATGGCCTCCTTTTCATCTATAATCTTTCATCACATTTGCTTACTGCACGTGAGCACATACTTTCAGTCTTCCTGGGTGTGAAGGTAGCAGTCATGGGATGGAGTGGAGGGCAGAATTTCAGGTGTGGGTTTTTCCTGAGTGGCTGTGTTTTGTAGCACATATACTGTCTCTTGGAGAGAGTATCCTGTGTATTCTACGCAAATTGCAGCAATTTAGACATAATGGATATAGCAGTAATGCTGCTTGGATTTCTCAATCATTTACCTAATTATCCATCCAGTTTTGATCTGGCAAATTGCTTAACACAGAGTCTAATAATCATCTTTATTAGAAGTGACTGGCAGTGAGTCAAGGCAGGGAAAAATAGGTAGCCAGAGTTTCACAACTGTGATCGGAAGGATGTCCCTGGGAATTAGCCTTGCACACTGAATGTACGAGGTACAGAAGCTGCTCAAACACTAAGCTGAGCTTCACTCTTAACCATCGCTTCCAGAAATACAAGAAGGAAGAGCAGAACAGGGGAGAGCTCAGCTGTACCAGAGAGGAAAGCTCTCTGAACTTTATTTCCATTCCATTCTCCCATCTCTCTTAACTCTCCGCCTAAGAAGTATCTGCAGCTTAGAGAAAGCAAAAAGGAGGGACTCCCAGTGACCTGACGGCAGATAGTCACCTTCTAATACGTAACAGGTAAGCGTGCTTTCCAGGTCAGAGGGTGTTTGGGGGCATGGCAGATCCTTCTGCAGAGGTTCTGGGGAGGCCCCGAGGCTGGATGCCTCTGGGATGTTCTGGGCACGGTGTCTGGGAAGAGGGGAGCTCATCCAGCTGGTGAAGTGGCCAAGCCACTGGTTCCTGGGACCTGAACTGACCTTCACAGGAGAAGAGCAAGGACTACCTGTGCCCCTGGGAAGCCCCAGGGGACAAGGTGCAGTGGGTCCCCAGGGGTTGTGGGGAGCATATCTATCTGAGTGGGTTCAAGAAAAATAAAACTGGGGTAAAAAGAACTTTGTAAAAATATAAAGGATAAACATCTTTGCAAAGAAAACTCAAAACAAGTTTCTTTCCACACACACAATCATAGAAGAAAAAAGTATTGTAATGAATGCAACTTTTCACAAGGAGATCTTCTTGGAGCAAACTTCTGAAGCCACAGAGATGAAGCATTTCCTTTTATTTAAGTGTTAATGAGGCTACTTTAATTTTCTCTGTTGCTCACAATTTCCAAGGGCATAGCCAGTGCAAGAGATGCAGTTTGTATTTAAAGGGACACAATTACAGGGTTTAGGTCCCCAGATGTTTACTGGTTAAAAAAAAAAAAAGCTAAAAGAAGTCAACACGTAATATAAATAGATGCAAAACCAGAACCCGGGAGATGGATGTTCTCAGAGCCACCATGCAGCATGTGGAGCAGGAGCCCAAACTGGTCGTGCTTCTAAATAAAAAATCCAGATGCACAATGAGAATTAATGAGACCCAATTTGAATTGCGAAGTCATTTCACCTCCTCAAGCCCAGGGAGAAAATGCAGTTCTAATGCACTGTGACAGATTACTGGCTGCGTGGCAGTACTGGCCTTCTTGGTGCCTTCTGAATGCGTCTGGGCCAGACAGGGAGCCAAGGATATAGGAAGAAAGTAGATGAGCCCAAGGAGGCTCTGTCTTCTCCCTCGTCACCAAGAAATATTTGGATTTTGCCAAAGTTGTTAACACAAAAATGAGAAAGAGGTGACTTGGTATGGAGTATCTCTAACATTCAGTGAAGGCGGCTACTGCCAGAGATGCCAAGGGCAAAGAAACAATTTTTTCGAGGGGGGGGTAGTNGGCCTGGCGTGCTGCAGTTCATGGGGTCGCAAAGAGTCGGACACGACTGAGCGACTGAACTGAACTGAGGGATGCCTAATGCTTCAAAGTCTTAGCTGGGAGAAATACTAAAACCATTTCTTTACAAGGCCAGACTGGTTCACTTTCCTATGGGAAAATATATACCAGGGTACATGACTAAACACATCAGGTTGACCACGCTCTGTTGATTAGAGAACTGAGGAATAGGAAATCTAAAACTGTTTAGCAGTGGAATTCACTGTGGTGTTTTCTTTCCTTTTCAGTATTACTTGCCTTTTAAATTACGTTTTAGTTAAGCTAATGTCGTGCTGTGCTTTGTCGCTCAGTTGTGTCTGACTCTGTGACCCCTTGGGCTGCAGCTCACCAGGCCCCTTTGTCCATTGGGAGTCTCAAGGCAAGAATACTGGAGTTTGTAGCCATGCCCTCCTCCTCAGGATCTTCCCAACCCAGGAATCGAATCCAGGTCTCCCTCATTGCAGGTAGATTCTTTACTGTCTGAGCCACCAGGAAAAGATGGTTTAAGTTTGTTGAGTACACGTTAACAGGGTGAGAAGATGATGATCAGAAGAGACATGTGAAAAGATGGGAGATTAAAAAAGACCTGACCTGAACAGTCCCCAAACACCACCAACAAAGACTGAGCACCTACCCATGTTACCGGTAGCCCGCACACCTGATAGAAATAACCTGGAGAGGCAGTGTTTATTCTGAATATTTCTACATTAATCCCAGAGGATTAATTATTGCACAAGCAGTGCCTGAAACTCAAGGCACAGAAATTTAGGGCTCTGAGCTGGGGTGAAGCAACTTTGGCATCCAGACTCTCCTAAGCCACTGACTTTCTAGTCTGCTGGTGTCTCATGTCATCCAGGTTACACGGTTTGCCCCAAGGCCATCCCTGCTGGGTGATGGGGAAGTAACCAGCACTCAGATGCACGTAGGGGAACTGGCTTTCTTGGTCTCTCCTGAGGACATGATTATCTCATAGGATATTTCCTACCACCCTCATCTGTTACCGCGGAAGTCAGACCTCAGAAAGAGGGAGTGCCACACAGGCTTTCCTTGGGGAAGCTGAGGTATTTATGGCATGGGGTCTCCACACACCTGGGAAAACACAGCTGTCTGGACAGTCGTGTGAGCTTTAAAATAAACTACAATAACATCATAACTGAGAGAAAGAGAATTGAGAGAAACTCAGATTTTCAAATTCCTTCTGCTTTGAATGCTGTTACAGATAAACAGGAAAAAACCCTTAAAAAACCAAAATGACATGATCTTTAAAGTTGTGTCCCTCTTACAATTCCCAACTTGACAAAGTAAAACCATTCTACTTCTTACTGGACACCATGTTTTAAAGTCAAAGTCTTCACACAAAAACCAGTTTGGAACTATGGGGTGAGGATCAGAACGAAAAGGAATTTTAAAAATGTCTTCAACACTTTATCTTTGCTTCTTGTATGCAAAACAAGTCAGAAAGAGAATAAATATCTCAGTGCAGATTTTGCTTTAAAAGCAACTTCAGTCAGGAAGAAGGAACCAAGAGTAGGAGAGAGAGAGAAGCCCTCCCTATTGAGGCCAGTTCATTAACTGCTTTATAATTAGTCTTCATGTATTCTTAGCATTCACTTCCTGATGTTTATTTTGCCTTATTGGCAGAGAAGCAAGGCAATCAATCACTTATTTGCTTCCCCAGAAGACCCTGATTAAACAAAGACCGGGTCGATCCTAAGAGTGGATTTTGTCATTAACCTGGACACCATTGCCACCTACAAGGCCAGCTTTCCCATCATGGAGGACATGGACCTTGCCAAAGCCGGGTGAGCCCACAGGACGCTGCACTGACTTGGCCTTCTAACGAGGACTCTATGTGGAGGGGGAGAAATGAGATGGCCCTTCTGATTCGGGAGAGGGGGCTCCTGGCAATGGTTTGGCAGCAGCAGCTTACTAGGTAACTGCAATATGGCACACAGAGGGTGGCAGGTCCATCTGACCAGGGAGCGGGATGGTAAATGAAAAGACAGCTAGAAGACTACAACAGAGTGTTCAGGCCTGTCAGATGTCCTAAGCCATGAGCAGGAGAAATGAAACAGCTGCTCTTCTTAGGACAGCAGCTTATTACAACTTCCCTTGGGACTCTGCTCCGGGGTGAATGCTGACCACGGGCCGGGTTGGGCACCCACCTTCCTTCTGGCTGCCGGCAGCGCTCTGCTGCTGTAGCAGGCTCTGGCTGTACAGCGTGGGCAGCGCCGCGGCTGCGTACTGCTGGATCCCTGAGTAGGCCTGGGTGAGGGCGTCCATGGTGCCCGCCGTGCCATTCGTCAAGCCCGTGGCGCCAAGTCCTCCATTCAGAGCCGCCATACCTGAGAGCATTTGAGCAACTTTACAAAAAACCCAACAATAGAGAAAAGAAACAGCACTTTTCATTAGTGCTTTCCAAAGGAAGTCAGAGAATCATTTGACACAAGTACGACAGCAAGTGCATGCAGCAAGCACACCAGTTACACCAACATGAACTTAAAGACAAACCCATGAAGGAACGAGTCATAAATAATGGCAGACAGGCAGACAACCACCACAACCCCCTGAGCGATGGTGAGCCTCACTCCCTAGGCCAGGGAGCGAATTCTCCGAGGCACTATAGGTGGGCAGTACATCTGAACTCCATGCAGGGTGCTACTGGCAAGACTGGGGCTCTCTCTTTGAAATAAGAGCCTTCTGCTGCTTATAGCTTGGAAGCACCAAAGAAAAAAACATTAGTGGCAGAGGCCTGTGATCTGTACACTTAACTCTGTTTACAGGGTTCTTGAGGAGCCATGGGATGGCCAGGGGGTTGAGAAAGGAGAGGATGAACCTTCTCACCCTAAGCTGCCTGATGTGGACATGGCTGAGAAGATGAGCGCTGCACTCAGTGAATCACCAGTTCCTTTGACTGGCTTCCTAAGCAGCTGAAGGATGCTGCTGGGGATGAGGACCTTGGGGAGAGTCTTGCTGATGAAGGATTAAGGTGCAGGAAAAAATGCAGCTCCCTCCCTTCATTGAGGAGGACTGAAGCCGCTTATTCAGTATGAAAGGCTAGAAAGGGGATGGGTCCATTCTCAGAAGCAAACACACACACACACACACACACACACACGCCCAAATACTAATTAGTGCCCGTGGAACTGGGATTTCCATCAAAGAGAGCATTCCACGCCATGTTTTCCAGTTAACTGAAGTGACCCTGCGTCTGGAGCTGGATCTTGGCTATTAACCCATGTGAACTGGGTGGCAGCCAGGACACTTTTGATTTTTTTCCCTGTCTCCTGGCTGCTCTTTTGCTCTGTTATGGTTGCTGACGGTGTCACTTTTTCCTGAATACTGAGTAAAAACAAGTATATTTTAATAGAGTGTGAACTCTTCAATGAACTCAGGAAATGGAAGAGGTGACATCATAATTCCTTTGAGTTCCCTTTACGATGAAGACTTTTTTTTTTTTGGTAAAGATCTGTTTCTGCAAAGAACTAACTCAGTGAAAACATTAATGAAAATCGAAGGAATTAGGGCTATTAAGGATGTTAAAATAGCAAAGATGATTAACTGAAAAAAAAATTGTAATAAGCAGTCTGGTGAGAATAGAGAACAACAAAATAAGGATGCTTAGATATCATACAGAGGACTCAAATACCAGAATCACCTCAATACTTCCATGCATATTTTTGCTTGCCATCCACAGGACACAGGGGAGAGCGGACAGGTACTTACTCCATCATGCTCTGTTCTTCTGACACCTTCACCTCTTAGATTAGATTACACACAAGACAGGAATGAGAGCATGGCTCAACCGTAGAGGAATGTCATGGTGCCTCAGGGCTGGTATTCTCCCCGGGGGAGGGGGGTTTGAGGGGACAGTGCTGCCTCTGGGTGACGTTTGGGGTGAGGGTGGCTTATCCAGGAAAGCCTGGGGGTCATGAGCATGGAAAGGCAACTTCCTGAAAAAGGAAGTGATTTCGAGCAGCTCTAGCTGATCCCAATTAGGCTCAGGAGGTGCTGGCCAGCAGAGGCCTGCTGACTCTGCTTCAGGTTTCTTTCCATGAAGGAATTTATTCTGACTGTTTCTGAGGTGTGTGTGCCAATGCCAAGGTGAAATGGGTAACTGATCACCAGACAGAATTCAAAGAACCATCAGAGAAGGATTTCAACTTCTGAGAGTTATTCCTGTTGATGATTTAATATTATTCTACATTAAATAATCATTATATGACATTAACACTTGTCAGTTCAGCTGCTGGTATTTGATTCCACCTAAGCACTTTGGACAACAGAAATAGAGGTTTGAAGGTTAGTTGCATAAAATGCTTTCCCTTAAAAGAACAGGGCTTTCTTCGAAAAAGCCAAATGCATTGATCATTTCATCCCAATTTAATCGAGATTCCCACAGGTGCTATTTGTCTGAGGAAAGCTGGAACAAAAGGACAGGTGTGGCAAACCTCAATGAGGGCGGGAAGGCCTCTGCAAATGGTCTAGCGATAAAGTTAGTGCACTTCTTAGTTCAGCTGTTAGTATGTGCTACCTGCCTCACATAATCCAGGAGGGAAAGCTCTTGTCAATGAACTGCCCGTGCTCCCTCCTTCCCATTTTGCTGTTCTGCTTTTTGCTTTAGAGTAGTGTCCTCCTTTTTAGTCCCTCCATCCATGCATGAACTTACGAAGGAAGAACAAGGATATGGAGCTCAGTGTAGCTACTTGTTTACTAACCAAAACTTCTGTTTTGTGGGGCGATGAGGAACCCTCTGGGAGGGAAGAGGTAAAATTTGGGAATTAACTGGATCCATCTACCACCTACCTTCTCCCTGGCTCCTTTGTGGAAAAGAGTTGGTTCTACTCAGAACACCAGAAACCTCTCCTTACGATGGCAGGTAATGGTTCCTAGATGGAGTGGGGGAGCAAATGGCAGCGACACGGAAACTGGTCTAGTGGCCTCTGTCCAGGTTCCCGTTCCTTGACTTCCTTCTCTGAGGACTGTCCAGTGGGATGGGCGGCGTCACTGTGAAGGAGTGGTCTGAAGGAGGACCCTCTACCGTAGCTTTTCTCTTGCTGTCTGAGAAGCAAGTATGAGCTCCAAGACAGTGTTGGGATTGTGAAATAGCTCTGATGGTAATTCACCCCAGAAGGCAGAATGTAGTTTTCTTTGTGCCTGACCTTGGGTTTAATTGAACATTTTCCTAGTTCATACTGTTTAGCAGGGGTTATTTGAGACTAGAAACAGTCTTAATTTTCCATGAACTATACTTATAGTTATCCAGTGGCAAAGTATTTAAAAAAGACAACAATAAGGCCATTGTTCTTGCCAGAAGCAAAATTGAATAACACAGACCCCACACAAGAACCCACCATGGTCTCTCTGCCATTCAACAGAGTCCCTCCCTAGCTGCTCACGATAACAATGGGAAGACCCCCGCAAAGGGCAACAGGACAGGCTGAGGAGGCGACCACATGGACAGGACGACACACAGCAGTCATGAGCACGCGCTGAGGAGGACAGCCACTCCCACTGGCCTGGTACTGTGCAGACCCAGGACAGGCAGGCGGTCAAATCAAATTCCTTGTTTTAGGGGAACTAGGTCCTGGGGCATAGAAGCAGCATGGAGGGGTGTGTGCAAACACTCGTCTGCAACCGAGGGGAAGGACAAATGAGTTGGAGCGTCTGCAGAACAAGGTCAGAAACAGGAGTCAAGGCCATGAGGGCTGCTGGCAAGAGGGGCGCTGGAGGCAGCTTTAGTGGGGTACAGTACTCTGCTGTCACGTGGTTACCACTGCGTTTACTGTTTGCTCCTAATCAAGAGTCATCGGGTCTGGAAAGAAAAACAGTCTTTTTCCTTTCTGCTTTCTTTGGCCTCTGGTCAGATAATGATCAGTCCAAGTTCCTGTTTGTCTCCCCAGGGCATCTGCATGAAAGGATTCCATGAAACCTGAAGGAGTCCCTACCTCTAAATGTGTGGCTTCTGTCTTCTCTTCTGGGTGATAACAGCTAGTCTTCATTTGGGTGAGTTCTAGGTTCTTCTTTACAAAATAAATTACAAGGTATTCTTTGGGGATTTTAGGATATAGAATTATTCACATTTTTTTCTTTTAAATCAACTGTACTTCTTGATCACCCTTTAAAAACTGTTCACTTAGTGAATTGTGGCTAAGAATAAGGAAACTTGTCAAAACTCTTTTCTTAATACTTCAAATGGGCAGAGGTTGGGTGGCCTGCTAGGTAAAGGGGTCCCCAAGTCAGATCTCCTTAGGCTGTCGTGGGCCTGCTGGGTGTGGCTGTTGTCAGGCACAGGGTGTGGGGACCGAGCTGCAGGCAAGGCAGACCCGGGGCCCCCTCTGCGGACTGCGGACCATTCCCTCTAGTGGAGGAGCTGAGGCTGAGCTCGAGCCTCAGCTGTGACTCATCCTCTGGCTGGGAGCCATTCTCCCCACAGATCTAAAGCACCGGAAGTGGGCAAGCTGCATAGACAGAACTTAGAGTTCTTTGGTCAGTCTGTGTATTTCAGAGCTGAAGAATTCTGTAAATGATCTGACTCACTCTGCTTCAACCTGCTGTAGGAGAATGGGGCCCTTCAGGAGACGCACTGCTGTAGGGTGACCCCGGCCGCCGGAGGCTTAAGAAAGACCCTAGACGTTGGCTCCAGGGGCGACTCCTATCCACTCAGCCTTATTTCCTGCTTCCCAAGGCCTCTTCTCTCCTCCTGGATGACTGTCATAAACCTCTGGATTTTAGACCTGGAGGGGACCTTTAAGATCACCTGATCGAGAATATCCCATTTTCAGATGGGACCTGAAGTCCAGAATGGGGGCAGTGACTGGCTCAGATTCCTGCAGGAGACTGAGAGCAGGCTGGGAGCTGGCCCGGTGGGCCTGACCTTCACCTCATCGATTCCTCTTTTAGAACTTATTCACAGCATCTCAGAAGGAGGGCACCAGACCAGAACCCAGCCAGAGTCCCGGAAACCTGCAGCTACCTGTCAACCACAGACACCTGTGACCAAGCAGACACCCTACACCCCTGAAGACTCAGGGTGGTGCGGGGGCTGTCTGTGGAGACACAGAGTGGACGCAGGCAGCACACCCCTGTCTAAGCGTGTGCTCCTGCCCCTCCTCCCAAGCTTTGGTTCTCCCTGAGATGCAGCCTTTGCAGGTTGTCGCTGGCTGAGTACTATCTGTGGAGAATTTAGGGGAAGGCTGTCCACCAGAGCAGCAAATACTCACTGTTGATGGTACCTGCTAGTGCATTAATGTTATTCAGTCCGACAGTGGCTCCCGCCAGTCCTTGCAGAGTCCCGAGAGAGGTCAGAGAATTCATGGCTGCACCAGCTGTGGAGTTGGGGGTTGAAGCAGCCACTGCAAGACAAAAGGCAGACGAGGGAGTGGGGGGAGAAAGGCACCGTCAGTGAGAGTCCGCTGGCCCAGGAGGCAGTCTGTCCCGTCCTGGCGGACAGAGCTGGGAGCCTTCAGTCACGGGACGACCAGGAGGCTCGCTTAGGCTTTAGTGCGAGAGACATGGCTTGTAGCAATTGTGACTGTGACATTTAGTGAAAAAAGTCATCACCACTCTGCTGTGCCAGCCAGTAAACATGTGCTCTGCTGGCTAGTGGGGGGCAAGCCACCAGAGAAGGGCCCTTCTTCCTGAGTGGTGGGTCCTTCATCAGCCCCACTTTAGGAACCTCTGAACAAATGACCAGCACAAAGTGGGGGAGGGGGAGTGAAATGGCAATTCTTGGCTTTCTTATTTTTTATGCTTCAGACATGGCATTTTCTCAATGAAGTTAAAAATAAAAGTCATACATATTCCTGGGTTTGACAGAAGACTTCAAGATCCAAGTAGTGGTGCTTATAGAATGGGAGATAAAACAATCCCCCACCTTTAACTAATAGCTTCATTGGGATATAATTCATGTTATAAAATTTACTCCTTGGAAGTATGCAATTCCCTGATCAGTATATTCATAAGAGTTGTACAACCAGCACCACAGTCTAATTTTGGAACATTTTTATTACCCTCTAAAGAAAGCCATACTCATTAGTGCTCATTCTACATTCTCTCCCCTCTCCTTGGACACTGGCAGCCACTGGTCTACTTTCTATCTCTGTGGATTTGCTTAATCTGGGTATTTCATATAATATGAAATCATAAAATGTCATCTTTTGTGACTGGCTTCTTTCACTGAGCAAAATGTTTTCAAGGTTCATCCATGTGGCAGCATGTGTCAGACTCTATCCCTTTTTATTACTGAATAATAGTCCACTGTATGGAAACACTCCACTTTGTCCATTCATCAGCCATGGACATGTTGATTGTTTCCACTCTGGGGCTGTTATGAGTAATGCTGCTGAGAACATCTGTACTCAAGTTTCTGGGCAGACATATGTCTTCAGTTCTCTTGAATATGTAGCTAGGAGGGGGACTGCTGGTCATATGATAAAGCTCTGTTTTCCATTTTGAGGAAATGCTAAAATATTCTCCAAAGTGGCTGTCCTCCCACTCATTTTTAAATAATTTTCATTAGTTATGAGTGTTTCCCTGGGAAAAAGTCCTCAGATGTCTTCATACTTAAGACCATTCTGGAAGCTCTTCTCTGGTGTCACCTGAAATCATGTGAAAGCTCTTCAGGGCTTTACCTTTTCATTTTCTTTCCCCCAGGCCTTTATTACTGGCTGAGAATCAGAACATGCCCCAGGGATAGTTTTTCTCCCTCACTCACTGGCACGTTAGTTTGATAAGAGCTGTCACATGTAGGCTGATGTCAGACTAAAATGCATTTCTCCATGGGAAATGCAGGGGGCTTCTGTTTCTAGTGGTTAGGTGGTCTAGGTACTGGAGAGACTCTCCCACTGAAACTAAAATGCTCAATAAGATATTTTAAAGGATGCTTTAAATTGCATCAGTAACTGACCATTTGGTAAGAAATACTCAGAATGAATGATGTAAGTGAAAGAGGGAACCAGGAAGGTAAGCAGCACACTGAAGGCAGCATTTGCCTTAAGGGTGTTTGGTGAGCCAGACAAACTTAAGCTCCAGCTCCCAGAGCCTTCCAGTGCATGACAGATACGAGAAGTCTAGGGTCCATGAGGTGAAGTGCCTAAGAAGAGACTTCCAGCAGGAATTCTGGAACCCTTGAAGGCTAAACAAGCAGTGTAAGGATGAACAAGATACACTAACCACTTCAGAAACTATAAGGACAACTGCCTGTATCAAATCAGTGCTGAGCAGGGGGAGGGGATTCCCTCTGATAGTATATAATAAACTAGCCCTCACATAAGTCTGCAAAACAACTTTCTTTTGTCTGACTGGTCAAAACCCATCCAACCATCAATTTAAAGTAGTCTCCAGCTTATACTCTCTTCTAGCAGAAGAGAGTACAAGATTCTTGTAGAATCAACTGTAAGTCAACCTTGAAAGGGCCCATTTTCAGCAAAGAACTGTCAGAAATAAGGCTCCAAGACAGTTAAGCTCACAATTAAAAAAAAACAAGTAAACCAAGTACCAAGAGTAAGAATCAGCAGAGACAGAGTTAGACACTATAGTTAGATCCACCAAAACTTCAGATATTGGAATTATTGGTGCGCAATAGAAAGGAAGTGTATTTAACATGTCTGCACAATATGAAAGGGTGAAAAATGAAACAAAAAAAATGAGGCTACAGCTGTAAATTACACACCATCACCATTTCATTGGCCTCTTTAAAAAACTCAGAAAACTGGATTCAAGTGGGGCTGCAGTTAAGACTGAGAGCTTTACAGCAATTATTTATAACAGCAAAGATATGGAAGCAACCTAATGTCCATTGACAAATGAATGGATAAAGAAGACATGCTGTGTGTGTGTGTATGCATGCATATGTGTACAAACATATATATGAAATGTAATACTATTCAGCCATAAATAGAATGAAATAGTACCATCTGCAGCAACATGAATGGACCTACAGATTGTCATATTAAGTGAACTAAGTCAGGCAGAGGAAGGCAAATACATATCACTTATATGTGGAATCTAAAAAAAAGCAAAACACAAAAATGAATTTATTTATTAAAAAAATAGAGCCCCAGACATAGAAAACAACGTAGGTCATTGAAGGGGGAAAGTGGTGCAGGGATAAATTAGGATTTGGGAGTTAACATACACACACTGCTATATGTAAAATAGATAATCAGTAGGAAAATTCTGAAAGAGATGGGAATACCAGACCACCTGACCTGCCTCTTGAGAAACCTATATGCAGGTCAGGAAGCAACAGTTAGAACTGGACATGGAACAACAGACTGGTTCCAAATAGGAAAAGGAGTATGTCAAGGCTGTATATTGTTACCCTGCTTATGTAACTTCTATGCAGAGTACATCATGAGAAACGCTGGGCTGGAAGAAGCACAAGCTGGAATCAAGATTGCTGGGAGAAATATCAATCACCTCAGATATGCAGATGACACCACCCTTATGGCAGAAAGTGAAGAGGAGCTAAAAAGCCTACTTGATGAAAGTGAAAGAGGAGAATGAAAAAGTTGGCTTAAAGCTCAACATTCAGAAAACGAAGATCATGGCATCCGGTCCCATCACTTCATGGGAAATAGATGGGGAAACAGTGNTTTTGCCTCTCATCACCTCTGTTCCACCTCCTAAGTCTAGAAATATGTCTTTCTCTATTGTAGAATTTCTCCTTCTATTGACCCTTTTAGACTTAAATCACCACACTGCAGGAAGATGTCATCTATAAACACACAGCTCCTGCCTCCCGTTTCACGCCCCCTCTCACAGCCTCCAGAACTGTGACATCCCTTCCACCATCACAGTGAACCCACACTCGGGGTGGGGGTGGGGGGGTGAACTGCCTGCCCGTGGCAGAACTCAAACACCTCTTCTCCGCCCTCACCTCGATCTCCTTCCTGCTTGAAACTCCCGCACTTGGTTCCCCGAAACCACGCTTCCTCAGGGCTCCCTTCCCACCATGTGGCTCCTCCCCTCTGCCCGCACACACAGGCGTCGGTCAGGGCTTCACCCCCAGCCTGCTGCTCGGCTGTGCTTCCAGCTCGATGGTGCCCCTCAGGCCCACACGGACACCTGCCCACCTCTGCAGCTGCTCTGGGACAAGCTCAAGGGTCAGGGACCCACCTGCTTGCGGGATGTATTTACACGACAACCAGTTCACGCGGGCCGCCGCTCGATGTGCGCGAGCGCGGAGCACCTTCCGCCACAAGCTCCGCCTGCTCCCGCCCGCCCTCTCTGCTGATGAAGATGAGCGTTACTGGCCCCCTCACTCCGCACACTTCCGTCGCACCTCTTTCCCTCTGTCCCCTCACATCCAGTCAGCACCCAAGCCTCGCTGCCGACACCCCTGGCTCTTCACCGCCTGCAAGAAGTCCCAGCTTCTCAGCCACGGCTGCCAGGGCTCTCCCTCCCTCCCTGGTTCCTATTTCCCGTCTATCTCACGCTGGCGAAAGGGGAGATGGATTTCCATTTGCTGACAGAAGGCCTTTTCTGTATTTTCTCACACCTGACACATCTGATAAATCTTCCATTTCTACCTCAGAAAGCTTAACTCATCTTAAAGTTCTGGCTCCAGTGCTGACTCTCCTGTTAAAAGTCACCCATTAAGACAGGATCTGTCCTGTCACTCACACCGTGGGCCTTATCTGATTCCTACTCTTCCATCGGAAGAGTCCAAGTTGGGGCATCCTGCTTGTTTTGTGCATGTGGCCACTACATCCAGTTTATGGGACTAAGCCACCTACGAAAGTAGCATTTATATTTTGCTGCTTTTAAGTCTTAAAGCACAGACCTTAGGTCATAAACTTCCGAGAAGTTGTGACTAAAAGTGTTGTTGCTTTTCCATTTAATACAAAACACAAGCAATCCATACACGCTTTTACCAGTGGCAGTGGTGATACCAAGGTTATGTCAGACAATGGGAGAGAGTCCGGGGGTCGGGCGGGGGGAAGGGTCTCACTGAGTGCTTGTGCTGTGCAGCAGACACGCCTCTGAGCTCACACACACCTCACAAGGGCCCCACACACAATGCCTGGGACCATGCAAGGCAACGTTTATGCTGAATCATGGACACAGCATGGTCTCCAGAGCCTCTAAAGCAGGGAACGAAAGCCCCTATCTCAAATACTGAGAACGTGCACCCCAAACAAAGTAAGAGCAAGTCCTAAGCGAAGCCACAGCTCTACGAATACACAACGGGGTGCGTCTGCGCACCCAGGGTCAGACTTGCAGAAAGTCAAGCTCTGCAGCAAAGGGGAGGTCCGTATCTACTGCCACCCCCTGGGTCGGGAAGATTTCGTGTTAGCTCAGCGCTATTGAAGAGACAGCCCGGGGACAAGGGAACTTCACCCAGCAGGGCTGTGTGGGTGCTGGAGGAAAAGAGAGAGAGAACTGACTGGACACGGTGACCGATTAAGGACAGTGGACCACAGGCTGGCTGAGAAGGTCCCACAGGGGCTAAGAATGGGTCACCGAGAGAATGAGGATGTCTCCATACGGCAAGAAACAGGTTTATGGAAGAATGGCTGGCTTTAGTCTTCCCGAGGTTGTGGCATCACCGCAGCAGCCAGAGGGATGGCCTCTCCCGGAGGCTGCTGTCTGTCTGTCCCTCTCTCCTGTCCCTCCAGGCTTCACCAACTGTCCCTTGCATGCGATGGACCAGAGAGGCGGCGCATGTCCAACCCCTTCTCACGGACTTGCCTGGCCAAGTAGAAGGCTCAGGAATTCAGGTTAAATCAGCCTGGGAATCCACCTCTTCCCACGAGGTGAGATCTCATGTGACACACGTGCAGGACCCTTGGGGGATGGAGGGGAGGAAGCCTCCTGTGACACTGAAGGGCTCGGGGATGACTCGGAGGGTGACTTCCGAGCCCCCACCACTCAGCCAGCCTGGCGACGCTGGTGGATGACACACCACTCGCCGGCCCTTCTTCTGTGAGGAGCCAGGGCAGGTCTGAATCTCATGGGAGTATGAGATGTGTTTTCCTCGAAGAGTCCATGACGAAGCGTCCCTGTCCCCAGGATGCAGTGTCTGCTGTGGCCTCTGAGGAGAACGCCATGTATCCAAGGTGGGAAAAGACGCTGCCTAGACTTCACAGCAGAAACTCAGGGGAAAACCAACGGTGGGAATGGGAGAATGTGCCCAAGTATCTAAAACGTGCTTTACCCTTGAAAGAAATGATCTGTTATCCAGAAGTGTGCACTTGACTGAGTGCACTTACAAAAGGATTAGAGAATTTTAAACCATCTTTTTAAAAAAGAAAGAAAATAGAAGGTCAGCAGGATGATGTACACAGACACGATGTTAGGTTTTGGACAGAGAATGCCAGAGAAATGCTCTCAAGTGGGAATACTGATGCTTGTGTCCACGCTCTCAAAGACACCAGGCCAAGGCAACAAATCCACAAGGTGGGCAGACTTTAATATCTTTCTTTAAGACCCAGCCACATAAGTGTGCCTTACAGATACTTTATCCCTTTCTACCAATACTGAGACTCATGCCTCAACAGGTTCAAAATGGGGTAAGAAGAAATGACTCAAGAATTAATTAATTACATAGGAGACTGTAGTAAACAAAAGAAAAAATTATCGTACCAAAATAAAAGACAAGAAACACAATTAAATCAGGCTTCAAAAGACCCATAAGAAACTCATAAAAGACATAATAATGCATTTACCTGGTTTTTATTCTTTCCTGGTTTAATTTCTAATTTTATTCCTTACCATCTGATAACTGCATGAAACACTTATTCTAACCATGGGCAACTGAGACTATTTTCATGTTTATTCCAAGGCCAGGAGTCAAAGAAACCTATATTTATTGCCTAAGGGGATCTTTCTTTTCTTT
>SJYV01048986.1:922166-933933 GCA_006410875.1 Neotragus pygmaeus | reverse complement strand
TCCTGTTAAAAGTCACCCATTAAGACAGGATCTGTCCTGTCACTCACACCGTGGGCCTTATCTGATTCCTACTCTTCCATCGGAAGAGTCCAAGTTGGGGCATCCTGCTTGTTTTGTGCATGTGGCCACTACATCCAGTTTATGGGACTAAGCCACCTACGAAAGTAGCATTTATATTTTGCTGCTTTTAAGTCTTAAAGCACAGACCTTAGGTCATAAACTTCCGAGAAGTTGTGACTAAAAGTGTTGTTGCTTTTCCATTTAATACAAAACACAAGCAATCCATACACGCTTTTACCAGTGGCAGTGGTGATACCAAGGTTATGTCAGACAATGGGAGAGAGTCCGGGGGTCGGGCGGGGGGAAGGGTCTCACTGAGTGCTTGTGCTGTGCAGCAGACACGCCTCTGAGCTCACACACACCTCACAAGGGCCCCACACACAATGCCTGGGACCATGCAAGGCAACGTTTATGCTGAATCATGGACACAGCATGGTCTCCAGAGCCTCTAAAGCAGGGAACGAAAGCCCCTATCTCAAATACTGAGAACGTGCACCCCAAACAAAGTAAGAGCAAGTCCTAAGCGAAGCCACAGCTCTACGAATACACAACGGGGTGCGTCTGCGCACCCAGGGTCAGACTTGCAGAAAGTCAAGCTCTGCAGCAAAGGGGAGGTCCGTATCTACTGCCACCCCCTGGGTCGGGAAGATTTCGTGTTAGCTCAGCGCTATTGAAGAGACAGCCTGGGGACAAGGGAACTTCACCCAGCAGGGCTGTGTGGGTGTTGGAGGAAAAGAGAGAGAGAACTGACTGGACACGGTGACCGATTAAGGACAGTGGACCACAGGCTGGCTGAGAAGGTCCCACAGGGGCTAAGAATGGGTCACCGAGAGAATGAGGATGTCTCCATACGGCAAGAAACAGGTTTATGGAAGAATGGCTGGCTTTAGTCTTCCCGAGGTGGTGGCATCACCGCAGCAGCCAGAGGGATGGCCTCTCCCGGAGGCTGCTGTCTGTCTGTCCCTCTCTCCTGTCCCTCCAGGCTTCACCAACTGTCCCTTGCATGCGATGGACCAGAGAGGCGGCGCATGTCCAACCCCTTCTCACGGACTTGCCTGGCCAAGTAGAAGGCTCAGGAATTCAGGTTAAATCAGCCTGGGAATCCACCTCTTCCCACGAGGTGAGATCTCATGTGACACACGTGCAGGACCCTTGGGGGATGGAGGGGAGGAAGCCTCCTGTGACACTGAAGGGCTCGGGGATGACTCGGAGGGTGACTTCCGAGCCCCCACCACTCAGCCAGCCTGGCGACGCTGGTGGATGACACACCACTCGCCGGCCCTTCTTCTGTGAGGAGCCAGGGCAGGTCTGAATCTCATGGGAGTATGAGATGTGTTTTCCTCGAAGAGTCCATGACGAAGCGTCCCTGTCCCCAGGATGCAGTGTCTGCTGCAGCCTCTGAGGAGGACGCCATGTATCCAAGGTGGGAAAAGACGCTGCCTAGACTTCACAGCAGAAACTCAGGGGAAAACCAACGGTGGGAATGGGAGAATGTGCCCAAGTATCTAAAACGTGCTTTACCCTTGAAAGAAATGATCTGTTATCCAGAAGTGTGCACTTGACTGAGTGCACTTACAAAAGGATTAGAGAATTTTAAACCATCTTTTTAAAAAAGAAAGAAAATAGAAGGTCAGCAGGATGATGTACACAGACACGATGTTAGGTTTTGGACAGAGAATGCCAGAGAAATGCTCTCAAGTGGGAATACTGATGCTTGTGTCCACGCTCTCAAAGACACCAGGCCAAGGCAACAAATCCACAAGGTGGGCAGACTTTAATATCTTTCTTTAAGACCCAGCCACATAAGTGTGCCTTACAGATACTTTATCCCTTTCTACCAATACTGAGACTCATGCCTCAACAGGTTCAAAATGGGGTAAGAAGAAATGACCCAAGAATTAANCAACAAATCCACAAGGTGGGCAGACTTTAATATCTTTCTTTAAGACCCAGCCACATAAGTGTGCCTTACAGATACTTTATCCCTTTCTACCAATACTGAGACTCATGCCTCAACAGGTTCAAAATGGGGTAAGAAGAAATGACTCAAGAATTAATTAATTACATAGGAGACTGTAGTAAACAAAAGAAAAAATTATCGTACCAAAATAAAAGACAAGAAACACAATTAAATCAGGCTTCAAAAGACCCATAAGAAACTCATAAAAGACATAATAATGCATTTACCTGGTTTTTATTCTTTCCTGGTTTAATTTCTAATTTTATTCCTTACCATCTGATAACTGCATGAAACACTTATTCTAACCATGGGCAACTGAGACTATTTTCATGTTTATTCCAAGGCCAGGAGTCAAAGAAACCTATATTTATTGCCTAAGGGGATCTTTCTTTTCTTTTTTTTTTTTTACAAAAAAATAATTCTTAATCTTTCATGTTTTAAAGCATAGACTGTTTAAAATCATTTATAATAATGCTGTAGGGAGTTTGTCCCTGGGTGTACAGAACTGAAATGATAAACTTACAATTGTTAAAAAATGAATAGTTTGGGGGCACTGAGCTGTCCCTGTACTTCTGAGATGGATTTGTCTGAAGAACAAGAGGTGTCTCAAGAACAGGTGAACCAAGATCTGGGCAGGCCAGTAGATGAAGGTCTGCTTTCAGTTTGAATGGACTGGCTGGTTATGCATGGTTCAACAGGAAGCCGTTTCTTTTTTAATTATTAAAAAAAAAAACAACACAAAAAACACATTGGCCTTGGGACTAGCATTCCATCCCTTTTATTTCCTGGGAAATTGCTCTGATGAAGTGGAGAGTCATGAATTGTTACTAACCACCTTTTCTGTGACTTTGAAGAGTCCCTGATGGAAATAAGACAAATAATTTACTTTCACTTAAACACCAGATTTTTTTAGTTACACTTTAGATAAATAATTGAAATGTAGATTTAAATCGCTTCTGCTGCCCACATTTCAGGACTCTAATGAAACATTTTCGGCTCTTATGCAAAGCTCTGCTCAACACAGAAAAGAGAAACCCATCTCCCTGACACAGTGCTTGGCAGGATTTCTGGTTGGGCCGGATGCCATGTGAAGAGCAAAGGGAAGGATGCCTGGCTGGGGTTGGAAGAAAGAAAATACATCTCAGGACACATTTTCCCTTTCATTCAAGTCTCAGGAAAAAAGCTGAAAATGGCCAAGTATGTTTCAAGTTTCCTTACACACTCTGGCCATCTTCCTAGGCTGTTGGAGTGCTCTGCATTTTAAGAAGGTCACTAAGTCCTCGCGTTCCTGACCGCACTGGATGGAATGAATGTGGATCCGCGGACATGGACCTCACCTCTCACCGCTTCCTCAGGATGGCGTCACGCCAGCCCGCCGCCTCCTCACAGCCTGCTCCTGCTGGGTCCTCTGCCTGGACAGCCCTGCCCCGGATCACCGCCATGCTTCCATCACCTTTCTCAGGTTTGTCCCACGCCACCTTTCGGAAGGGGAAAGCCTCCTTCCATCCCCTCTCTCCGTACTCTGCCTGGGCCCCCTTCGCAGCACTTGCCTGGCATACACAGGGCACCCGTGACTGCTGCCTGTCTGAATTCCCGTAAGAGACAGGAGACCCCCGGGGGCGGGAGTGTGTCCTGCTCCTGGCTGTGTCACCAGCACCCAGGCCCGGGCCTAAGGCTACACAGTCCCTTGAAAGCACTAGCTGTCAATCACAGGATCAACACTGATCAGCTGACAGACGCTTTTGCACTTGGCTTCTTAAACCCACGAGCCTTCTACTAAAGCAGAACAAAATGTTGGAATATTAATTCCAATTCCCTGGAACATTCCCAACTCAGGCACATTCCCAACTCAGCTATCACAATGGAAGAACATATTTTCATAAAGTTTAATGAAGTTTCCTAAGCAAACAACAGGCCACATACCCTTCACCAGAATGTCCATATATGATAATGGTCACTTCTGGAAGAGGAGAATAATTTCAATGTAGTGACAGTGTTAAACTCTTTAAAGCCTGGTGAACCAAATAGCAGACTGCCTCCTTGCCATGTAAGGAAGAGTCTTTATGGGAAAAAGTGTTCTTTTTTCCCTACCTTGTTATCAATGATGTGGTCAGTTTCTTCTTTTTACTCTCAATAAAAGGGAGTCAGCCATGGCTGGAAAAATTACAATCATCTACTTCTGCCAAATTAAAGTTAATAGTGTTTTCTCTAAAAAAAAAAAAAAAAGACCTAGTCCTTTTCCTTTTTATATAAACAAATAAAACACCCCTCAGATCTTGAGAAGTGTTCAGTTTTTTCACTCCAAACAAAATATAGTTAAAAATGCTGACAACCAGTCCATGTATATATACACTGTATTTTAAAAAAAAAAATTTATTGGGGTAAAAATTTTTGTAGTTGATTTATAATATTGTGTTAGTTTCAGGTAGTCAGACTGCTGGTTTAATATTATCTTTTCACACTCCTCACAGGGAGATGTTTCTTTTTTTTTTTTTGCCTCACAGCATGCAAGATCTTAGTTCCCCGACCAGGGAGGGGTCAATCCAGCACGTCTTGCAGTGGAAGCACAGAGTCTTAACCACTGGACTGCTGGGGAAGCCCGAGATGGTTAATTCTTATTTTTCTTATTTAGCAGAACATTCTTTAGTCTAATTTCTAAAACAAGGACACTACTGACGTCAAATACTTGTGTTTTTAAGAAAAAAAAATCACTATTATTTTCATAAGGGGGACTACATTATGTCAAAACGTATATTTCTTTAAAAGGATATATTTAAATAATCTGTTTATGTTTTGCATTAGTTATAGCTTAATCTCTTGAAAAAATTACAAAGTTGATTTTTCAGGACTATTATCTGTTGTGTGGAATGAGGCCCACATGTTGTCATGGTATGTTTTTGAAGACATTTCAAGAATGAAGGCAACGTCGCACATGCTGTTGCTCTGAGATGAGGTGATGGGTACACTGTCCAGCCTTTCCTCAACATCTCTTTAAGTTTCTCCCTCAACACTGAACTCAGAGGGAAATGAGTTAGAAACATGGTGTTCAGTAAATAAATCAAGGGCTGTGGGGCGTCTCTCCTCCCCACGGAAGTTGCCTGAAGAAGGCTGGTCTACTGGACACTGTGGCATTCCTTCTCTATTTTTCTAGAAGAAAACCCTGCATTGTTACAGAGAAGGGTAGGGGCCAGTCAGCTCATCTTTTGTGAGTGGCCGATAGAGGGCCGTGGGGTTGTTAGTTAGAAAGGGGCCTGGACGTTGTCCAGGCCAGCGCCTCCGCGTACCAGAGCAGAAGGTGAGATCATCCATCAAGGCCCAGAAAGCCCAGAGAGAAAGGCAAGCCAGCAAAACACTTAAAAAAAAAACAAATCCTGGTGTCTAAGCAACCACATTTGGTTTGGCTCATATGAAAAAGAAAACAGCATCTGCCTTTGAATAAGGCAACAGAATTTCTAAGGAGGGGGAAAGAAAACCTCACTTTAAATGGCATGGCCCAGAAGGGGCCACAGAGGAGCAACAGAGACGGTCCCCTCTGGACCTGCATGCTGAAAACCAAAAGTCAAGGGCAAAGCTGGTGCGAAACAGCACAGATGATGATTCGGGGTTTTGAGTTTTAACAGGGAATTCTTAAATTGCTAAAAACAAACCACCACCACAAAACCAGGAGAAAAGAGCGTTCCTGAGGGACTGAGGCGCCTCGTCACTGGGTAACTTCACCAGCATGGAAGGGATGGCACAATTTTCAAACAAAAGGAATGTGTGAGAATTCCCTCACAAAGCTCTTCTCATTTTATCCTTGGAAGATAAAACTGCACATGCTCAAACTTTTGTTTCTTTAAAGGGTAACTGCACACCTATGTTCATAACAGCACAATTCATAGTAGCCGAAACACAGAAACAGCCTAAATGCCCGCTGCCAGCTGAATGGATAAATGAGATGTGGTGCCTGTATACAACAGACTAGTACTCAGCCAGTAAAAAAAAAAAGGCCATCTGCAGCAATATCAACCAGAGATTATCACACTAAGGGAAGTCAGTAGACAAAGACAAATACCACATGCTGTCACTTCTATGTGGAATCTAAATTATGGCATAAATGAACTTACCTATGAAACAGAAACAGACTCACGACACAGAGAACAGACTTGTGGCTACCAGGTGGGGAGCAGGGCAGGAATGAACTGAGTTTGGAATCAGCAGATGTAAACTGTTTTGTATAGAATGGATAAGCAATACGGTCCTCCTGTACAGCACAGGGAACTATGTTCAAAATCCAGGCATAATCCATAATGGAAAAGAATATAGAAAAGACTGTCGATATACGTATAACTGAGTCACTTTGCTGTGCAGCAGAAATGAACACAACGTTGTAAATCAACTCTATTTCAATAAAGATACGTTAAAAAGACAAATGAAGCAAAGTGGTTAACTAAGTCTGATGCCTGGTGGGGTCTGGGCATGTCCACCCTGTACCTGGCCCTGCCCCTGTGTCCTGTCTCCCAGCCGCAGGACCACCCCTTACCGGGACTGGTGAGAGCTCCCAGGGCGCTGCTCGTGGTGGACAGAGGATTTGCATTGGTGGTGGTGGCTGAGGTCTGGGCTGCGGCTGCAGCCGCCGCCAGCGTGGCCAGGTTCTGTAACTGTAAAGCATTCATGCCTGCAGAGGGGAGAGAGGGCACGTCAGCACCAGGCCCACTTTACCTGTTTCCCAAAAGAGAGGGCAGGTGATGAGCACAGAGGGCCCCGGGTCTGGCACACTCACCCAGCTGCCCTAAGGACTTGTGCGGTACCACATATCCCATCCCAGCCCAGGACCCTCTGCCCAACTGCCCCCTCCTGGGCGGCGCAGCTCAGCAAAAAGACAAGCAAGAGGTTTCCGTGTGGACCACGCATGGCAGGGCCTTCCACTTTGAGGCTGTCACCTGGAGGGAGGGCTTCAGGGTACACTCTCCATCCTTAAACTCGACAGGTGTGCATTCTGGGTGTGACAGAAGAACTGATGCTTTATTGCTCTGAAGTTACACTGATTGTCTTCCAGGATCCGTAAACTTTGTGACTCTGGACAGATTTCTTAACCTCTCTGATTCTTGCTTCCTGAATAAGTAGTAACAATTACTTACCTCCTCACTCATGTGGTGGTTGTGCAGATTAAATAACTCAATGAATGAAAAGTGACTCAGCACAGTAACTGGCATGACATAAGCCCCCCAAATTATCAGCAACTACTGTGACTGTCACTGTCATTATAGACCCCCCAAACTTCTCTCTCTTGGTTTATTTAGGAACTCAAATAATATTTGTTAAGGAAGAGAATGAAGAAAAATGGCAGTGCCATAATATTTTTATTTGAAATATTTGTATTTTAAATATATTTGTATCTCAAAGAGGAATTACTTACTAGAATGAATTTTGGGCTAATGAAAATCAAGAAAAGAATGGAGAGAAACGAAACTCTGCTGACAGGTCTGGGGGGACTGGCCAGGCACAGATTCTCTACACTAAGTCTTTTTTCCATGATTCATTTCTCCATCATGTACATTTAAGAAGCAGGCAACAGCAGTTCTTTCCTCATACAGTGGAATTCTGCACAGAAAGCTAATGAAGATATCAGCCTAATTTTACCTTTTTCTCATGTCTCAAATCCAGGCAATCGATACATGTCTACACAGTGAATCCAACCCACTTTTCAGACAGTGGCCTGACGACAGGCCTGGGGGATGGGAGATGGAGGAGGGGCAAGAGAACATTCTAGGAGCATGCCTGCTGGAAGCCCTCTGCCACCGTGTGGCGCCTCAGCTGGACTCAGAGCCTGGATGCCGGGCTCACTTACCTACCCTGCTCCTCCACCCCAGGTGCCTTCCTCAGGACTTAATCCTACTCAGGAAAGAGTTCCTCAGGTCCATACTGCGATCTGGGTTCTCATTTTGCTCACAGTGACACTCAGGCTCCTTCTGGGAGGCAGGCAGTCCTGGTGGCTTAGGGAGAAAGCCAGCACCTGTTTTGCAAACCCACATAGGTCCTGGGGATGCTGGGAACAGGACGAGGCACCAGTGGCATCCTGCAAGCGTGAAAACGTTGCTCCATCGAGCACGGGCCACTGGGGACAAAGCTCTGTCCCCACCTCAGGTCAGGGGTCAGGCAGGATGGTGCTGACAGAACCCTGCGAAGGGAAAGCGCAGGGCCTATTTTTTCAGGTTTGCCTGAGGAAAACGGAGCTGGGGGAACAAGAACTGCGCACAGGCCTCCCTGGGGTCCCCTGGGCGTGGCTCCTGAAAGTACCTGCCTACACTGAGGCTTGTGCGCCTAGGGGCTGGGCTTGGGGGGATGCTGCCGGCTGTGATGAGGCGCACCAGCACGGACCTGCCTGGTCCCCGCGGCCCCTCTAACGTGCTCAGGATGTAACGCAGACGACTAGACACCGGCATGGACAGACGGCTGTGCACACGAGAAGGGTTTAGCACCGATGTTACAGTCTGCACATCTGGCCACAGGTAACCATCAGCCGAGCACCCTCCTCAGCCTGCATTTTCCAGGACAGCTGCTCTGACCCGCACTGCGGAACCACGGCCCGGTGCTGGGGTGGAGGAGCTCAGCCTGCTCCTCCGGGTCAGAGCCTTGCGGGCCCTCCTGACATTGAGGCTCTTCCCCTTGGAGGGTGAGACGGGCCACGTCCAATGGCACCTTTACTCGTTACCTGTCATCCTCTGGCTCGCCATCTAACTCCCAACGCATTTATCGCAGCCTGCTTCCACATCATACACATGGACTGCTGACCTCCACGACTAGACACTAAGCTCCTTGAGGACAAAGCTGTTGTCTTATTTGCTTTCAAGCCCACCCACACACACACAGAGCCATGTTCATTCACAGTAGGTGAAAAATGGGGCCACAGGAGATGAATGACCAGGGCAACCAACAGCATGAAATGTTCCCACGCTGCTATAAAGAGCAGTGTCTACAGACCCAAACGAGGTTTTTCTTGTCTGTTCTTCGTTCTTCAGTATTTAAAAACAGCTTCAAATATTGACTATTTCCCTCAGTCATTAATTAATCCATTCTGCAAATATTTATTAGGTCTGTGTGTTTTCTTCCTCTCACCCACCAACACTCAGCGTTGCCCTGGAGTCCAGCCGACCACCCTCGGGTTCTGTGTCCCCCCATCTTCCCCGAGTGTCCCTTTACCCCCTCACCCCAAGGGGCTGCCCTGCCTCCACTGTGAAGGCCAGGTTCTGGGGTGCCAACACTGGGAGTGGCCAGCTCTGTTCAACCACTGACTGCTATGGAGCAGGAGAACATAGACCCCACCCAGCAAAGCAAAGATGAAGGTGGGGAGGAGAGGCGTCACGACCCCAGCATCAGAGGGTCTGGGGCGAGGAGGTGGGGGTTAGGTGGAGAGAAACAGAGGCAAGAGGACCTGCAGGTGTTGCCCAGCTCACCAGCTGTCAGCACGTGGCCACGACAGGCCAGACCCTGGGCCCCAGGCCGAGAACTAAGCCTCCCATCCGAGCGGAGGGGAGCCAGGGATGGGGGAAATTCTGTTTCTGGAAATAAGACTCGGACCCAGAAGCTCATTCTCGTGAAATGTCCTAAAAGGGCTGCGAGTCCTGGTAGAAAACCATCGAACGACAGCCCTGGGCTTAGCGACAGCGATTGGGAGGAGTCAAGAAATCTGAGCTCAGGAGTGACAGCACAGAGAATGGATCAAAGAACACAGCTCCCCCCACCCCGCCCCCATCCCACTCCCCNACCCACTCCAGTATTCTTGCCTGGAGAATCCCATGGACGGAGGAGCTTGGTGGGCTACAGTCCACAGGTCCCAAAGAGTCAAACACGACTGAGAGACTTCACTTTCACTTTCTCTGTCCACTAATAGTTAGGTGATCAAATTCAAGTTTAATTTTTTGGGTAAGAATACTTTATAAGCGATAGTATGTAATTCTATCAGGAGGCACATGTTTGCTAATTTTGCTTTTTGTTACATAAGCAGCCATTGATGTTCACCACTGAGATACAATATTTAATTAGAGACTGCAAGACAGTGATACTTCCATAAGCCTCTTATCCTTCTCCATCAGAGGGCAGACAGAATGAAAATCACAATTGCAGAAAACTAAACAAACTGATCACATGGACCACAGCCTTTTCTAACTCAATGAAACTATGAGCCAGGCCACGTAGGGCCATCCAAGACGGATGGGTCATGGTGGACAGCTCTGATAACATGTGGTCTACTGAAAAGGGAATGGCAAGCCACTTCAGTACCCTTGTCTTGAGAACACTATGAACAGTATGAAAAGGCAAAAAGATAGGACAATGAAAGATGAGCTCTCCAGGTTGGTAGGTGCCCAATATGCTACTGGAGATCAGTAGAGAAATAACTCCAGAAAGAATGAAGAGACAGAGCCANGAGAACACTATGAACAGTATGAAAAGGCAAAAAGATAGGACAATGAAAGATGAGCTCTCCAGGTTGGTAGGTGCCCAATATGCTACTGGAGATCAGTAGAGAAATAACTCCAGAAAGAATGAAGAGACAGAGCCAGAGCAAAAACAACACCCAGTCGTGGATGTGACTGGTGACGGAAGTAAAGTCTGATGGTGTAAAGAGCAATACTGCATAGGAACCTGGATTGCTAGGTCCATGAATCAAGGCAAATTGAAAGTGGTCAAACAGGATATGGCAAGAGTGAATACTGACATTTTAGGAAGCAGTGAACTAAAATGGACTGGAATGGGTGAATTTAACTCTGATGACCATTATATCTGTTACTGTGGGCAAGAATCCCCTAGAAGAAATGGAGTAACTATCATAATCAACAAAAGAGTAATTATCATAATCAACAAAAGAGTATAAAGCAGTACTTGGATATGATCTCAAAAACAACAGAATGATCTTTGTTCGTTTCCAAGGCAAACCATTCAATATCACAGTAATCCAAGNCTAGAAGAAATGGAGTAACTATCATAATCAACAAAAGAGTAATTATCATAATCAACAAAAGAGTATAAAGCAGTACTTGGATATGATCTCAAAAACAACAGAATGATCTTTGTTCGTTTCCAAGGCAAACCATTCAATATCACAGTAATCCAAGTCTATAACCCAACCTGTAATGCTGAAGAAGCTGAAGTTGAATGGTTGTATGAAGACCTACAAGACCTTCTAGAAGTAACACCTAAAAAAGATGTCCTTTTCATTACAGGGGACTGGAATGAAAAAGTAGGAAGTCAAGAGGTACCTAGAGTAACAGGCAACTTTGGCCTTGGAGTATGAAACGAAACGAAGCAGGGTGAAGGCTAACAGAGTTTTGTCAGAGAGTGTGCTGGTAATAGCAAATACCCTCTTCCAACATAAGAGAAGACTCTATACATGGACATCACCAGATGGTCAACACTGAAGCCAGACTGATTATATTCTTTGCAGTCAAAGATGGAGAAGCTCTTTACAGCCAGCAAAAAGAAGACCAGGAGCTGACTATGGCTCAGATCATGAATTCTTTATTGCCAAATTCAGACTTAAACTGAAGAAAGTAGGGAAAATCACCAGGTATGACCTAAATCAAATCCCTTATGACTATACAGTGGATGTGAGAAATAGATTCAAGGGATTAGATCTGATAGACAGAGTGCCTGAAGAACTATGGACGGAGATTTGTGACACTGTACAGGAGGCAGTGATCAAGACCATCCTCCAGAAAAGGAAATGCAAAAAGGCAAAATGGTTGTCTGAGGAGGTCTTACAAACAG
>SJYV01048986.1:842273-897235 GCA_006410875.1 Neotragus pygmaeus | reverse complement strand
GCATCTTTTAATTTCATAGCTGCAGTCACCATCTGCAGTGACTTTGGAGCCCCCAAAATAAAGTCTGTCACTGTTTCCACTGTTTCCCCATCTATTTGCCATGAAGTGATGGGACCGGATGCCATGATCTTACTTCTCAGAATGTTGAGTTTTAAGCTAACTTCTTCATTCTCCTCTTTCACTTTCATCAAGAAGCTCTTTAGTTCTTCTTCACTTTCTGCCGTAAGGGTGGTGTCATCTGCATATCTGAGGTTTTTGATATTTCTCCTGGCAATCTTGATTCCAGCTTGTGCTTCTTCCAGCCCACCATTTCTCATAATGTACTCTGCATACAAGTTAAATAAACAGGGTGACAATATACAGTCTTGACATACTCCTTTCCCAATTTGAAACCAGTCTGTTGTTCCATGTCCAGTTCTAACTATTGCTTCCTGACCTGCATACAGATTTCTCAGGAGGAAGTTAAGATGGCCTGGTATTCCCATTTCTTGAAGAATTTTCCAGTTTGTTGTGATCCACACAGTCAAAGGCTTTGGCATAGTCAATAAAGCAGACGTGGATGTTTTTCTGGAACTCTCTTGCTTTTTCAGTGATCCAACTGATGTTGGCAATTTGGTCTCTGATTCCTCTGCCTTTTCTAAATCCAGCTTGAACATCTGGACGTTCACGGTTCACTTACTGTTGAAGCCTGGCTTGGAGAATTTTGAGCATTACTTTACTAGCATGTGAGATGAGTGCAATTGTGTGGTAGTTTGAGCATTCTTTGGCTTTGCCTTTCTTTGGGATTGAAATGAAAACTGACCTTTTCCAGTCCTCTGGCCACTGCTGAGTTTTCCAAATTTGCTGGCCTATTGAGGGCCGGACTTTCACAGCCTCATCTTTTAGGATTTATAATAGTTCAACTGGAATTCCATCACCTTCACTAGCTTTGTTCATAGTGATGCTTCCTAAGGTCCACTTGACTTCATATTCCAGGATGTCTAGCTCTGGGTGAGTGATCACACCATCATGATTATCTGGGTCATGAAGACCTTTTTTTGTACAGTTCTTCTGTGTATTCTTGCCACCTCTTCTTAATATCTTCTGCTTCTGTTAGGTCCATACCATTTCTGTCCTTTATTGTGACCATCTTTGGTATATCTAATTTTCTTAGAAGATCTCTAGTCTTTTCCATTCTATTGTTTTCCTCTATTTCTTTGCATTGATCACTAAGGAAGGCTTTCTTATCTCTCCTTGCTATTCTTTGGAACTCTGCATTCAAATGGGCATATCCTTCCTTTATGTACTTAGTCTGCACCAAACCACTTTAGATTTTTTTAATACATGTAGTTTCAATTTAATTTCATTAATTCATTTTATTATTGATGTGTTGGGTCTTTGTTGTCGTGCAGGCTTTCTCTGTTTGCAGGACAGTGGGGGCTATTCCCTAGTTGCAGTATTCCGGCAAATCACTGAAGCAGCTCCTCTTGCTGCAAAGTGCGGACCCTAGGGCTCTCAGCCTCAATAGTTGCGGCACTCAGGCTTAATAGCTCTGCGGCATGTGGAATCTTCCTGCATAAGGGCTCAGACCCATGTCTCCTGTATTGGCAGATGGATTCTTTACCACTGAGCCACTAACAAACCCAAACCACGTGAGCTTTTGTTGAAGACACTGGGCAACCTCCGTTGCTAAGAGTCTTCTGCTGGGCTATTTCCTGTGCCTAGAATGTTCTTCGCTGGGATATAGCCAAGTCACTCTCTCACCCCTTCAGGTTCAGTCCCTAAATGGTGTCTGACTCTTGGTGACCCCATGAACTGCAGCACGCCAGGTCCCCCTGTCCAGGGAATTCTCCCAACTCAGGGATCAAATCTGAGTCTCTGGCATTGCAGGCAGATTCTTTACCATCTGAGCCACCAGGGAAGCCCCATATAAATGCTAGGTAATATTATTAATAAAATATTATTCAGGTGAGTGGCCTAAAATAAAGCATAAGTGAAAGTGAAGTCGCTCAGTCGTGTCCGACTCTTCGCGACCCTGTGGACTGCAGCCCACCAGGCTCCTCCGTCCATGGGATTTTCCAGGCAAGAGTACTGGAGTGGAGTGCCATCGCCTTTTCCGAAGTAAAGCATAACTGCAAGCCTAATCTAGCCTGGGGCAAGCCGGTTTGTCTGAGATCCTGAGATTCTTTTCCTCTCTGGAATCCTATGTATTTAGTGTGGTTTTTCGCCTACCCGGGCCCTTTGAGACTTGACCCCAGATTTTGTGCATTCCCCTCCTGAGGCTGTGAAGCCACGTGGAGACCCTTACAGGGGCCATAGCTTGCGGCTTTGGTAGTGCTCTTCACCCACGCATCCCCTGCAGAGGGGTGGGCTGTAAGGGCTGACCCTTCCCCAAGGTCCAGCCTTGGTGAGAGAGTGTACTGGCACAGCTCCATGGACTGGTGCTGGCGGGACGGTCATTCATAGTCTACTTGGGGTGCTCACTTGGGGTACTTCTGCCTGGTCTCCCACCGCTCCACCAAACAAGCAGACTGGGAGCCAGAGAGGCTTCTGCCATCTCTGTGGGGGCGGCCCAGCCTGTCCCTCAGCTGCTCCAGGTGGCCTCTGACCGGGCCTCACAGTGAGACTTCCAGGGAGGCAGCAATGCAGGCCTCTCTTGTTCTCTGTAGCCTGAGAAGGAAGGAAAACTGCCCGACTGCTCTGGACATTAATCCCTGTTTATTTCCCATCTTTCCTTTCTACCAAAGGTAGAAAAGGGAGGGGAAAAGCCACTATTGGCTCTGGAATATACCAGCATCCTTTGCAGTAGCTGCAAAAAAGCAAGTCAGGAGAAAGTCAGTTTGGGCAAAGATAGGGGATGGTGGCCTTGGGAGACCTCTGGTCCTTTGGCTGAGGTGCTGGAGGGCATTGACCAGCAGGAGTGTGGGGCTCTTTGAGGGCCATGTGAGGAGGAATGTCCTTTGGGCTCCTGGTGAGGCATGTCACCGCAGGACAGACAACCAATGGGAGACCCATGTGGTACCCAGGATGGCTGGTGTTAGGATGTCTGTGGCAGGCCTCTTGCAGGCTCCTTAAACAATTTGGGGTAAGTTGGAAGGGGCTGGGTTTCTGCAAGTCAGGTGTGAACGAATGCAGAGAAAAACTGCTTTGTTGTTAGTACTATACCTCTACCCTTTAAAATAAAAATAAGTTTAAAAATTTCCCTCTTATTCTAATAATACTACATGCTTTAAGAAATTCAGAAAAATTAGAAAAGTATGAAGAATATAAAAGTCATTTGAACTCCCAAAGTAGTGATAAGTAAGTAGTGATAGCCCCTGCTAACTTTTGAATAATTGCTTTCTGGATTTTTAAATATCCAGGGAGTCAGAGGATATTATATATATATATATATATATATATATATATATATATNGGGAAGATCCCTGGACAATGAAAGGTCAACCCACTCCAGTATTCTTGCCTGGGAAATCCCATGGACAGAGGAGCCTGGCGGGCTACAGTCCATGGGGTCATAAAGAATCGGACATGACTTAGTAACTGAACAACAAACCACATTTCTGGGCCCAGCACAGAGGTTCCCTCTGTCAGAATCCCTGAGTGGACAAAAGCTTAAAGGAGTGATTGCTTTTTTGGAGTTCATTTGTCCATCACTAATGAATCTGTGATGAATCTTGCTCAGCAAATATGAAGTTGGAGAAATCTGAACACACTGATAATGAAGAGAGTAACTGTCTCACTATGATGAGTCCTTTGTGCCATCCATAAATGTCAGCAAACTCAGAAAAAAAAAAAAGTGCAATTAGAGCTCATTATACTTCTTTCACAGCCACAGGAGCTATTTTGAGCATCTGAGCCCAAGAAATGTTGATGCTCTCTGAGCTGCAGAAACTATGAAAAATTAAAGTAAAAGTCTCTCAGTCATGTCTGACTCTGTGACCCCATGGACTGTAGCCTGCCAGGCTCCTCTATCCACGGAATTCTCCAGGCAAGAGCACTGGAATGGGTAGCCATTCCCTTCTCCAGGGGATCTTTCTAACCCAGGAATTGAACTGGGGTCTCCGGCATTGCAGGCGGATTCTTTACCAGCAGAACTACCAGGGAAGCCTCTCAGAAACTATGCTTACATGTCAAAAATGCCATGTGACATCAGAAAAAGCCTGCAGCTTGTATCCCTGGCTTTGGGACATAATACCTTTTTCCTTCTTCCACTCAGGTCCAAGGATAATCCTGAAGTCTGCTCATGACTATGCAAGGCGGGAGCCTCCGTGAAGAAGAGCTCTTTAAAAGCCATCTTCGGTCCCTTTATACTATTGGCTTTTTGTTTAACTGAAAACTCAGAAAATGAAGTTCAATCTGCAAGTCAAGGGACCAACGGCCCAGAAAGAAGGTTTGTGGGTTTTCCTTTGTGTGTTCAGATCTAAGCTTTGGCAGGAAGAGCCCAAGACTTGAAGGGCAGGCCTCTGGTCTCAGGAGGCACCAGAGAAGCTGCCTCTGAGGGCTGGAGTTATGTCCTCAACAGAGCAGAGTGGATGCTCGCCTTGCACCAGGTGTGACCCTAAGTTCTGCAGATGTCAACTGCGGGATGACACCATCAGGCAGGCCTTATGGGCAGAACACAGACTAGAAGGCCACAGCCCCTCTTACAGCTGGAGACTTGGAGGCTGGGTGAGGTTAGAGGAACTTGCCCAAGGTCACAGCCAACAAGTGCACGGTCAGGGGTCAAGTCCGGGCTCCTCGAAAGAGGGTGCTTCTTGAGACCTGGCATTTTTGGGTATTTGCTCATCTTAGCAAAACAGTACCCAGTCGTGCTTGGGCTTCGGAGACTGTGCAAAATGGGATGTGTCCCTGGCAGGTGCATCCTGTTGCTGTGGTTCCAGACCCCAAGCAGACACCACCCTCAGTGTCCAGAGGACAGTCACAGTTTATACCTGCCCAGCAGACAATGCAGAAGAAACCTTCTTTTGGTTCAACTCTTCAGGTATTTTAAGTCACACATTTCCAACTTGGTTCTCTGTCAGGTTTGTCACGATGGCCTAAGGCTCAAATGAAGCCTCTTCTGCAGACTTTGATCCCATGACTGGTGTCCTGACAGCTTGGAGGATTATGCAGCCAAAGGACAGGGAGCATCTCCTGGTGGCTGGACACGCCAGCATGACCTTCACTGATTCATCCCACAAATACCAGCTCCATCCCTCCCCTCTCCCAGGAGGAAGAGGACGGACTGCAGGCATGCCCGCCTGGAGCATGTGGGCTCAGGGAGCCCACCTTCTGTCTGGGCAGATGCACTGGTTGCAGGACCCTAAGGGCCAGGGAAGAATGGGTGTGGAGACACCAAGCAACACTTGATACAAGCGCTCAGTCACTTACAGCACTATCCCAAATATCTAGGAAAAAAGCTCAGCTCTAAGAGGCAGTTACCTTTATTTCTATTCTGTGAACGAGATTAAAGTCCAGTCTCTCCGTGACTGTCAGATACTGAAACCAGTGACAACAGACACGAGTTCCAGGAGGGAAGGGACAGTGTCTTTTGCATCCTTTTCTGTTTTTAAAAATTCACTGCTGCAGCCCTGGCCCCTGGCAACCTGCCCGGCACAGAGTAAGTAACTGACGAAGAATTGTCCAACAAAGGATGAAGTGAGTGGACTAAGACCCCACAACACAGCAGTGGCGGGTTTTAAACCCTCTGACACCCAACACCACGACTGTGATGAAGAACTGTAGCAAAAAGGGAATCAGACCCAAAGAGAAGGGTGCGGCTGGTCAGGATGGTGGGGAAGCACCAATGCTTACTCCCCGACAGGCGAACCCAGTGCCGGCAGCATCCCCATACCGCAGGGAACTTCCTTCAAAGCTTTCCAGTTGATGTGGCCAGAAAATGGGATGCGCTACAATCAGCAAAAACACACCTCGCGGAGAGGCAGAGCCTCATCATAATTTACACATGCGGATATGCGGATCTCCGAGTGCGTGGCTTCTGCCCCGTGACTAATTAATGAGGTGCAGAGCTGCCTGGAGGCCGGAAACCACGCTGATTGTGTCAGTCTTGTGGGATGGGGGTGCTGGGCTCCAGGAAGGCAGGAGATTCCTCTAACACACATTCAGTCAATCCCAAGAACAAAATGGGGAGAGACGGTCTACACAACTGGAAGCAGAAACTCCAGAGAGAAATGTGCCCACCAACCCTCCCGTGTCATGGAGAGCCAAGTCCATTATTCCATGGGCCTCATCAAATGCATACATAGTTTTTTTGTTTTACACTTAAGTGTGTGTTTATTAACCAGCAGACTGAATTCTGAATGAATATAGATGCAAATGCACGGATACAACCTAGAGAAAAGTGCAATCAGACAATCTCTAAGCCAGAGGACCAAAGGAAAGGGGGGGAAAAAAGGACAGCTCAAGTCCTGGTGGGCGAGGCCCTCCTCACCTGGCTTCTCTGCCTGGTGTAGGGTCATCCCTCCCTCTCGGGTGCCTGTGCCGCTATCAGAGGAGGTAGACAAGAGCCAAAGGCCACAGGGTCACCATACTGATCACGTCCCAAACAGAGGGACACGGAAAACTGCTCCTGTAGCACCCTCACAGGTCTTTACACCAGATACAGGAGGGAGGGGACTGAAGTTCACGTTTCTCCAGAGGTGCCCACCCCAATGGAAGCTCCTGGAGCACATCTCTCCTCCTTCCCCAGAGAAACAGCCAGCTCCTCCCCGCACCTCCTCCCTCCGCCAGCCTCACTTCTGTGCTTAAGAAAACAGACATTAATACGAGACAATTGGTCACCACCTACCGTTTGATTTTTCACTATCTGCAGGTTTCATCTGAATGGGATGATGCATCTAAAAATAGAAAAGTGAGAAGGTAAGGCAGATTGAACAATAGTTCAACAGTCTCAGAAACCCCATGCTGTTCAGCAAGACTACAGATACCTTTATAAGGGCATTTAAATAATAACAAGACCTCTCTCTGTTAACAGGAACTATTATATATTAAATGCAAGCGTGTGTTTGATGGTCAGCAACAGGATGCTTTTAAGTCCCAGGGCTCTGTGACATGGTATCTTAACACGTGAGCTTTGCAGTCAGGCTCAAGTTCAAAACCTGGTTCTACCACTCAGTGTGGTTTCTGCCTGGATCTGACAGGTGATTCTGGCTCTGATGTTCATATAGCGGCATGACCTTGGGCAAGCGTCTTCTCTGAGCTTTAGTCGCCTCATCTCTAAGATGGAGGTGACATCTATATAGTAGGGGTGGAGAGAATTATCAGAGAAGATGCATGTGATGTGCTTAACAAATGAGGCATAGGAAAAAACAGCTATCGTTATTTCGTATTACTACAAATGCTTACAGATGGCCCATTTTTCTCCTGGTCACGCTGTATCTGCTGCATGGCTATTTCTTGGGTTTTAGAGTTCTGAGTAATTTGCAGGTTGACCCATTGATTGATTTAGGTGTCATCATCTAATTTTTATTAAACAAGAAGCACGAGACAGAAATGCAAAGGCAGTGAAAGAATGGACAGAAGGCGAGAGGGAGGGAGTGAAGGATGAGGGAGGGGCTGACGGTCACATTCAGTGTGCACGTAGGTGGAGAAAGCACCTGAGACAACGTGGGACCAAGATCCTGCATCTTGGAGGAACAAGACGCTCCACGCTCTTTAAATGATGCCAATCACACTCCTGTGCGTGATCTGCAGAGTTGACTCCAAGCACAGAAAGCTGCCACCGTTTCCAATTAAAATAAATTCCTCAAATGACTTTCACGGGCTCTCTCGCTTCATATTTCATCCTACCCCAAGGACTGTCGACGCCACGGGGTAGATGGAATCAGTGGCTGTGCAAATGCTTTTATTATAATGGGTCCCATTCTGTCTGAACCTTTAATTTCCCCAGTGGACTTCCCTCACTTGCCAGCCACAGCTCTGGGTTTTATCTAATTTAAATGAAAGGGGAATGCCACTTGGCTCTGGCCCCGAAATGATGGGAAGTGATTATCGGGCGGCTGAGACCACGTGCACCTAATGCCTGCCAGGGTCTTCCAAACACTAGAGGAAAAGGACGAGAAAGCAGTACCGGGACGACAGGCTAAATAATTCAGAGCTGCTTCGTTTACGCTCCAAGGCAAGATGCTCTTATGCACAGAACACAGGCCTTGAGGTGTGGGGTCTACTTGTATTCCCATTCCACTCATTAATATGTTCAATTTGTAGAGAAGAGACCAGCATGAGAGTGGAACACGTAGGGGTCAGTAAGCAGACTCGTCTTTTCAGAAAAGGGGCCGTGGGAGTCCAGGGGAGCTGGCACTTCACTCCACCTGGTGAGGGCCGTGGGGGTGCTGTGGCTAAGGGCCCGTCTGCTTTGAGTCCTAAAGGCTGGCGGACTTGCCAGCAGAGGAGGGGCAGCCGGTGGACTGTCCCACACATAGACACGAGTGAGGAGGCTCCCGGCCCTCCTGAGGCAGTGCCCCGTGTGAGTGTCTGTGTCAGTGGGGGGCACATGAGAAGGGGTGCNGGGGGGCATCTGCTTGCTGGTTGACCCCTCCCGAGGCACGGAGTAGCCGTCGAAGCCAACATCCTCGGGCCGGAGCTGCAGGAGAGGGGGCCACTCGTGCTGCTGTGGGCTGGCTGCCCAAGGATAGGTGTCCATCACCCACTTGGCGGGATCCTCCCAGGGGGCCCGCCTTCCATACAGCTGCAAACAGACAAAGAAAGAGCAATCAGGAGGTGGGCCGAGACCCCTCTGCAGTCCTGGTTTCGCAGCTTTCTGAAAAACTCTCCAAACCCAGCAATGTGTTTCCCTTGATGGAGGAATTCCACTCGCAGAATCCTATCCTAAGGAAATCATCCAAGGTGCTAAGACCAGAGGTGGTGTGACCCAGGAGTAAGGACGCTGGAGGCAGCCTGACCTAGGTCACCTCCACCTCTGCCACTGGCTCACCGTGTCACCCTAAACTCTGAGCCTTGCGGATCCAACTTGAAAATCTGATTTGAAGTGTTTGCCAGTTTCCATGGTATAAGTACTCTCACTGTGGCCAGTCACTTATCAACGTGATGTTGCTGAACGCGGAACTTGAAAGAGGTGCTATCGTCCCATTGAGGAGGCACCCTCACCATGGCACACAGATGGAGGCCACAATGCCCCTGCTCAATAAGACCCCATTTCCTGAAGGCAGTCTGACTCTCAGGGGCCCTCTGCAGAGGCACTGCTCATTTTCAGAACAGGAAGTTAGTTGTTAAAGGGGCTCCATGTGGGTCCTGGGATTGCAACCGTTTCTCCTCCCTCATGTATTTCTCAGAATTGTCCACGACAACCGATTTCCTCTTAAAGCAGAAATTAACACAAAATTGTGTGAGACTAGTGCCATGCCGCTAGCTCCTTCAGTCAAAAACACCCAATAATACAGTGACTTCAGTGACTTCTCCTGGCAATTACAAGCAACGTAGACACTCTTTAAAAAAACAAAAACCCAGGCTGCACCACTTTCCAAGGCTGGGCTCAGCACATCATACAGAGAGGCCTTCTCTGTAGCCTTCCTCTTCAAGGCCACCCCCGCCACCACACCTTACAGCTTACTGCACACCAGGGATTGTGAGAAACACTTGACAAATATCTTGTTTTACCACCACGTGACTCCAGGACAAAGTATCACTACCCAAGTGGAGTATCACTACCCACATGAAGGTGTGTGTGCACACACGTGCAGGTCAGGGAGGAAGGGAAACACAAGCACTTGGGGATTTTCAGAACTGAAGGAGAAGGAGAGGAGGCAGAACTGGAATCCGAGTCTGTCCAAGCATGTGAACCACTGGAGCCTGAGCAGGCGTGGCAAAGTTGTGCTCATAGCCAGGACACGATGTGCCCACCCAGGACAGTGCCCCCTCTGTGGCTCTGGACGGGCACCCCCTCTGTAGGGGTCCACGGGGTACAAAGAGCCGAAGCCCTCCGGACCACCATGGCGGCAGGGGGCTCGGGAGTGGAGTTACATGCGGACCGCAGCCTGTCTGTCTCCGAGTCCTTCCAGGACTCTTTACGGTTCAGGCAGGGGGAGTGTGGGAAGAGAGGGCCAACAGCACAGCAGAGAACTTNCCCTCCGGACCACCATGGCGGCAGGGGGCTCGGGAGTGGAGTTACATGCGGACCGCAGCCTGTCTGTCTCCGAGTCCTTCCAGGACTCTTTACGGTTCAGGCAGGGGGAGTGTGGGAAGAGAGGGCCAACAGCACAGCAGAGAACTTTGACCACTAGAACCACGCCTTTCCCAAGTCACAGGCTAACTCAGCTGGAAGGAACTGAGGTCACCTATCCCAGCCCCTTCATCTACTGGATGGAAAACTTGGGACTTAAAGAGAAGAGCCAGTTGTAAAAGGTTTCAAGGCAGAGCTGGATTCAGAGCGAGGACCCCAGCATCCTTGTCTGAGCCCTTCCTTTCTCCACCCCTCCTGATTAACTCTACTCTGAACCACTCGTTGGTATCAAGAGTCAAGTGGCTCGGCCAAAACCGGCGCGGGGAGATGCAGGCCAGGTGTCTGTCTGATGAGGACACGTCACCTGGGCTGGACCTGCTGTTCCTCTGGCCGTCTCACCACTGCTAAACCACCTCTGATCTCTCCGGGAAGTGCCCGCCCTGCCCACACTGCAGACAGGCCCCCCCACCTCCCTTCATCCACAGCTGCCTCTGCCTCCGCTCGAGACACACAGCCTCCTATGAGCTCATGGCCCTCAGACACCAGGGCTCCTCCTGTCTAGCGCCCTCCAGCCCTGTCTACTGTGAAATCTTTCTTAACCTGGGGCAGTGGTGACTCCGAGGCCGGAGAATTCAGTCTGGCATTCGAAAGGCGATTCACAGTCTGTGCAGGAAGTGATCACATGAAGGTGTGTGTGCACACACATGCAGGTCAGGGAGGAAGGGAAACGCAAGCACTTGGGGATTTTTAGAACTGAAGAAGTCTTGGCAGATTAGAAATATTTCTGCGACTTTTAGTTTCTCCCTCCAAGGACTTTCCCTACAGAGCTCAGCTGACTTTCCCATGCCAGATTTCATGTGTGGGAGGCTGAATCAAACATCGTTTCTGACAGCTCCTGCTTCTGTCTCCATCCTCTAGGGTGAAAAGGAGACGCTCAGGGCTGCAGAATAACAGTCTAGAATCCAAGCTCAGCAAGTTCATAGAGAGTCTGGCCCTGTGGCTTTTAAATTTTTGCTCTGCTCCCCAGATTATACTACTCGGGAGTTTGAGGAGCTTTGTAGTTCTGCACAGCCAGGCTGAAAAAACTCCTGGTCCACACATTTCAGGTTACAGTTGGGAAATTTGAGGTTTAGAGGAGGGAGGTCTACCCAGAGTCTCAGAGCAGGTTGCGTCATCTGATCAACGATCCCTGCTCTCCCCTCTTCCAGCAAGGGGACAGAGGTCTTTTGAATGACTCTGCAGGTTTTAGACACTTTGGCAAGTGTTTACATCGACAGCTCTAGGGGACTGAGTCATAAGACAAAAGCACTCTAGGAGCATCTAACGTCATTTGCAAGAACAAGGAATACTTTCACAAGTCTCCGCACTTGCTGCTAGACATGTTCAAGTCCAAATGATGAATGGCTGGGTAAGTACCATGGCAAGCAAAGGATCGATCACAGAGCTCCTTGGTCCCACTGCAGAGCCCTGAGGCAGTTCTGGGAAATAGCAGACAACTGTATACACAGACAGACAGACAGACAGGACATTCACCTTCCCCAAGGCAGGGAGGAGCTTGGCATGACTACTGGGTCAGGAATAGAGATCCATGACATTGGAAACTGAAACCTCAGCCACTGATTCTGATTTATGACTCTCTGGATGCACGTGTTCATCACACACAAGGGCATCAAGGTACAGATTGTGCAAGAACCTCCAAGCAGTTGTGCATGCATGAGCACATGCGTGTGCACGCTCACACACACATTTTATTGGGAAAAGACTTAGGAGTCAAAACCTGCAATGATATCTGGTATCCACTAGGGGGCAATGTCGTAGCTCCTCTAGGCAAGGCAGGGCCCACTGAGGGGCTGACTGGAAGCCCACAGTGTGACCTGATTGCAGCGGGGTCTCTGTGTTGTCTACCGCCACGGGCAGTTCTGCCTAAGCCCAGCCTGGGGACTTCACCCCTTCTCAACATATGACCTTGGGCCAAGGGCTTGCCTGCTTTGAACCACAGTGTTCACACCTCGCAGAGTCAGGGAGGAGTAAATGGCCCACCAGTGCCCAGCACACTGTAAGCATGGGACTCCAGGTAACAAGCAGAGTGGGGAGTTTTGAATTTTTTTTTAATAGAACAATTTTTTTGCAAATGAAATCTTACATATAACTTCATGCTATGAAACATAATACTTGGTTCTCTGAGCCACCTGAAGCATCTAAGGTATAGAGCAGGGGTCTTAGGACAGGCTGGAAAATCTTGGAAGTAACTGAGAATTTAGCTGTAGGCTATGACGCTGGCTCATCCACACCCCAGCAAATGAACTGGGGAAGGGTCAAAAACTCCCGTGAGCCTTGGTGTCCTGTCTATGAGGTGCACACTGAGCTGTGAGAACTAAATGGGATCATGTCTGTGAGGCCCCTGGCACGGTGTCAGGCAGGCAACAGCCACTCAAGAAATCTCAGCAAACTTTCCTTCAAAACTAGAGACTGAAGAACAATCCCAAATTCCTCGTGAATCTGCAGATTCCATGGGGTCTCCTGGACTAAAAAAAGGCACGAAGTCACAGGTTTGGGGCAGGAGGGCTCACTTTTGAGCAACGCAGTAACGCTGACTCTGGATGCCTCCCCTGGTTGTGTCCATGTTCTTGCAAGACTGTCCTTCAAACGACCTCAACAGCATAAGGAGCGGATGACTTCTCTTGCCTCACAGAGAATGGGTGAGTCTCCTGAGGGGGTGGTGTGTCTCTGTTCCTTGTCCTAAATGGGCTCGTTCACAGACACCCCAAAGCCCTTTCACCTGCAGACTCTTTGATCTTTGTAGGAAAGAAAACGACTGCCCTTATAACCAACTCATCAGCAACCTCTCCAGGATAGGCAGGAAAGACCTCACCGTGCTTTTACAGCCGTGCCCACAAGGCCTTCTTTGAAGCCGAGGTTCCAAGCAGCACCATCCAGCCTTGGTGAGGACCAAGAGGGGCCTCTACCTTACAGCTCACGGCTTGGGCACAGACCAAGCTTCCGCCTCCCCATCAGCGCCGCTTTCGGCAGGAAACCTTTATTCAACAGCTCCCATGAGTTTTTCCAAGCACACAGAGGATATATTTGAGTAGAGAAGCAAAGGGGAGAAGTAGGTGGTGAGGCAGAAATAGAAGGAAACTGCTTCTTCCTCTCCTGCAGTTCCTTCCGCTTATTTCCAGCAGTGAGTTTCCCAGAGGTGCCTGCCTACTATCGTCCCTGATGGGGCGTTCCTTGATGGGAACAGAGAGAGGCTTCTGGAATGAAAAAGACTTCAAGATTCTATCAGGGGCGGGGAATACTTCCATTGGCCCCAAAAAACAGGAGTGACAGGGTGGCTGTTTGGGTTTGTGGTCCTAACAAATCCATTTGAGTAAAGAGTACGTGATGGTTACTTAACCCTGGCCAGTGAGTTTATCTACCTAGAGAGATTCCACTGCAGAGATCGGAAGTCTCACTCTTTTTTTCCCTCATAAAATCCACCTTCAACAAAACAGAAATGCTGCCATCAATGGGAGAAATAGCTGAAGGGAATACAAACTTTCAATTGTGAAGTAAGTCAGTCTAGTTAATAATATGGTAACAACTCTGCATAGAGAGAGATGGTAATGAGATTTACCATGGTGTAATTTTATAATGCATAAAAATATCAAATCACTGTATTGTACACTTGAAATGAGTATAGCATATGCCAATTTCAATTAACAAAAATATAAAATGCTTTCATTGATTAATGATCTTCAAACACTGGAAACTGATTTGGGATTGGTTAAGGGACTGCCTCATTTCTTGCCACCCTCTGCCTTCACAATCACTTGCGGCTTGAATTTGTAGCCTACTTGCTCCAGGCCAATGAAATACCCATGACCAGAGGCACACCATCTTCTTTTTGGAGCCCTGGTTGTCCTGAGTGTCTCTGGAGACTATCAGTGCTGTTACACATGACACGGATACAATGACAGGCTCAGCTGAATATACACAAATGACAAACCCCACTGAAGTGTGCCATCACCCATATGCATGCAGGTGTGCAAGTCCTATGTGTACCATCGCACACGTACACGTGGGTGTGCACACAGCACCATCCCCTGAAACGGGTCCTTTAACAGCAGCATGTGCCTCCCACTGCCCAGTACCAAGCCAACACAGCCCTTAGACACCCAGCTGCTAAGCTGGTTTCTAGATTATTCAGCTGTGTATGACACCTGCCAATTCCTCAGAGTGGTCCTGAAAGCTGACAACTTTCTCAGGCTACCTCCAGACTCAACAATACAACTACTGCAAACTCCGATTCACCGCTAAGCCCCTAGCATTAACCCCTGGGCTGAGTGAGAAGTGCAGGGTCCGGGCTTTCCAGCTGCAACCGGGGAGGAGGGATGGACTGTCACATGGGCACCAGAGTCATCTATCTCTGAGGGGTCCTGGTGTCGGGCAGAGAACGCCAAATCCTAGATTCTTAAAGTTTCACTTCCTGACCTTGGGGCAAGTCACTTATTCACTCTGAGTTATAATTTTCTCTTAAAAACTGGAGATTAAAAAAAAAAAAACCTCTGCCCAAGCCTCATTATAAATGCTGAGCCTGAACCAAATAGCAGATATAAGACTACTTAAGCAAACTGTGAAGTGCGACGTATTTCATTTCTTGTGCACTCATGACGCTGAGCACGTGCTGGCCCTGATGTCGCTGAACCCTGGCAACACTCTTTGTGGCGGGGTGTGATGGCTCGCTCTTCCGTGGATGAGGGCACTGTGGCACAGAGAAGCTGGATGTCTTGCTTAGGTCACACAGCTAACAGTGGCAGCGCCAGGATTTGCAGCCCAGTGCGTCCTACGCCGGGCTGAAGGGTGGCCTTACAGGCGAGGAGCTGCCACCTCACCTCAGTCAGCTTTTGGTCGGGGCGGCGGAGTGGGGGTGGATAAAGACAAGAGTGCTGGTCACGAGAACAGTCCCTGGAGCTAAGGAGGTCAGCGGGCGGTGTGCTCTCACCTGGAGTCCTTCTCTGACGGCTTCCAAGAGGTAGGGGATGATTGAGTAGTTCCACAGGTCGGTGAACCACACCCTGGAGCCATCCACGTCGATGGGACACGACAGGAAGAGCCGGGGGCCTGGGGACCACAGGGAATATCAGTCCAATTGAAATGGATGGGGAGCAGGAGAAGCCAGCCCAAGCACCTCTCACAGGAGGGACCCTGCCTTTCCTGAGTGGCAGCAGAAATACCAGCTGCCACGCGGTGGGCCTTTGGGCTCTCTAACCCTACCCTGGGATCTCGCGCCTGGTGGGAATCACCCCAAGGGAAGGGGAGACTTTCTGGAGAAATACAGTCACTGTGGTATTGTCTAACCTTTGAAAATGGAAGCATGGCAGATGGCCGTAAGAATAGGAATGATTAAGGAAGTGACGGCATACCCACATCTGACTATAACACAAAAGAATTATTTCATCTAATTATTTTGGAGAGCAACAATGAATACTCATGAGACAACGTGAAATGGAAAATGAGAAGAATGCACTGTATGTACACTATGATTGCAACTACATAAAACATGTATGGACACGGACAGAAAAAATAAGCTCAAATTATAAGGATTATGTCAGGATGGTGGGATGACCAGTGATTTTTTTTCCCCTTTTCTCTGAAGCCTAAGCTTCAGGAATGTTAATAACGTTATTCATAAAGCAAAGCCAATCCTACTGGGTGGTTTCCATCTGGGGGAGCCCTGGGGTGGGGGCCTCTCACCCTAGCCTAAAAGTTTACACCAGCCTAGAGCTGGACACTTCTCTCTGCCTCTCATCAGTGCAGAGAGTTGGGCGAGAGAGAAGGGTGGAGACACAGTCCCAGGATGTGAGTGACTGACAGTTTAGGGTCTGTCTAGGCTGAGGCTATCCTATGTCCCCTTCTCCACCTGTGTGGTCGGTGCAGCATCCAGCTGCCAGGGCCCAGGGCCAGCCATCCGAGGAGGCCAGGGCTCCTCGAGCAGCAGTTCGGTCCCAGCCTGCCCGCCTGCCCTCCCCCTACCTATGGTGACGTCCGAGGAGCTGTGCGCCTCCAGGAAGCGGTTGAGGTGATGCCAGACCTTGGGAATCCAGTCAATGATTTTCACCAGCTCCATGTTCCGCATCCGCCCACTGATCTCCGTCTCCATGAGCTTCCGCCTCAGGAACCGGCCCAGGAAACCCTTCACGGGCTCCGTGTGGTTGGCACAAAGCACCCACCTGGAAGGAGTCACAAATTTTCCACGACAAAGCCCGGGATCAACTTCATGAATCAAAGCTCATTAGAGCTGGAAGGTGANACACATACATCACATACACAATACACATACACAACACACACACATAGCACACATACACAACACACACACTCACCACATACACAACACACACATATGAACATACACACCCACAAAACCAAGAAGCAACAGCAGAGGCTTTTTGCCCTTGTCTTTCCTCCTTTCCCTCAACAAAGCCGCTGGCAGGACAGATGACGTGTGTGGTGTAGGGAGTGGCAGGCAGTCAGGACACACATTTTGCGTTTGCTTGTGTGTTCTTGGTTTGCTGATCTTTTCAGGGCTCTATCAATAACTCGCCGCACAACCAAAGTCACCCTTGTTAGTGGGATCTCAGCCTCCCCATCTGTAAAATGGGCAGACTGGATCCGCCCTAAGGTCTCCTGTAATGTCAGAAGTTGAGTTTTCAGAGGAAAACTAGAGAGAAGTGGAGGAGGGAGGGAGCCACCTCCCCCGGTACCCAAAGGCGTTGTCTGGGCAACAGGCCCATCAGAGACAACCCCGGGTCAGGTGCACAGTGAACGGTGGGAATAGGCTTAGCAACGCTGTCAGCACTGCTGTTCAGAGGGAAGGCGGTGCAGAGGCAGGTGTGGACAGGCACCCCGCTCTTTCGCCCCAATTCCTGACTCACCGGTCCAGCTGAGACCNTCAGAGACAACCCCGGGTCAGGTGCACAGTGAACGGTGGGAAGAGGCTTAGCAACGCTGTCAGCACTGCTGTTCAGAGGGAAGGCGGTGCAGAGGCAGGTGTGGACAGGCACCCTGCTCTTTCGCCCCAATTCCTGACTCACCGGTCCAGCTGAGACCCAGGTGATCTGATATGAGAGTCATCTTCATGTCGGCCCGGTCTGTGCCACTGAGGAAACCTGGGGGAAGAACAGCATTCTGTTCAGCAGCCTTGGCAGGACACAGAACCGCCCAGCGTGGGTGGGGGACCTAGAGAGCGCTCAGGTCACGCTCCGAGCCCCCCGATCGGTGGCTGAGCCTGGTGGAGACCCCAGCCGAGGGCTGAGCTAATGGTGTCTGCTCAGGGAGCTCCCGGCGACATGACCTCCCTCGCTGCCCCCTGGAAGCGAGTGAGCACAGAGCGGTGAGTACCCGTTGTGGACTCGCTGAGGAGGCTGTATCTCAGGGCCAGCGGCGTCAGCGTCCTCCTCCGTTCATCAGCTCCGCTGCCCTGCAGGAGAGAGGCCAGGAGGGGCTGCTGTGGGTGTGGGGAGGACATCCTGGTGACGGGCAGCCCCATGACACACAGGTTGTGTGTGGGGGGCGGCGAGAGGGTGTCGATGAGGTTCACGTGCTTTATCTCTAGTGATAATAATAAGCTCGTGAGTGCATGCTAAGTGGCTTCAGTCATGTCTGCTTCTTTGCAACCCCGTGGACTGTAGACCGCCAGGCTCCTTTGTCCATGGGATTCTCCAGACAAGAATACTGGAGTGGGTTGCTGTGCCCTCATCCAGGGGGTCTTCCTGACTCAGATATCGAACCAGCGTCTCCTGACTTGAAGGTGGCTTCTTTACCACTGAGCCACCGGGGAAGCCCAATAACAAGCTCATGCAGCCCTAATCACGTGCCAAGGCCTGCCTGATGGTCAGAGCTGCCTGAGGCAGGTACCATCATTCTTCCCAAGTCACCAGCCCGGAGGCTGCGGCAATCCACCCAAGGCCACTCAGACAGTAATCAGTGGAGCTGGGGTTTGAATTCTAAAAAAACAACAGCAACAAGCTTTTCTTTCTGAATTCCTTTCTGCTCAAAAGATCTGTTTTGATGCCCAAGCCTTTGCATGCTGGCCCTGTGGCCAAGCAGCGGGGTGCTTGTTCAAGGCTTCGGGAGCCCCTCTGGTGAAAAAGAAGTTGGTTCCCCCTTGTCCTTAGTCAGGAAAGAAAACTAGCTTCGACGTTTGGACGGGGCCTTGCTTGTCTTGTTGGGCATGAAAGGCTGATGGTGAAAACACCAGGAGTCACCAACACGGGAGAGGAGGTACCTCCATCCCTGGTGCAGCCTGGCACTCCCTGGCCCTGGTGACGCACGGTCCTCCCACGTCCGCTGAGCTCAGAGCCCTGGGCTGAACACCAGGCTTCTCTTCTCTTGGGGGGGGCCTGGCCCCTGAGCAAGCTCAGGAGAAAGGCTCCNGGGACTCTCAAGAGTCTTCCCCTACACCACCTGTCTCTTATACACATCTCCTCCCACGTCCGCTGAGCTCAGAGCCCTGGGCTGAATACCAGGCTTCTCTTCTCTTGGGGGGGGCCCTGGCCCCTGAGCAAGCTCAGGAGAAAGGCTCCGAAGAAGCCCTGCTGTGACTGGGACACCCTCAGCCGCCAGCCACCAGGTTCTCAGGCCTCGCCTTCCAACCTCCCGGAGGAGGCGTCCTGGGGAGCTCGGGGCCTCGGGGTGAACATGGGAGTCACCCTTGCAGCCTGGCGTTTGTTCCTGAGCTTTGCAGGAAGGACTGGGCCACAGCCTGTGCCAGAGGAGAGCGCCGGGCCTTTCCTGCCCCGGGGGGTGGGGAGCGGGGGGGATCTTGGGCCATCTGTTGGCCGAGGGCCCCGGCAGGGGGCTTACCTTGGTGCAGGGCGGCATGGTGACATTCAGGTGACAGAGGACGTGCTGCGCGTCCTCGTACTTCATCGCCTTGCGCAGGAAGGACAAGGACCCTGCAGGCTCCCGACTGCTGTCCCTCACCTGGACTCAGTGACACACAGCGGAGGGTCGGGGGCTGCCCTCGCCCCACCAAGCCCGGCCACCAACCCGGCCGGCTCAGAGGACATCCCCCTCCCTGACCACCAGCCCAGCCGGCTCAGAGGACATCCCCTCCCCGACCCCGGCCACCAGCCCAGCCGGCTCTGGGGCCTCTGCCTCCTGAACTTCTAGACCTGGGTGATGGGTGGGTGAGAGGAGGGTGCACCTTGACGGGAATGGCCAACCGGTTCTCCCGGAAGGACTGGAAGAGGAAACTCCGTTGCTGAGCGGCCTTCTTGATGGGCACCAGGTTCCCCGAGAGCTCAGCGAAGAGGGGCATGCCCTCCAAAACCTGCGGGAAAGAGGCAGCAGGTGGGAACATGCAGACACTTGGTCCCACCTGGCAGCCCTTGTCTCTCCCTCCCCATGACCCCAGAGGCTGTGCCCTGGGAAGCCCCATGGAAGGTTTTAGAAAGGTAACGGCAGATGCTTCTTTACTTCAAAGGGTTTTTATAATAAGCAAGACTTTTCATGTCTCCCTGTGTGGTTGATCACCACTGCTTGTCAAAGGACTCCAGAACTCCACTGCTGCTGCTGCTGCTGCTGCTGCTGAGTCGCTTCAGTCGTGTCCAACTCTGTGCGACCCCAGAGACAGCAGTCCACCAGGCTCCCCCGTCCCTGGGATTCTCCAGGCAAGAACACTGGAGTGGGTTGCCATTTCCTTCTCCAGTGCAGGAAAGTGAAAAGTGAAAGGGAAGTCGCTCAGTCATGTCCGATTCCTAGCGACCTCATGGACTGTAGCCTTCCAGGCTCCTCTGTCCATGGGATTTTCCAGGCAAGAGTACTGGAGTGGGGTGCCGTTGCCTTCTCCACTAGCAGACCATAATACGGCTCCCGAAAGCATTTCTCTCTTTTAACGCCCATCCAGCAAGGTTTCGTTTATGCCAATGCCAGAAATCATGCGGTATTTTAATCTCACCCTGTGTATATAATACTTCCCATGGAGAAGTTACCAAGAACCCATTTGACAGATGAGGAAACTGAGGCCCAAAGAGACACAACCCTTTTCCCGGTTAGTGCCCCAAACAGCCTTTGAGGCAGGTCCCAGCCTTGGGCTCCTCCTTCTGGCCCATCAGAACCCCTGGAAGGCTCAGGACAGCCTCTGAGGCCAGATCTGGGGCAAGGTCCTTGCTTGTTACACATCTTAACCCGAGTGAGGACTGCAGAATGGGAGACAGCTTCACACCAAGGCCCCACACGTCACAGCTCTCCCGTTTGCCCAAGCTCTTCCCTGCTTCCCTGTCTGGGCACTGCCCAAACCCTGGCGTGGCAAAGTAGGACCATTAACTTAGCTGTGTGACCTTGGGCAGCTTACCTAATCTGCCCAGCCTGTCTCCTCATCTGTAAACTGGGGATAAGAAAAGGACACCCCTTTGTAAGAATCAGGGGAGATAATGTCACNAGAAGCTGACAGTGGGAAGAGATCAGGGAAGGTTTATTCCTGATGACCTGGGAGATTTTCCCCCTAAACCAATGTGCTTGAGCTCAGGATAACAGCGTATGCTCAGTCTCAAAGGCAGGACTACTATGGATTGCAACACAGCCTTCTGTAGGAGAGTGCACAAGATTGTCCTAGAAGCCCTCAGGGAGAAGGCTTGCTTATTTCCCATGTTTCACTTCATTTCTTAGAATAATAATCATAAAAATAATAATAAAAGATGGCCAGCTACAGCAGCACTTCAGAAAGTCCTAGCTAAAGGGATCCTTTTATATCTGTATTATAATCTTGTCATTGCTATTTAATTGGCTTTCATTCCTGTTTCTCTTACTCTTTCCCTGGACAGTAAGTATCTCATTATCCTCTAACTGGCAAGAGTGTATTTGAGACTTGCCAGGGCCAATTGCTTCAGGTACTGAAGTCAGACTCTGTGGTCTGTGTCTTCCAGGAGCTGGAATGGACGATCTGTTGATGTAATGGAGAAAGACTGGTTTCCTCTGAAGCAACGCCATCCAGGAGAGCTCGGCAGGAAGGGGGAAGTCTGGTCTGTGACGTCCACCCCAGTAGCTAAAGCCGCCTGAGGCCACTGAGCACTCTGAAAGCTGGCTAGTGTGCACGAGAAGGTGCATTCTTCCTGTGACATAATTTTCACTAATTTAAAAGCCGTATGTGACTGCTACATGGGACAGGGTGGCGCTCAGGGGCTAAGAGCTTGCAGTCACAGAATCCCAGGCTGGAAGTAACAGCCTTGAAAGACGTGTTGTGTGACTCTAAAGAGACGCCCAAGGCCCAGCAGGGGGAAGGGTCCAGCCAGGGGTCCTTCCACAAGTGGGGAGCCTGACCTGGACCAGGATCTGGCCCCCTCTCCAGCCCGGGGTTCTGCTCCCTCCACTGTGTTTCTGGTGAGTCTGGAGAAGGCAGGTGAGGCCAGGAGCGGAGGCCAGTGCCGTCACGTGGGGACCCTGGTCCTCACTTCAGCACTGCCCGGAAGGTGATGGGTGACCTTGGGGGCTAAGCAGACCTCTCTGGACCTTAGTCTTATCATCCATGGAATGAAGGTTTCCATTCTTTTTCTTCTTTTCTTTCCTTTCTCTCTCTCTCAAGTGATGGAGAGAAGGCAGCCTGGTTACATAGTTCGCCTACCATGAAATTAAAAGACACTTACTCCTTGGAAGGAAAGTTATGACCAATCTGGACAGCATATTAAAAAGCAGAGACATTACTTTGCCAACAAAGGTCTGTCTAGTCAAGGCTATGGTTTTTCCAGTGGTCATGTATGGATGTGAGAGTTGGACTATAAAGCTGAGCGCTGAAGAACTGATGCTTTTGAACTGTGGTGTTGGAGAAGACTCTTGAGAGTCCCTTGGACTGCAAGGAGATCCAACCAGTCCAACCTAAAGGAGGTCAGTCCTGGGTGTTCATTGGAAGGACTGATGTTGAAGCTGAAACTCCAATACTTTGGCCACCTGATGCAAAGAGCTGACTCANGAGAGTCCCTTGGACTGCAAGGAGATCCAACCAGTCCATCCTAAAGGAGGTCAGTCCTGGGTGTTCATTGGAAGGACTGATGTTGAAGCTGAAACTCCAATACTTTGGCCACCTGATGCAAAGAGCTGACTCACTGGAAAAGACCCTGATGCTGGGAAAGATTGAGGGCAGGAGGAGGGGATGACAGAGCATGAGATGGTTGGATGGCATCACCCACTCGATGGACATGGGTTGGGTGGACTCTGGGAGCTGATGATAGATAGGGAGGCCTGGTGTGCTGCAGTTCATGGGGTTGGAAAGAGTCGGACACCACTGAGCGACTAAACAGATCAGAAGAGAACAGAACTGAAGCACTTGGGTTTGGAGGCTCGTGGACTTCAGAATCCCTTTCTACTAGCCCCTCTCTCCACTTCGGTCGCAGCTCCAAAGACAATGCAGAGAAAAGAGGGTTCCAAGGAATTCAGGCTGAAAACCACAATTCCACAATCCCTGTGAACTATGAATTGTGCTCCAGAGCTTGACAAAGGCTTGACATTAGATGTGAAATTGAAGCTGGACTCTAAGAAGTATTGGCAGGGTCTGGATGGACTGGTAGTGGGCTGGGGACATCACATATTAATCAGACAAGGCGCAGAGTTAGGGTAGAACAAGGACAGCCTTGGGGTATGCAGAGGCAGGCAGCCTTACTGGAGAATCATATGCATGAGCTTCTGCTTCACCGGCAGAGAGGGGCTCAGTGCGGAAGGAAGGTCACCAGTGGTCCAGGGCCCTCGACCCTGTTGAGCCTTGTCGAGGAAGCAATGGGCATCACAGGCTCTGATTCCTGGGCAGAGGCCATGGAGAACTCCAGTTACTTTGTGCCGATGAAGATTTTTAAATTTAAGAAATCCTTTTTTCTCCTGTCAGAGTAAGTGGACTCCTGGTCATCTAGTAGGAGCTGGTGAAGCACAGTTAAGTTGAAGGTTGGGTTGGCCCAAGGATCCAAGCATTTCTAGAAGCGTCAGATACCAGAGAGGATGGTTTCTTGCCAATGGGAGCTTCTGAGCTCCAGTGTGAGGACCCTGACAGTATGAGGCATTCCCCTGAACCAGAAGGGGAACAGACGGGACTGAGGGAAATGGGGCCGAGGAGGGAGGGAAACTTAGGGAAGGAGGGGAACCATCCCGACCCCTTCCCACCCTCATCTCTGGGACTCCCACCCTCAGGAAGCTATGGCTGATATCTCGAAGAGTACAAAGCTAATTTCTGTTGTATTTCTTATCCAGAAAAATCCAGTTTTGGTTCTTTCAAACAAAAGAAAGGGATAAAGTCCCAGTTGGTCCTTGGTTTCCCTGGTAAACCTGTAATTACAGTATTTAACCAAAATAGTTTTCAGGGTTTGAGCTTTGTTGCGGTGGGAGAATGCTAAGAGTCACCTAAACGTGCAGCTCCTGAGGAAGTTCAAAAATGATTTCTTTCTATAAGAATATTAAAAAAAAAAAAAAGGAAACCACTTAAGAAATTCTGACTTCCTAGGCTCAATGAAGGGGTAAACTCTGACAAGCAGAGGGAGGAAACATCACTGTCACTTTTTTCAGTAACAAGTATTAGCTTAAAAGAAAATCCACCTGCTACTGAAAGTACTAACTTCCTTCCCTGTGTGTGGATGTGTGTGTGTAACATATGTGTGTGGACATGCCCGTGTGTATGTATGTGAGTGGACACATGTGGGGACATATGCGTGTGAACATGTAAGTATGCATGTGTGAGTGGACATGTGTGTGGACATGCGTGCGTGTGTGAGTGGACACATGTGCTTGGACACGCATGCATGCATGTGTGAGTGGACATGTGTTGGGCACGTGTATGCATGTGTGAGTGGACATATGTGTGTGGGTACGCCTGTATGCATGCGTGAGTGGAAATGTGTGTGTGGACACATGTGCATGTGTGAGTGGACATATGTGCTTGGACATGCATGCATGCATGTGTGAGTGGACATGTGTGTGGGCACGCCTGTATGCATGAGTGGAAATGTGTGTGTACACGTGTGTATGCAGACATATGTGTGGACATGTGTGAGCGGACATGTGTGTGGACAAGTGTATGCATGTGAGTGGACATGTGTGTACACGTGTGTATGCATGTGTGAGCAGACTGTGGACACATGTGAGGACACGTGTGTGCATGTGTGAGTGGACATGTGTGTGGACACGTGAGCGGAGATGTGTGTGGACACGTGCGTGCATGTGTGAGTGGACATGTATGTGTATGTGCTGCCACGTGTGTGCATGTATACAGGAACCTGAACGGCAGCAACCTCTTGAGCCCAAGCTGCTCAGTGGCTTTAACAGCTGGACCTGCTCACTGCAGTGGCAAAACGGGAACAACTACAGACACTGAGCTTTCCTCTCCTTGTGTTCTCCTGGATCTTCCAGTGAAAATTTATCCCTGAAATTTATTCCTCAGATTCCTATTCTAAGGATCGCCGAACAGTTCCGTCAACATGTTAAATAAACATAATCATCCTGAATTCACTTAACTTCTTCATCAACATTAGATGCATTTTCTGCTGGGCCTTGCCTATACTCCCAAAGCAGTTACGTAGCTCACTAATTTTTTTTCCATCCACAAGAATGCCAGGTACTTAAATAAACCTACCACATCCATAAGGTTCTGCTAAGTGCTTTAGGGAAACTAAAAAAAAAAAAAAAAGATAACATCTTTGCCCTCTGGAGGAGAAGTCCATCTTCCTTTAGGATAACCAATGAATGAATGAGGGGAAATGCTTCATACACCAGGGGCTACACAGTTGGGGTGGCCACGAATGCCGGCAGTGGATTCATAGCAGCGACCACTGCCAGCTCCCCTTCCACAGGGTAAATGAGAAGGGTTAATATTACAGGTACGTGGGGACTTTTTAAGTTCAGGGACTAGAAACTTAATTTTTAATGCAGCCCCACCCCCAACAGTAAGTCTGTGCTAATACCCTGGTGTACAACCTGTCAAAGTCGCACCTGTATTCAGGGAGGCCTGAATTCATTAACAACTTTCCAATGCGTTGGTGCTAACATACGGCATTTAATTATGGCCTCTGAATGCCAGAGTCTACTTTGAATTTCAAAATGATCTCTTCCTTTTCCAGTGCATCAGCAAGTGACTGCAGGGGGACACTGAGATCCCCACCTCTACAGGCTTCACCCTCCCTGGACAGACAGCGTCCCCTCATACTGGCTCTCGTGAGCCTGGAACTGGATGCCCAGTCACTGGAGGTTTCAGAGGCCTTGAGGAAAGAGATGGGGGCTTAGGTGGCATTTCTGGATGTGAGGCTCTCGGGACCCTTGACAGGCCATGAGGCTGGAAGTTAAAGCAGAATGAACCTGAACATTCTGCCCCAAGAGTCAAAAAGGAATCCTTGAAGCTAGGAGCATGACGTCAGAAGTACACACGGCTCCAGCCCCTCGGACCTCAAGCCCAGAACCAAAGACGACCACCACGACTTCATCACCCACTGCTGGACTGACTTCAGACCCAGTAACTGCCTTTAGCCCATGGAGGATTAAAAGCTGGAAACAGGCCCTCTGATGGGAGAGAGAATGAAGAAGAGTGTGTGTGTGTGAGTATGGCTGGTCCCTGCAATAATCGACGCCTCTTCAAACGCTCTTCCTCTACAGCCCACTCAACTAGGTGCAAGGGAAAATCAGCCACAAAAGGTGGGTGCTGTTGAGACCCGGGCATATGTTCAGTGTGTTCTTCTCAAAGTCCCTGATGTTCTATTGCTGGTCCAGAGTAGGATCTTTTTTTTGGATGCCTGGTGCAGTAGAAGCGCAAGAATGGGAAGTATTGATGCAATGCTGGGAGTCTGCATAAATGTGCTGGAGGCTACAGCTGACGCCAGAGCCACTGGAAGCGCAGGTTCCAGGAAGGGTGGAGATCTCGCAGGTTTGTTCCAGAAAACATTCAAGTGCAGGGAACATACAAGAGCAGACTCACATTTCTCGGTGGGGGGCTTCCCTGGCAGCTCAGTGGTAAAGAACCTGCCTGCAATGCAGGAGACCTGGGTGTGATCCCTGGGTTGGGAAGATCCCTGGACAATGAAAGGTCAACCCACTCCAGTATTCTTGCCTGGGAAATCCCATGGACAGAGGAGCCTGGCGGGCTACAGTCCATGGGGTCATAAAGAATCGGACATGACTTAGTAACTGAACAACAAACCACATTTCTGGGCCCAGCACAGAGGTTCCCTCTGTCAGAATCCCTGAGTGGACAAAAGCTTAAAGGAGTCATTGCTTTTTTGGAGTTCATTTGTCCATCACTAATGAATCTGTGATGAATCTTGCTCAGCAAATATGAAGTTGGAGAAATCTGAACACACTGATAATGAAGAGAGTAACTGTCTCACTATGATGAGTCCTTTGTGCCATCCATAAATGTCAGCAAACTCAAAAAAAAAAAAAAAGTGCAATTAGAGCTCATTATACTTCTTTCACAGCCACAGGAGCTATTTTGAGCATCTGAGCCCAAGAAATGTTGATGCTCTCTGAGCTGCAGAAACTATGAAAAAGTGAAAAGTTAAAGTAAAAGTCTCTCAGTCATGTCTGACTCTGTGACCCCATGGACTGTAGCCTGCCAGGCTCCTCTATCCACGGAATTCTCCAGGCAAGAGCACTGGAATGGGTAGCCATTCCCTTCTCCAGGGGATCTTTCTAACCCAGGAATTGAACTGGGGTCTCCGGCATTGCAGGCGGATTCTTTACCAGCAGAACTACCAGGGAAGCCTCTCAGAAACTATGCTTACATGTCAAAAATGCCATGTGACATCAGAAAAAGCCTGCAGCTTGTATCCCTGGCTTTGGGACATAATACCTTTTTCCTTCTTCCACTCAGGTCCAAGGATAATCCTGAAGTCTGCTCATGACTATGCAAGGCGGGAGCCTCTGTGAAGAAGAGCTCTTTAAAAGCCATCTTCGGTCCCTTTATACTATTGACTTTTTGTTTAACTGAAAATTCAGAAAATGAAGTTCAATCTGCAAGTCAAGGGACCAACGGCCCAGAAAGAAGGTTTGTGGGTTTTCCTTTGTGTGTTCAGATCTAAGCTTTGGCAGGAAGAGCCCAAGACTTGAAGGGCAGGCCTCTGGTCTCAGGAGGCACCAGAGAAGCTGCCTCTGAGGGCTGGAGTTATGTCCTCAACAGAGCAGAGTGGATGCTCGCCTCGCACCAGGTGTGACCCTAAGTTCTGCAGATGTCAACTGCGGGATGACACCATCAGGCAGGCCTTATGGGCAGAACACAGACTAGAAGGCCACAGCCCCTCTTACAGCTGGAGACTTGGAGGCTGGGTGAGGTTAGAGGAACTTGCCCAAGGTCACAGCCAACAAGTGCACGGTCAGGGGTCAAGTCCGGGCTCCTCGAAAGAGGGTGCTTCTTGAGACCTGGCATTTTTGGGTATTTGCTCATCTTAGCAAAACAGTACCCAGTCGTGCTTGGGCTTCGGAGACTGTGCAAAATGGGATGTGTCCCTGGCAGGTGCATCCTGTTGCTGTGGTTCCAGACCCCAAGCAAACACCACCCTCAGTGTCCAGAGGACAGTCACAGTTTATACCTGCCCAGCAGACAATGCAGAAGAAACCTTCTTTTGGTTCAACTCTTCAGGTATTTTAAGTCACACATTTCCAACTTGGTTCTCTGTCAGGTTTGTCACGATGGCCTAAGGCTCAAATGAAGCCTCTTCTGCAGACTTTGATCCCATGACTGGTGTCCTGACAGCTTGGAGGATTATGCAGCCAAAGGACAGGGAGCATCTCCTGGTGGCTGGACACGCCAGCATGACCTTCACTGATTCATCCCACAAATACCAGCTCCATCCCTCCCCTCTCCCAGGAGGAAGAGGACGGACTGCAGGCATGCCCGCCTGGAGCATGTGGGCTCAGGGAGCCCACCTTCTGTCTGGGCAGATGCACTGGTTGCAGGACCCTAAGGGCCAGGGAAGAATGGGTGTGGAGACACCAAGCAACACTTGATACAAGCGCTCAGTCACTTACAGCACTATCCCAAATATCTAGGAAAAAAGCTCAGCTCTAAGAGGCAGTTACCTTTATTTCTATTCTGTGAACGAGATTAAAGTCCAGTCTCTCCGTGACTGTCAGATACTGAAACCAGTGACAACAGACACGAGTTCCAGGAGGGAAGGGACAGTGTCTTTTGCATCCTTTTCTGTTTTTAAAAATTCACTGCTGCAGCCCTGGCCCCTGGCAACCTGCCCGGCACAGAGTAAGTAACTGACGAAGAATTGTCCAACAAAGGATGAAGTGAGTGGACTAAGACCCCACAACACAGCAGTGGCGGGTTTTAAACCCTCTGACACCCAACACCACGACTGTGATGAAGAACTGTAGCAAAAAGGGAATCAGACCCAAAGAGAAGGGTGCGGCTGGTCAGGATGGTGGGGAAGCACCAATGCTTACTCCCCGACAGGCGAACCCAGTGCCGGCAGCATCCCCATACCGCAGGGAACTTCCTTCAAAGCTTTCCAGTTGATGTGGCCAGAAAATGGGATGCGCTACAATCAGCAAAAACACACCTCGCGGAGAGGCAGAGCCTCATCATAATTTACACATGCGGATATGCGGATCTCCGAGTGCGTGGCTTCTGCCCCGTGACTAATTAATGAGGTGCAGAGCTGCCTGGAGGCCGGAAACCACGCTGATTGTGTCAGTCTTGTGGGATGGGGGTGCTGGGCTCCAGGAAGGCAGGAGATTCCTCTAACACACATTCAGTCAATCCCAAGAACAAAATGGGGAGAGACGGTCTGCACAACTGGAAGCAGAAACTCCAGAGAGAAATGTGCCCACCAACCCTCCCGTGTCATGGAGAGCCAAGTCCATTATTCCATGGGCCTCATCAAATGCATACATAGTTTTTTTGTTTTACACTTAAGTGTGTGTTTATTAACCAGCAGACTGAATTCTGAATGAATATAGATGCAAATGCACGGATACAACCTAGAGAAAAGTGCAATCAGACAATCTCTAAGCCAGAGGACCAAAGGAAAGGGGGGGAAAAAAGGACAGCTCAAGTCCTGGTGGGCGAGGCCCTCCTCACCTGGCTTCTCTGCCTGGTGTAGGGTCATCCCTCCCTCTCGGGTGCCTGTGCCGCTATCAGAGGAGGTAGACAAGAGCCAAAGGCCACAGGGTCACCATACTGATCACGTCCCAAACAGAGGGACACGGAAAACTGCTCCTGTAGCACCCTCACAGGTCTTTACACCAGATACAGGAGGGAGGGGACTGAAGTTCACGTTTCTCCAGAGGTGCCCACCCCAATGGAAGCTCCTGGAGCACATCTCTCCTCCTTCCCCAGATAAACAGCCAGCTCCTCCCCGCACCTCCTCCCTCCGCCAGCCTCACTTCTGTGCTTAAGAAAACAGACATTAATACGAGACAATTGGTCACCACCTACCGTTTGATTTTTCACTATCTGCAGGTTTCATCTGAATGGGATGATGCATCTAAAAATAGAAAAGTGAGAAGGTAAGGCAGATTGAACAATAGTTCAACAGTCTCAGAAACCCCATGCTGTTCAGCAAGACTACAGATACCTTTATAAGGGCATTTAAATAATAACAAGACCTCTCTCTGTTAACAGGAACTATTATATATTAAATGCAAGCGTGTGTTTGATGGTCAGCAACAGGATGCTTTTAAGTCCCAGGGCTCTGTGACATGGTATCTTAACACGTGAGCTTTGCAGTCAGGCTCAAGTTCAAAACCTGGTTCTACCACTCAGTGTGGTTTCTGCCTGGATCTGACAGGTGATTCTGGCTCTGATGTTCATATAGCGGCATGACCTTGGGCAAGCGTCTTCTCTGAGCTTTAGTCGCCTCATCTCTAAGATGGAGGTGACATCTATATAGTAGGGGTGGAGAGAATTATCAGAGAAGATGCATGTGATGTGCTTAACAAATGAGGCATAGGAAAAAACAGCTATCGTTATTTCGTATTACTACAAATGCTTACAGATGGCCCATTTTTCTCCTGGTCACGCTGTATCTGCTGCATGGCTATTTCTTGGGTTTTAGAGTTCTGAGTAATTTGCAGGTTGACCCATTGATTGATTTAGGTGTCATCATCTAATTTTTATTAAACAAGAAGCACGAGACAGAAATGCAAAGGCAGTGAAAGAATGGACAGAAGGCGAGAGGGAGGGAGTGAAGGATGAGGGAGGGGCTGACGGTCACATTCAGTGTGCACGTAGGTGGAGAAAGCACCTGAGACAACGTGGGACCAAGATCCTGCATCTTGGAGGAACAAGACGCTCCACGCTCTTTAAATGATGCCAATCACACTCCTGTGCGTGATCTGCAGAGTTGACTCCAAGCACAGAAAGCTGCCACCGTTTCCAATTAAAATAAATTCCTCAAATGACTTTCACGGGCTCTCTCGCTTCATATTTCATCCTACCCCAAGGACTGTCGACGCCACGGGGTAGATGGAATCAGTGGCTGTGCAAATGCTTTTATTATAATGGGTCCCATTCTGTCTGAACCTTTAATTTCCCCAGTGGACTTCCCTCACTTGCCAGCCACAGCTCTGGGTTTTATCTAATTTAAATGAAAGGGGAATGCCACTTGGCTCTGGCCCCGAAATGATGGGAAGTGATTATCGGGCGGCTGAGACCACGTGCACCTAATGCCTGCCAGGGTCTTCCAAACACTAGAGGAAAAGGACGAGAAAGCAGTACCAGGGGACGACAGGCTAAATAATTCAGAGCTGCTTCGTTTACGCTCCAAGGCAAGATGCTCTTATGCACAGAACACAGGCCTTGAGGTGTGGGGTCTACTTGTATTCCCATTCCACTCATTAATATGTTCAATTTGTAGAGAAGAGACCAGCATGAGAGTGGAACACGTAGGGGTCAGTAAGCAGACTCGTCTTTTCAGAAAAGGGGCCGTGGGAGTCCAGGGGAGCTGGCACTTCACTCCACCTGGTGAGGGCCGTGGGGGTGCTGTGGCTAAGGGCCCGTCTGCTTTGAGTCCTAAAGGCTGGCGGACTTGCCAGCAGAGGAGGGGCAGCCGGTGGACTGTCCCACACATAGACACGAGTGAGGAGGCTCCCGGCCCTCCTGAGGCAGTGCCCCGTGTGAGTGTCTGTGTCAGTGGGGGGCACATGAGAAGGGGTGCAGGGCAGCTGGTGTCCAGGCTGCTGACCCTCTCGCAGGCTAAGGCGTTGCAATTTCACCTAAAAGTCAGCGATCAGGTATAGAATGTTTAAGCAGCAAAGCCATGAGATCCCATTTGCTTTCTCGAAGAGCCACCTTTGGCTGCAGCGTTGGAGAGTGCAGACTCAGGAGGCGAGGGGCACAGTTCCGAGGCGACTGACTACAAACAGCCCCCGGGAGCTGGTGGAGGCCTGAACCTCAGAGGGAACTGGCTGGGGGTGGCAGAAGCCCAGGCCTGGAGAGCTGAACGTGCAGCGGGGCCCGGCCTGTTCACTTCACCTCTGTGTCCTGCATATAACGCCGCGCCCTACAAGTAACTGCCTCAGCAGGGAAAATACGAGAAAGCTAGCCGGGGAGGCAGTGGGCAGAGACTGAGGGGCACGGGTCCGGACGCCCTGCATTTGGTGTGAAGCTGGAAACACGGGTCTCGACTGTCAGGATGGCTCTGGGAGCGGGCTGATGGCACAGGTGCGGCTGAAACTGTCCAGAGAAGGAAGTAAGTGAAGGGAGATGACAACCAAGGGAAGCACCAAAGGGACAGGGGGAAGAGGAGTCGTCAGAGGCAGAGCAAGTGCCAGAAGCAGGAACAGAACCGCGCGCCCCGCAGGCGCCACCCGGGGAGAGCTTTAGGAACAAGGTGGTGGTCAGAGCGAGCGCTGTCAGAGGCTGCGATCAAAGTGCCCCACGGCCCTTCTGCATCTGGCAATACAGATTGTTTTTAAATTTATCAAAACAGCTTCTGTGGGGGTAGCGGAGGCCAGAATGCCAACCTGCAGGTAGTGGGAGGGTAACAGGAAAGGTAATGGTTGATATGATAGACGCAGACAATTACTTCGAGATTTGTTCTAAGAGGCGGCAGGGAGGAAGACAGGAGGCTTGGTGGCTGATGAGGGTGGGGTCTTTCCAGACAGGAAACACTTGTACAGGTCAATGAGCAGAGACTCAGATGAATTTCACAGGTTAAAGGTGCAGGAGAGATGAGAGTACCAACATTACATATAGGACACACAAATTCAATGAATAGGACTCTTGCCTTCAAGACGCTGCCCACCCACCATGTTGACTGACACGCACGTAAATAAAGGAGAAAGCTGGTGACGAGGATCAGAAAAGCAGCACAGAGAGAGTGCTGTCAGCCCTCAGATCCATCAGCGACGTGCACAGAGGGCAGGGTGAGGAAATCTGGGAGCTGCAAGCACAGTAACATTTGACTAAAGCTGCCAAGGGCCCTGGGAATCATCTCACCCAATGCTCTCAATATCTGAAGGGAGCGAGGGACTCCACGAAGGACACACAGCTGGGATCAGAAATCAGAGTTCCCTACTCTTCAGCCAGGGCCCAGTCCCACAAACCGCCTGGCTTCCCCGAAAAACGCCCAGCACGGTGTTTGGACTCTTGAGCCTACGGCGAGAAGCTGCAGGCGCCAGAGAGACACTCACTTGGAGGCGCCAGTAGTACTCCCTTGGGGAAAAGCAGTCTTCCTCTGCCTTCCCACCGCACTTCACCAACAGAGCTCCACCATGGGTACTGTGCGAAGACTTGACTCTGGGTTTTCCTGCTGTTCCTGAGAACTGATCCTGATTCTGATCTAAGACTATCCAGAAGGCTCAGGAATGTACCAGCGGTAGCAATGAAACAGCCAGGGCCACTCTGGACTTGAACTGGGTTTCTCTGAACTTGAATTCCTGGATCCGGAGAGGAGAAGGAGAGATCTCCTTATGGAGATCTGGATTGTCAGACCAAGGTGATTCTAAACGGGTGGTCACCCTACTCCAGGGATGTTCTGAAACCAACTGTGACAAATGTATGTAAAGCGCCTTGACTTTCCTGGAGAGAGGTGTTCAATCAGGACTGTATTAGGAATGGCTCATTATCACGAACAGTTCATTTGAGTTTCAAATTCCTGATCAGGTACAGGATGTAAATGTCAACAAAGACAAAAAAAAAAAAAAAGTTTGGAGGAGTCATCCTCGTAATGTTATGTCACTTCCTCACAGTCTTATGATTCCAAGAACTTTGGGAGAACTTGTTGAGTGGAGTAGGGAAGTTCCTGCAAAGGAGGGGGCATTCTAGTTTAAAGTTTCAATATAATATAATATTATAATATAGGGAGATTCCTCCCCTGTAACAGGAAATGGTGTCAAAGATGCACCTCAGTAGGGTGCCAAGACAACTCGCACATTCACTTCATTACGCTCTGTTGCATGGTGGGAATAATGGGTAAACAAGAGTTCTCATCAAAACAGAGTGTCTAACGTAAGGGTAGAGACACACACACCAGGCGTTTTCCACATGCGACGTGGGGACTCACGGCACAAAGAAAGGGCAAGTGCAGAATGCATCTCAGCTGGAGCGACGGTCAAGCTCAATCCTGAAGGGACCCTGATGCTAACCAGGACTTGAGTGAAGGGCGTTTCAGGGAAGGAACAACCTACTTGNGGACTCACGGCACAAAGAAAGGGCAAGTGCAGAATGCATCTCAGCTGGAGCGACGGTCAAGCTCAATCCTGAAGGGACCCTGATGCTAACCAGGACTTGAGTGAAGGGCGTTTCAGGGAAGGAACAACCTACTTGAAGGCAGAGAGTCAGAGAAACGAAGCCACACCGCTCCTAGTGAATGATGATGCATCCTAACCAACAGAGGGAGCGACGGATGTCGCCAGAGACCATTCACCAAGCCCCAAATAACAGAGCGCTACAAGACCCACCGTCAGGGATAAGCTCACGATCAGAGGCGCTCAAGCACAGAGGAAACAGCGCACATCTCAGCCCTGAAACAGAACGGCCCTGGGCTGGTAGCCAGAGGCCACAACCTCAGTGCCCTCCTCGAGGACTGAAGAGGACACCCGTGGCATCAGAACTGCAGCTTGGCAACACAGCTGTTATCACGATGCGGACACTGGCCACCTCCACCGCCCGAGCTGGAGGGCGGGGTATGCGCCGTGCTCTGCAGGTGGGCATGTGACGGCAGTGATGGGAGGAGGGGCCCGAGAGCTCGGCCGCCACTGTTCCAGTCTCCTACCTGAACCAGTTATGCGCACGTCCACTCTTGTTTAGGTCCTTTTCCCACACAGGCCATTACAGAGTATTGAGTAGAGTTCCTTGTGCTATATAGCAGATTCTTATTTTACACATAGTGGTGTGTGTATTGGAGAAGGCAATGGCACCCCACTCCAGTACTCTTGCCTGGAAAATCCCATGCATAGAGGGGTCTGGTAGGCTGTAGTCCATGGGGTCGCTAAGAGTTGGACACGACTGAGCGACGACTTCCCTTTCACTTTTCTTCACGCATTGGAGAAGGAAATGGCAACCCACTCCAGTGTTCTTGCCTGGAGAATCCCAGGGACGGGGGAGCCTGGTGGGCTGACGTCTATGGGGTCGCACAGAGTCGAACATGACTGAAGCGACTTAGCAGCAGCAGCGTGTGTATGTCAACTCCCATCTCTCACCTTATCTCACCTCTTTTCCCCCTTGGTAACCATCAGTTTGTTTTCTGCATCTGTGACCCTATTTCTGTTTTATACGCAAGTTCGTTTGTGCTTGTTTTTAGATTCCACATATGAGCGATCATATTTGTCGTTGTCTGACTTCACTCAGTATGGCTATCTCTAGGTCATCTATGTTACTGCAAATGGCATCATCTTGTTCTTTTTAATGGCCGAGTAATATTTCATCGTATATATGTTAAGAGGCGTTTTAATTACTCCGAGGCTGCATCTCCATCTTACACAGGATAAGCTGGGTCTGAAGAAACCTTCGCTGGTCTGTATTGTTATGATCTGTCTACACAGTTAGAGGAGCCTAGGGATTTATAACCTCAAGCCAGTGGCACTGACAGGGTAGCTTCCTTGAGGCCTGGAGGAACAGCAGCAGTGAATCGAAGCATGCACGCTAAGTCACTAAGTTGTGTCCAACTCTTTGCAACCCTATGGACCACAGCCCGCCAGGCTCCTCTGTCCATGGGATTCATTCTCCATGCAAGAATACTGGAGTGGGTAGCCACTTCCTTCTCCAGGGGATCTTCCTGACCCAGGGATTGAACCCTCAACTCTTCATGTCTCCTGCGTCGGCAGGCGGGTTCTTTACCACTAGTGCCACCTGGGAAGCCCAGTGCGTCTAAGACTTGAGCCCAGCTCAGCTGCCCTTGGAGCAGAGACCACAGCAGGGCCCTGGCTGTCCTGCTCCACGTTCTGCACAGCAGAGGCCCTGTCCAGGGAAATGGCAAAATCAAGTATTCTGGGAACAGATCCGCTTCATGGCAGCGCATTTGACAGAGTTCATCATGTTTACGCTTCTGTGAAGAAAGCCTTCTAAACCCGTTTCCTTGAAGATTGCTTTGCATGTGAACTTGTTTCACATTTTATTGCAGAACAGCGACATCATATCTCACATTTCACAGTAAGGTATTGGGTAACTTGTTGGTTTCTATTTAGTCCTACTTACTTGAAGGCAAATGAAATCTATAGATAAACAACTAGGATTTACTGTATATTACAGGGCATTATGTTCAATATCTTGGAATAAACTATAATAGAAAAGAATAAAGGAATATATATAATTATACATACATATATATGTATACCTGAATCACTTTGCTATATACCTGAAACTAATGTAATATTATCAACTATATTTCAATTAAAGAAACAAACAAATGCAAATGAAGTCTGATGAATGGGGGACTAGTCAAGCAGATTCGAGAGAAACTGGCTGTTACTTTCAGTTACATCTGAGTATTCAGTATTGATCGTGAAAGCAAAGGGCACGGCGACTGCAGCCCACTGAGCTGCTGCCTCTCGGGGGCCGATCAGGGCCTCTTGACCCGTGGGCCCTCCTCTCTGGCTTGGGCTAGTTTCATCCCGCGCCTCCACTCTCTCAGGGAGCTGTCACTGTTCAGGGCTCCAGCCTCCAGGAAGCCTCACCCTGTAGCCTGCCCCCTAATGGTGAGTGCGCGGCCCCTGGCCCTCCCTCAGTGTCTCCCCCACATTCGCAGGGGCCCTGGATCTGAGGCCCTTACTGCTGGTTGGACCTGCTGCTTCTCACTCTGGAACATGTCAGCCTTGGATGCATCACCAGGAGCCTGGTTGTGGCTCACAGACATGAATATGAGGGCGTAACTATGGGGCAGAGGCAGCCCCCAAAGGCTGTGCAGGTGACGGCATGGGGAGCAAGCTACAGACGCCCCTGGCGGCAGCCGTCACCACCCCCATGATGAGTCGCATCACATCCCAGTGACAAAGACAAGCCTGGACCACAACCACCAGCATCCACGAACCACACTGTCTATGAAGTCTGAGTCATTTCCCCAGATCTTTCTGCCTTGACCCTGTGATGGCTAAGGAGGTGATTCTGAGCTGAAATGGCCAGTGTTAACCCAGATGGAGGCTGGAAGACCCAGGACCCTGTTTCTCACACCAAGGAGAATTTGTGTTGAAATTTGTTTAACCCCAGCCATCAGCAAAGGATGAGTGAACCACCTTTAACACCAGACTCAGTATAAAACATGCCATTTTTTAACTTGAAATGGCTTTTACAGAATCACCACCACGCATCTCATTATTAACCCCATTGTGACCCCTAGCAACAGCAGCAGTGATGGCACATATTATAAGCTTGCTGCCCACAAAGCACTGAAAGGGAGGAAGAGAGGGGAGGGAAGAAGTGAATGCATGAAAGAGCCATGTGCTGAATGAGAAAATTAACAGACTCCACTCAGGAGAGACGGACTGGAATTTCTCTTCTGCTCCCTCCCTGGCAACGCAAACCTGACTCATGGAGAATATACGTCATATCTTGTTGGACAGCAGACTGTGAGATACCAAAGGCATCTTCGCTTCCTCAATTTTTCTCCAAAATGTTTTGCAAATGGACAAACATAAAGTTCAGAAGCACTGCCACCAGCTGGAGGCAGGCCATCGCCCCAAAGGCAGATGTACTATCAGGGGATCTTCCATGACTGTAAGGAACTCCCAGAGCCACAGAGGCTCCCCCATCTCTCTAGGAAGGAAATTCTGCCATTTCCACCACTGCTTTTTATACTCTGCGTAAAGTAGACTGGGGAGAAACAAAGGGAGTTTTAGGAATGCTGACCTCTCAGTACTGAATAAGGACCTTTGAATTTCTCTGATTTTTGAAAAAGGTGATGTACCGCTAAACTTCCCCAAACATCTTTAACAGAGTGATGCCTCTGTAAGAATACAGATGATCAGAGTCACATGTGGGATCCGCCTCCATCAGGATAAAGCTGGGCTTGGCGCTCACAGTTGTGTCTGCTACGTAAGGAGAGCATTTAGGCAATTTTGGTGAAAACAGAGGAACTCTCTCCCATACTCTCAGTTTTCCCGGGCTAAGCATTGATTGCTGTAGGCTCCTTATACGTATCCTAACTAATTTAATTCTCACAACAACCCTGAGATAGATGTGAATAAGGAACTAAAGAGACAGGGTTGGGAAAGGGATGGAAGGAGGAAGACAAAGAGAGATTAAAGAACTTGGCTGAGGCACACAGCACATCAGCAGTGGAGCAGGGATTTGAACTGGGGCTGTCTCAGGCTCGAGCACAGACTCTCAACCCCTCTTGCATACTGAGCCTCCCCTTAGCATATCCAGACAGCTATGCTGTGAGATGGTGGTTTCTAAGAACCGAGAGCATTACCAAAATCTCCTCTTCCATGCTAGACATAAAGACTGTCGCAGTCTGGAAGGTACCTCCCAATTAGAAACTTATATATGAATGTGAGTATGTGTATATATGTGTACATTCATATATACTTCACATGCCATATGAAATACATATTTAAAAGACTTATTTAAACAAACAAAGACCCAGTTCAGCAAATTTTCCCACCTCTCACTCCCAGCCTCTGGCAATCACCTATCCTCTGTATCTGTGAGCTTTTTTAAAATTAATTTTTAGATTCCACATATAAGGGAGATCATAAAATATCTGTTTTTCTGTGACTTATTTCAATTTAGCATAATACCCTCAGGGTCCATCATTTGTCCAAAGGCAAGATTTCAGTTTTTAAATAGCTGAATGACATTTCATTATGAATGTATATATGTGTATATGTATAAGTAAGTAAGTAAGTAAAGTCACTCAGTCGTGTCCGACTCTTTGTGACCCCATGGACTGCAATCCACCAGGCTCCTCAGTTCATGGGGTTCTCCAGGCCAAGAATACTGGAATGGGTTGCCATTTCCTTCTCCAGGGGATCTTCCTGACCCAGGGACCGAACCCAGGTCTCCCGCATTGGAGGCAGACACTTTAACCTCTGAGCCACCAGGGAAGCCCTGTGTATATGTATATATACACAAATATATACATACATGTATATTTAAATATGAAACAATCTCTGTATCCACTCATCCAACACTTTGGTAGCTTTCGTATCTTGACTACTGTAAATATATGCTGCAATGGACATGGGAGTATTAGTTATCATTTTCAAGTTAATGTCTTTGTTTCTTCCAGATAAATACCTAGAAGGAGAACTGAGCCATCACATGATAGTTCTATTTTTAATTTTTTGAGGAAATTCCACACTATTTTTTATAGTGGCTGCATCCCTTCATATTCCCACCAACAGTGGACAAAGGTTCCCTTTTCTCCACATCCTCAGCAACACTTTTTATCTTTTTGACAACAGCTCTTCTGACAGGTGTGAAGTTGTAGCTCACTGTGGTTCTGATTTGCAATTCCCTGAAGAATAATGATGCTGAGCCATCTTCTTGTGTGCCTACTGGCCATCAAGAGGTCTTCTTAGGAAAAATGTCTATTTAGATCTTCTGCCCATTTTTTAATCACATTGTTTTTTTGCTACTGAGTTTATGAGTTCCTTATATACTTTGGATATTAATCCCTTGAATATATGACTTGCAAATCATTTGCTCCCATTCAGTAGACTGTCTGCTCACTTTGTCAATAGTTTGCTTTGCTGTGCAGAAGCTTTTCAGTGTGATGTAGTATCATTTATTTTTGCTTTTCTTGCCTCTGCTTTGGTGACAGTTTCAAAAAAAATCATCACCAAGAGCTATGTCAAGGAGCTTGCCACCTATGTTTTCTTCTTGGAGTCTTATGATTTCAGGTCTTATATTAAAATATTTAATCCATTTTCTTAATTTTAATCCATTTTCTTAATTTTTGTGTACTGTGTGAGAAAGTGGTCCAGTTTTCCCAACATCATTTATTTGAGACTGTTCTTTGCCCATTGTATATTCTTGGCTCCTCTGTCATAAATTAATTGACTATATATGTGTGAGTTTCTTTCCTGGGTTTCTATTCTGTTCCATTGATCTATGTGTTTGTTTTTAATGTCCATACCATACTCTTTTGATTACTACAGCTTTGTAATATACTTTGAAATAAAGGGCATGCTGTTTCCAGCTTTGTTCTTTTTCAAGACTGCTTTGCCCATTCAGGGTCTTCTGTTGTTCCATACAAATTTTACAAATATTTGTTCTGTTTCTGTGAAGCATATCAGTGGAATTTTGNATCATACTCTTTTGATTATTACAGCTTTGTAATATACTTTGAAATAAGGGGCATGCTGTTTCCAGCTTTGTTTTTCAAGACTGCTTTGCCCATTCAGGGTCTTCTGTTGTTCCATACAAATTTTACAAATATTTGTTCTGTTTCTGTGAAGCATATCAGTGGAATTTTGACAGGGATGGCACCAAATCTGTAGCTTGCCTTGGGTAGTATGGCAACTATAATAATATTAATTCTTCTGATCATGAACACAGAAAATCCTAACGTTTATTTGTGTCTTCTTCCATGCCTTTCACTAAGGTCCTGTAGTTTTCTATATACACTCCTTGGTTAAATTTATTATTTTAGATGCAACTGTAAATGGAACTGTTTTCTTAATTTCTCTGATATTTCATTATTAGTGAATAGAAACACAACAGATTTTTTTGTGTATTCACTTTGAATCCTGTGACTTTACTAAATTTGCTTATGAGTTCAGTTTTTTGATGGAGTCTAAGTTTTTATCTATATAATATCATATATCATCTTCAAATAGTGAGAATTTTTGCAAAAAAAAAAGGATAGCTTAAGGNGAATAGAAACAACAGATTTTTTTGTGTATTCACTTTGAATCCTGTGACTTTACTAAATTTGCTTATGAGTTCAAACAGTTTTTTGATGGAGTCTAAGTTTTTATCTATATAATATCATATATCATCTTCAAATAGAATTTTTGCAAAAAAAAAAAAGGATAGCTTAAGGGACTTATGAGACAACATCAAAAAGGACGGGCATTCATATTCTAGGGATCCCACAAGAAAAATAGACAAATGGGAAGAATAATTATTTAAGGAAATAATGGCTGAAAGCTTACTTAACCTGGGGGAAAAAACAGACATTCAGATCCAGGAGCCCAGAGCGTTTCAAATAACTCAAAGAGATCCATACAAAGATTATAATTAAAATGTCAGAAGTTAAAGACAAGGAAAGACTATTAGAAGCCACAAGAGAAAAACAACTTATGTACAAAGAAGCCCCCATAAGATTACTAGCAGATTTTTCAGCAGAAACAATGAAGGCCACAAGGGAATGGCACAATACATTCAAAGGGCTGAGAAAAAAACAAAAAAACTCCCAACCAAGACTACTCTACCCAACAGACTGATCATTCAGAACTGAGATAGTTTTCCAGACAAGCAGAAACCAAGTGAATTCAGTAATACACTAAAAAGTCATATGCCATGATCAAACAGGATTTATTCCAGGGATGCAAGGATGGTTCAACATCCACCAGTCAGTCAGTGTGATACACCATTTTAAAATGAAGCGTAAAAATCATGTGATAATCAATAGATGCAGAAAAAGTGTTTGACAAAATTCAACATCTATTTGTGAGAGGAAAAAAGAACTCTCTCAACAAAGTGGGTACAGAGGGAATGCACCTTCATCTAATAAAGGGCATGTATGACAAGCTCACAGATAACACACTAAACCGTGAAAAATGGAAAGCTTTTCCTTCAAGCTCAGCAACAAGACGAGGAGGTCCACTTCTGCCACTTTCATTCAACATAATACTGGAAGTCTTAGCCACAGCAATGAGGCAAGAGAAAGAAATAAAAGACACATAGATAGGAAAGGAGGAAGTAAAATATTTTAGTCTCAGAACAAAAATGATTGTCTAGGTTTTCTCTATGAAAAAGGTAGGAAAGAAAACTTAAAATGCTGTCATGAGTCAAAGAAAAACAGCCTTACAGCCATACTAGGAAAGTATAGCTCTGATCTGTGTGCCATCTGACCATGAATTGTATGCTCTAATTCAGAGAGATTAAATGTTAATTCTTCTACAGTTCCTTCAGGTCATTTAAAATACATGCAGAATGGAATTAGACAGTGAAGTTTATATTATAGGCCAAGTTATCCAAAATGTTCTATACCTACGATGCTGCTGCTGAGTCGCTTCAGTCGTGTCCGACTCTGTGCGACCCCATAGACGGCAGCCCACCAGGCTCCCCCGTTCCTGGGATTCTCCAGGCAAGAACACAGGAGTGGGTTGCCATTTCCTTCTCCATACCTACGATGATGAGTAACAATTGATAACCAGCAAAATTAGCTCTCAGTCTACAAGAGAGAATAATAGTTTTGAATTACTGACAACTGATCTTACAGTTTGTGGTTTCTTCATAAACTGTTAGTGGGAAAAGTATACTGGAATGTATAAAATGAATCAAGTATAGACCACTTATTAGATAAGTCAGCATTTACACAGGTAGGCACTGGTATTTGGCTTTATGATAGCTGACTGAATTGTACAATGCCTGTTTCTATTTGAATGTGTGTGTGTGGTCACGCTCAGTTGTGTCCAACTCTTTGCAACCCGGTGGACTCTAGCCCACCAGGCTCCTCTGTCCATTGAATTCTTCAGGCAAGAATGCTGGAGTGGGTTCCTATTTACAACTTCAGGGGATCTTCCTGACCCAAGGATCAAACACACATCTCTTGTGTCTCCTGCACTGGCAGGTGGATTCTTCCCCGTTCTACCTGGGAAGCCAAGTAATCATCTGAATACTGATTTGGAAGGCAGCTATACTCACCACTACACCACCAATGCTGAATGCTGCTTTGGAAATTCTGGAGGACACTGTGTAGCAGGGGCCTTTTGAAGATGCTGATTCCCTGGTGGAAGCAGAGTCTATGGGATTCATTTATGCTTTGAGTCACAGTACTATTCCAAATTGCTCTTTTGTGCATCTCTAACTAAGTTAACAGAGAAGGCACACAGAAAACTTTAAACGAATATTTGCCAACGTATATCTTTACGAAAGTGATCAAAGCCAAGAATAAAAGGGGATGTGAATATGACAACAACAAAGAAACACGTTATCCTTTCTCTTCCCACGGCAAATCACAACCAGAGGAAAAAACCTACAGTGAAAATAAAGGACTATTTCTTCCTAATAGCCACTGATACATATGAAGTGCTTAAAGCACTGCCTGCATAATATGTGCCTAATAAAGTTATCATTATCATTACTATCTGACAAAGCAAAAGGAGATCGCTGAGGGAAAAGGCCCCAATCAAAACATGCTGGAAGGAACAGCCTTTCTTGGTCACATGGGAAGTATACAGCTAATACTGCTCCCAGCTTTTTCCATATACACTAACAACCCAGTGAGAGAAAACGACCTACAGAACCCAGGATTATATATCTGCTTTTGGCTTCTCGGGCTCCAAAGGCAGCCTTTTTTTTTGCTGTAACGTTACTAGCTATTTACATTTCTGTTACAATTGTGTGATACAGGAGAGGGGGGAAGTCAAGCAGCATAACCATTTAGTCCTGGCAAAAAATAAATAAAATATTGCAGGAAAATTAGATTACTCTGGGTGGAATTATAGGAGGGGAGCTAGAGTCTGCTGTAGTGATTAAGTCATCATTTCTGACAGATGACTCTAATCGCCTGTCAAACAGCATTCCTCAACCCCATCTGTAACTTGGCGTCCTCGTTACTCTGCCCAGGTTACCTTCTGTATAGAAAACACAGACAAATAAGGGGAGGGGCAGCCCAGCGTTCATTACACTCATTAGCTATAATTAGGTTCTGTGTTTTCATACTAAGTAATAACATGAGCTTCCATTTTGCTTTATTTATTCTTAAAATTAGAAGAAAAATGAATAGGCTCAAAATAGGAGGCACAGAACGTGAATGAAAAATAATTGTTATAACAAAGTGTGAGCGTAATGCTTTCCAAAGCATCCCTATTGAAGAAGGATGTTAATCCTTTCTTCATTTTTCATGGAACTGTTGTAAGTATATTACTTAGGTAAATCTATGACACCTTTTAACCCTCTAGTCAGATGCGCGGCCTAATTAGCTGTGATTTCAGTAGAAGGTATTATTACTGTTTAGTCTTATTTTTACAAACAGAAAGCAATTTCTTTGATAAGATTTTGGTTCTTCCCTCTGTCACTGACTCTCTGGAATAGAGTATAAACAAATGATCCAATTAGTTGCGCTCCCAAATAAATACAATGAAAAGCAAAGCAGAACCAGTTAAAATTGAGTGACTGTACTTAGGAATCCTCTGTTTAGAGCTGCATGTTTTAATGACGTAAGACTGGGGGGTCTAGAACAAATCCAGAAATGGAGGCAAGTGGAAAGACAACGTAGGAAGAGGCGTGTAGGATCGTAGTGCCACTCAGGCCGTAGGACAACCCCCATAGGCACAGCAGCAGACCACACAAGTCACACACGCACGGGACAGTGCAACAGCCACTCCTGATTAACGAGCCCGAATTAACAACAGACAGATATGCTTTCTAACCGTGACTTCCTTCTGACAGTGGGACTGTCTCCCCAAACCCACTGATGAATGTGCCAGGAGTCACTCTTCCAGATGTTACCCAGACGCTCCATCAGATACGCTCCCTGACTGAGCCAGGGAAAACACAGATGGAAGTAACAGGGCCTGACCTGGCCACAGGGGACTGACTTACTGATCTGGTCGCTCCCCTACACTGCCAGTATGATGGTTCTACAGGCCACAGACTTAGCATCCTCTCGTATTTTAAGACAGATGAGTCTGGTTTAAAAATAAACTGTGCTCTTGACATTAGCCTTGACCCGTCTCGGCCACCTTCGGGCTCGCCTCTCACATGGCCAGCGTCTAACCCCGAAGCCAGCCCGCTGGGCTCGCGGTGGCCCCCTGCCCGACACCTGTCATCTAAGTGGTCGCGGTTACCCAGGTCTCAGCTCCCTGGACTGGGGGCGGCAAAGCCTGTGGGCCGGTGAGCAGAGGGTGGTCCACCTCCCTCACTGACGTGCCCTCTCTGTGGGGAGATGCCCGTTGTGCTTAACTTCTGCTGGGTCCGCGTGGCTGGCGGACTCCTCATCCCTTCGTGAAGCTCAGTCAGACTGGGAGCATGTTTCCTCCTTGATCTCTCTGCCCCCTTCCCGGGACCCAGCTCAGTTCCTGACACTCCCTGGTACAGTTTCCCAGGCTTCTCTCTACTCAATTTCAGCCACACTCCTGCCTCACTCTTGTAGGAAGCAGCCTCTTGCACAGTGAAAGCTGCCCACACTGCACTGGGTTTCGGTTGGTCCCGGGAAACAGCAGTGCGGGGCTGAGCCTGGGGCTTAAGCAGCATCAGCTCAGGACTGGCAGCAGCTATCTGCTGTGTGTTCCCAGACCCCTTGTGGGACCGGTACCCAGGCCACACTGGCTTACTCTTCTGCTTCTTGGAATTCTCACTCTATATCTGTCTCTGTTAAGTTTCTTTCCCACTCCTGCTCACACAGATGCCTATAATGGACTCCTTGCATGCTGGTTCTTGCCTCCCAGAGCATCGTACACACTGCTGCCTCTTTAATCCATTGAAAATGCAGGCGTAATGATGTCTGTGCCCGGCTCAAACACTTTCAATGATCTATCAAATTACATTCTGGCTCCTTGGCTCATCTTTCAAGGAACTCCATGCTTTGCTCCCAAATTACCTTTTCAGGCTGACTTCCCACGATTGCTCTACATTTCCCATATCTTCTAGTCAAATTGAAGAACCTCTTCTTGGTTCTTCTGCCACAGGCTCACCCATAGAAAGGCATCATAACCCCTTCCATGCATCTACAGGGTATTTTCTTTGTCAATAACAGCCTCTGTATATTTGTTACTGAGAAACACCTATATGTCAAGTTACAGGCCAATCATGTGAAATTGCCATTTTTGTAGATTAACAATGGTTGAATGGTGAGAATTTCATACAGCATGACCTCCCATCCTGCATAGCAAGGAATGGTATCATCTTCTTTTCGGATGACCCATAAGAAGCCCTAAACATTCAGGTCATGCAGGACACCTCCTTTGCTAGGCTTGAAGATCTTTCCAGTAATCCATCTGCATATTTACAAGCTATATCAATTCAATTAAACATTGACTTGATAACATAAAATAACATGACCCTCTAAACCAACCTTGGACTTGATGGGTATTTGGTGTGCAACCCAAGACACTTTCTATCTGCTCTTAGTAGCTTCCATGCTCTCTCAAGACCAGTGATGCTTTATCCAGTCATCTCCAGTTTCCTTTCAACTCTAAGGCAAACCAAAGCCACCACACCACAATGCCCCTCTAACAAGCAAATCTTTAAAACCTCTGGTTCAAAGCTAACTTGGAAGATTTAAGCCAACCGTATCTTATCTTGAACCTTCTGACAGGGAAAGGCATTTCACCTGATCAGCAGAAAAGCATCACTGAAGCCTGAGCTTAGCTTCTCAGTTCTGAGTGTTTGAGCTGCTCTGCCAGCCACGTTTATTAATTAGTGTATAACATTTCCATCTCTCTGCAAGTTGCAACCTCTCATAAAAAATGCATGATTTGATTGGCTTAGGAATGACAACTTCATTTACAACAGTCAAATAAATACCATACCTCACTCAGCAGTCTCTTCCCATTTATTTATTTAACTATCTCCATGGCCTTTGGGATTTGTACTGACTCAGTGAATGAAAGAAGATAACTAGTGTAATTTTCTTTTCTTAATCATGTTTAAGCAAAAATGATTAAATCTCTTTTTTTAAAGAAACAAGGACTGGCTAAAAAAAAAATTCCCTACTAAAAATAGATAGCAAATTTGAAAAAATGCCTTAAGGGGTATTTCATACTACCCATGTTTAAAATGCAAATCCATTAAACATCTGAGCAGGACATCTGATATTGTTTTTAGCAGCTATATTTATTCATCTCATCTTCCGCCATGGTACTAGACTTCGGTTGATATTTTGCCAAATGAGGATCTCTCCTCCAGTGCTGCTAATTCTTTACAAGTTTGAGCTTAATTTCACGGTCTCATTTTGATCTCCACCTTCTATTCTAATGTGCAAGATCGTTTACCAACTTTGGAAACGACTTGTTGGCAGAGCTTAGGGAAATTATGACGGTTCGACTGTTCTATAAATACCTTCCCCTGAAGCTCAGTCTTCTAGAGATCAAATTCAAGGCTTGGGCCTTTCAATATATGGCATGTGACCAAAGTTTAAATGGCAAAGGGAAACTAAGAAAGGGGATCCATGAGATAGGACTTTCCTAAGAAATTTATTCTAAGGAAATAAAGGGAGAACCCTTCACTGACATTCAAGCTGCAGGGGCAAATCTACTCTGATGGTTTCTCACTTCTCTGGATGTGCTGTACTAAGTGTGGGTCTGGGAAGCTGGTTGCTTTCTGTTTGCTTTGTAATGGAAAGAACACCTCAGTCAGAATCATGAGGTTTGGTGGGGTCTGCATGTTGGCTTTGCCAATGCTAAGTACCTAGAGTCAAGCCACTCGGCCTGGTTAAGCTCCAGGAAACTCATGCTGGAAGCCAGGATCATATCAGCAAATTCACTGTCCGGTCTTGAGTCCATGTTTCATCCTGTGCTTCTAGTCTGTAGGGCAGGAGTCTATGTGACCCAAAGGAGTGTGAAAGACCATGCAAGAGCCGAGACTGCGTACACCCCTCTTACTTTTACCCCACCATTGTGTAATACTGTGAGTGTCTACGAATAAAAGCTATCCCCTTGGGAGTTTGTTTACTCAACAAACATTTGTGGAGCCAGAGCCCAAAGTATGAGGCACCACCCTGGCCTTCTGAAGCTGGAGCTCTGTGTGGGAGATACTGATGCATAAGTCACAGGGGAACAGAACACAGCAGTAGGAAGGGTGAATTTCAGCACAGGTGGAATTATGCACAGTGGACCACAAAGCAGGAATATTCACTCCTACCTTCCGGAAGTGTGAGGCTATGTTTTCATGGCGGGAACACAGTGTGTGAGCAAGGACGGCGAAGAAAATGAAGACACAGTGTAGACACGAGTTGGAGTTCCCACCTCACCCGCAAGAGTCGACAGTTGTATTCATTGTTTTTCAGCCAAAAGACACAACACAACAATGTTCACACACTCCCAAGAGCACCTAAGGAAACAGGAAGCCCCCAGCATCTGGTGGTGATTCCACCATCCGCTCCCCCTGCAGGAAAGCACTCAAAAGACTAACAAGTTTGGGTCTAGGTAGGATAACTCCAGAAATTCCCCTACGCCCATCTGTGCTTTTATTAGCTGTGAGGACAACTGATGAGACCCAAGTGATGAAGAGGCTGAAGTTGCAGAGCTGCTTCTCAGGGAGAACACAGACCTCCTCACTGATAATGAATGGGGCCCAGGCAGGGGGACGAGGGTGAGGATGATTTCAGCTTCTTGTCCTAGTTGGCCCTCATGTCCACGCAGGTGACGCATAAGGAGGGCTGGGCTTGTAGGTGGAGAGGACTTCAGGTTTGGAATTTCCTGTGGGCCATCTGGATGGAACTTCCCAATAACAGACGCTGAATATCGAGGTTTGGGGCTTGACAGAAAGGTCTGATGTCAAGGTCAAGTGTGGCGATCCAACAGCCAACAGGAGGTGGAGAGAAGCCAGAACAATGAATGACGGAGACACAGTGAAGTCGCCCCATATGAGAAAGTGACCCTAGGGCACAGAGAGGTTTAAGGCGCAGTCCTCTGCTTGCCGTCTTTAGGAGAAATATACGTTTTCATAAGAATGGCGTTGATCACTTCTCTCCACTGTGTGTGGGAGGCACTGGGAAGACACAGCTTGAGACGCCTTTCCGTTCTCGTCTGCACTCAGCTCTGTTCTGCTCCAGCTTCATCCGTGTTCCAAGCTTTAGGCCAGACCCAGCCTCCCCTTCCATAAATCAGTATCAGGGTGGCCAGCTGGCGGTTTTTGTTTTTTTTTCCCTTTCATTTCTTAGAATTTTGTTAAAGTCTCAGCTACATTTTCTCATTCCCAATAAAGCTTTTAAAAGATACAATGGAAATGTTGATATGCTGCATTTCCATAAAACTCATCTTTGAGCCTATCATGTTTAGAGAAGAGAATCAAACTAAAATGCTGACGAAAACACCCCAAGAATCCAACTACCACATCTGTCCAACCAAATGCTGCCAAAGAGACTGAAGGTCATGCTCACATGAGACTCTGAGATGTTATTCTGGAAGCCCGGCACTTGGCGCAGTTGCGGTGGAAAGACCCGCCCTGTTGGAGCCCTAACCTGTACGCAAACGGTTTTTCATTTTCCTTTCCTGTTCGGTGACTCTGAGTGACTTTCACCTGAGAGCCAAATGATACAGAAATACAAGGGTGTGTCTTTAAAATCAATACAGGGTATTTCTTTTTGATCTCCACCATCAGGGTACCTCTCAGGAGGTGTCTCAAGGGTTGAAACCTCCTTAGCCTTGAGTTCTCTCCTCCTTCCTAAAGGATAAGAGGGGTTCGTGGTTAGTCAGCTGCGTTCCTGGCTTCTGATTGTTTCCAAGACCAAAGATGAGGGGGCTCAACTCGTGAGACTCAAGAGCACAGTGAGAAAACAGTAAGGGTTATGAACCTCCAAACCGCCTAAGGAAGAAGCAGAAGCTTTTTTTTCTAAAGCTCCAATCCAGCTCAAATCAGAGACTGAAATAAAAAAACAGGCAGAGGAAGGTGAGCACGACAGAGCAGGCATCTCCTGCACACAAACCCAGCTGATGCAAGTTCTTCCTCGAGGGCGAGCCACTCGCTTGCGCTAAAAATGAGCAGCACGAGGTACGCGCGGCAGGTCCAGAGGGAGCCTGGTGGGCTCTCTCGTGCACGGCGTGTTCTCCTTCCGGGCCCCCTTTCCTCCTGGGCTCTAATACACCACCAGCAGGTGTGGCGCCGAACCCTCCCTCCTCTGGGCACCTCCTGTCCGGCCCACTGCCGGGCCTCCTGCTGCTGCTTTGGTCAACCAGCCACGATTCGTGCTTTGATGCTGGCGTGACAAGTGACAGCTGTGACTTCGGGAGAGGTTGGCTGTGGATTCCATTCTTTGTGGCGACAAGCAACCCTGTGCAAACAGACTGCTATTGAGGACGCTTGAGGATTAGAAATAAGCCAAAATGCGAAAAATGTCTTTAGATTTGTAAGAATGGATGGAAAACGAGAACCCAGTCAAGGTGAAGGCTCAAAATGACTCTTTAAGGCAGGTGACCTTCCTTTCAAGCCATCCAAACTGCAGAAACGTAGGGACCTAAAGCATCTCTTGCCAGGAGACAGTCTATGCTCTACCCTAGCGTTTGGGTGGTTTCAGCTTCTTGCCTCTTAAGCTGTGGATTCCAAGAGAAACAGAAGAGTAAGCCCTCTGCTTTCATCTGAAGGTGTTTCAAGTCCACGAAGGATGAAGCAGCATGGATTCTAGAAGTTCCTGCGAGGTGGGGCTGGGCTGACGAGTATTACTGATTAACTCTTGGTGGCAGAAAATCACTCTTCTTGTTTCAGAATAAATCTGGGCTGAAAACAGCACCCACTCCACTCATCCCATGCCAGTCTGGGACCTGTGAACTCTGCATCAGTCTCATCTATCTCATCTGTGGGTCTGTTGAGGGTGGATGGAATGGAAAAATCCAAGTGCCCAGAAACAAGGATGCTGGAGAAGGAAGGGCCCCTTCCAGGCCCAGTGGAGCTGCCTCCTCCTTTACCTGTCCTGATGGTCAGGTCACCCCGACGCACTGTTAAAAGAGTGCCCACAAGGGCACCAGGGAAGGTGTCTGTGTCTCTGCCTTCTCCAGGACTCAGATGAGTGGAGAGACAGCCTGAGCAGTGGCAAGAGGCACATAGGCACACACATTCAGAGCAGCTTACAGGGAACTGTGATGGATTCCCAGAGCAGCAGCACTGATGAGGCCTGTTTCTACCAGCGCATAAGCATCAAACTTCACACACTAGGTATTCACATCATCCAGGTATCCAGTTCAAATGCAGGTCTGGGGTGGGGCCAGAGGACATTTCTAACGTGTTCCCAGATGATGGCCATGCCACTGGTCCACAGACCACAGCTTGAATAGCAAGGCTATGCTGTACTCGTGGGAGGACAACCAGCAGGTATGGTGCTCGCAGGCGTCAAGATGGACAGAAGAAGCAACCTGTTCACCACCACCACCTGCCTCTGGGGGTTGATGACGATCCTCCCAGCTGCCGTTCTCAAATTTGCCCAAACACGGGGCTCGCTGGGGGGGACTTAAAACACTGAAGCTAAGCTCCCACCCTGAGAAATTCTTAGCTAATTTGCTCAAGGTATGGCCCGGGCATGTGCAGTTTCAAAAATTCCCCGGGTGAGACTGGTTATCAGTCAGGGTTACTAATCACTGCCCCAGCTGTAGATGCAAATGGACTTCATGATTAAGGACTTTCCTTTTTCTCCTTCCATTCCTCATAAGTTCATTTCATTCGTCTGTCATTTTAGGTAAGAGGCCAGGAAGAATATTGTCATTATCTCTCGGGGTCTTGCTCGGAGAATGGAAATGAGAAAAGGAATCGCCACATTCGCTTGCCTCACATCACAGAGTGTAATCCAGGGACAGACTGGTAATCTGGGCTCTGAGTTTCTGATTCCTAAAATGATGTTTTGGCATCATTGCAAAGAGAAGTTTTAGGGACCTGAGAAAAAAACAACAGGTGCAGAGCTGGGAGGCGCTGAGTTGTCCCACCTCTACTGCCAGGTGGCTGCGTGACCTTCCGCACATCACTTAACATCTCTGGGTTTCCGTTTCCTCGACCATAAGGTGGGGACACTGGACGGTGTTGTTCCTAAGTACACTTATGATCAGATCTGGTCTTTTTCCTCTGCATGCCCTGTGTTCCTCTGTTGACCCGGAGAACAACAGTGAAATAAGCAGAGACCTGCTGAGATTAGCCATGGATTTCCTAAGTCTGTGACTCTGACTTTTCTTTTCCTTACTGATGATGGTTAGTTTTTGTCAATGACCTCCAGGGGTTTATCTGGACAACTTTGACTTAGGAGTGATTTCAGTAACTCAGAAGTGATTTGAGTGAGGAAGATTCTTTGATAAATGACTCACTGGTACCTGTGATTTTTTCTTTTCCTTTTTTTTAGGGGTTGTGATTATAGTTAATGCCTCCACGAACAGAAGAAATGTAAGTGAGAACTCACTGAATTTTGGGCTAATGCTCTTCTTTCTCTTTAAATGATATCTTATAAATATTAGGGTATCATAAAGCAGGTACTACCGATGGATGAAGGTGACAAGGAGGAGTTAGCCTGAAATTAGCTCATAGCTGTCTTTCCCATCCAACTTGTATCTAGTACAGGAGGAAATCATTAGCTGTAGAGGTCAGTAAGCATTCACTATCAGTATGGTTTTTATTAACTGAACATTGATTATCTAAATTCTGAAATCCAGTGAAAAATATCAGGTTTACTGAATCAAAACTTGCTAGAAACCTAATCCTCCTACGGTTCCACCACTATGGGTCTGACATCACACCCAGGATGCAGCATGGAATGAGGAGATATCAACGGATTTTCTCTTTCCTAATCCACATGACTTGTTGACAGTTCATCTACGGTACCCTGGACTCCATACAATACTTAATACAAAATATCTGGCATAGTTTTCTGGTATATACTTAAATATATGCTCTTCTGGAGAAATGACGATACAGTCTCCATGTTGGAAGGGCATGATGCACGGAACTGAATATCCCAGAACATACTCCATGGACCTTCCAGGGAAGGAGGCGAGTTTTCCGGGGAGCCTGCTCTTTGCTCTTTTGTGGTCCCTCCTGGCCCTAAGGAAGGCGGGGGGCCAGAGAGCACAGGATTTTGGGTCTCGTAACCTCATATGCCCAGGGTCACATGTTTCTATGACCAAGACAGCCGCAGAGGTGACACGTGTCTAAGCCTGCACAGTAATCCACTTACCCCCCTTCTTAGCCACACAGAAATCACAGCGTGATGACCGGACAGAATTTCTCACATCCCCTGCCCTCGTATCTTCATCGATCCTCCAGCCTTTGATCCTAACTTGAAGCGGGAGGACAGAGCCAATGAGGGGGAGGTGGGCGGGGCCCAGAGAGAAGGACAGCTGAGCTCCTGAATCCAGGGCAAAGCAGCTGCTGGCCTGGCCTCCCTGCCCTTGACGTGCTGTAGCCACAAAGACAGCACTGTTGGTGCGGCTGCTTAGGGAGGCGGTACCACCCGCCCGTAGTGGCTGCTGCAGATTTAAGTGCCCTCGTTTGGGGGGAGTCTGGTCCCTCATTTTCAGAAGCAGAGGATGCAGATGCCTAGATGGTTTTGCAGACCTCAGCCCCCAGACCCTGGTTCCTCACCCATGGAATAAGAGGGTGGGCAGGTCTGATTGTTCTGTAAAGGTCCCCAGGTCTTGTCGAGGCCACAGAGTGGGTGAGGGTGGGCGGGCCTGGAGCTCCTCCGAGATTCCCCCCGCCGGCCCACAGCTTTGGATGGCACGTGATAGGGTTTATGCTTCCTCTTCGGAGATGAGCCCTGTCCCCATCTGCCCTCGCCCCTTGGACAAAGAGCCCAGAGATGGAAGAGGACAGGGAGGCCAGCTGGACGGAGACAGGACATTAGAATGCAGATTGTGGAGTTGGGGCTGAGAGCCTGGGGTTGCAGATAAAGAAAAGAACCCTAATAACCTGAATGTTAATGAGCCGACATTGGTGAAGCTACACTCCTCTGAAGAGAGGTGCTGCATTTATAATCATGTCTGCAAAGCAGATCCTCTTACAGTAAGGACCGCCTCTGATATGTGGCTCTGTCTCAGTGAACCTGGTGTCAGTCACCTTGGACCCAAGTGACCAGGAAATCCTGCCTCTTGCACCTGCTGTTTGTGGGGACCTCAGTCGGGGCCCGAGAGCGTGGTTTCACGTCTTGGGCAGGGTGAGAGGCTGAGGCCTCATGGGGTGTCAGGACTGATCCTCCGGGAAGGGGTGCTTGGCTGGCTGTGGGGAGGGCAGTCCTGGGTCCAGGAGCTCCGGCCCTTGGGTGCGACCCCCACGCAGCAGCATGAGAAGGGGTGATGGGAGTGCTGAGGCTTCAAACTGGCTTTAGGATGGCTGCGCAGGGAGCCAGGGTGGTTATCGGGAGCTGTCGGTGAAGCCAGAGACTAGCTGGGGACACATTTCCTGCTGCAGGAATGGGGATGCCCAATGGGGCTTAGGACCTGTGAGCCTCTGTGAGCCTGTAGAGTGGGGTGCAGACCTGACAGGTGCCAGAGGTGCTCGTCTGAAGCCGACTGTCTGTCCACTCCCCATTATGGGTTGTGCCACCCTGGACAAGTCGCTCCCTTTCTCTGAGGTTCAGCTTCTTTACTAGCAAAGGGGCTGGGTGACACCTGCCTCGTGCAACAGCTGTGACAATGCCAAGTGCTACATGCCGAAAGCCTCCGTTCGTCGGGGGCCTGACACCTGGGCGCTGACAGTCGTCACCACACAGTGGCTCTCACGGTCGTGCTGCCTTGGCCTCTTGAGTCTGACTCCCTAGGCCCTCCAAGGAGGCAGGCATCAGACCAAAACCTCCCATCAGGAGGCCAGGCGATTGGGGAGGCTGAGGGACTGTGACTTTAATTCAGGTTCCAGCACTCCTGTGCCAGGGGAGGGCAGGGAAGTTAATTTAATCTCCCAGAGCCTCTGTGTCCTCCGCACAAGGTGAACACTATCACTTCATCCCGAAATGTTTTTAGGATGGGCAGCAAATAAACAGTATCAGAAAGCCGTCTACAAACACAGGCAACTCACTGTGCATGTGGACCGGGGCCAGAGACCAACAGCAGAGGAAACCCACCTCCATCCGGGAGCCTCGTTCGGTTAGACACCCTCGTCAGACCAAGACCGGAAGCAGGGAAATGGACCGACCTGCCGGCGGTCATCGCCTTCCCTTTCCTTTCTCTGTTCCCTGGAAGAATTGTGAGCGCTAAGCCCCCGTTGGTCCTCAATCAGAGGGGAGCAAACGGGCTGGGAACCTCAGAGTGGAGCATCGCCCGCTGGATGGCCCGCTGCGCCTCTCTCTGCCATCACCGCCCCACACCCGCAGCAAGTCACTCAGAGATGCTTACCTTCCTCCTACCTACGGACCCACGTTCCTACCTAGACAGGTTTCTGTAATTTCAACGGGACACTAGTGCGATCAATGCACAGGCCCCTGAGAAGGGCTCCACGGATCACTGCAGTCTGACCGCTTCACCCTTGGGATGAAGAAAGGATGGACTTGCGAGTGCTTCTGGAGCACTTGAGGGGAGGGCGCTGCAGACATGAACTTTGACCTGCCATCGCCTGATGGCAGGCGAGGACGTCAGGAACAGCAAAGGAGACAGAAGGGAACACGGGTCACAGCGCCCC
>SJYV01048986.1:676660-841611 GCA_006410875.1 Neotragus pygmaeus | reverse complement strand
TCTCCATGACTTGTGGGTGGTGAGAGCAGGAGTGATCTGGTCCTGAAATACTGCTTTGTTATCGAAACAACTTCACTAGCCCACGTCGTAAGATGCTTTCTGAGCACCTGTGCACTGTGACACCACGAGCAGAGGACGCGTGAGGTCCCCCACCGGCCCCAGGCGCCGGTCTCCTTCCCCTGCTCCCAAGCAGACTGGCTCCAGCCGGCAGTGGAGCGCCGAGGCTCCCTCTCCCGGCCTCCCTGGCCTCAGCTCAGCCGCTCTCTGGTTCTTGGTGGCTGGGGAAGACCTCAGGGCTCCTGGAGAGCGCTCCTCACAGCACCCCATGTCATATACTCTGTTTGGTGGCCCAGAGATGGAGGCTCTGAACTGGCCATCCCACCTCCCCCAGACGTCTCCTGAGTTGGGCTCAGCCCACCCGTGAAAGAGTAGAGGTCTGCCCAGCTTAACGGCCCGGTTCAGGTGGCGCATTCTCACACAGACCACTCACTCTAAGGACGGAATCTGGACTCTCCTAACTTTTAAAAATTTCCCCTCTCATCCGACTGTCATAATCCCTTCCTCCACAGGTCCATCCAGACCTTCAGTCAAATTCATGGGTCCCCCCCACCCCCACCAATCTTCTCTTGAATGAAATCTTATCAGCCGTGTCGGAACAGAGATTTGCATAACTGAACCGAATACAGTTAAGTCTCTGACACACGGGGAGGCTTCCTGGTGGCTCAGCGGTNAGACCTTCAGTCAAATTCATGGGTCCCCCCCACCCCCACCAATCTTCTCTTGAATGAAATCTTATCAGCCGTGTCGGAACAGAGATTTGCGTAACTGAACCGAATACAGTTAAGTCTCTGACACACGGGGAGGCTTCCTGGTGGCTCAGCGGTAAGGAATCTGCCTGCAGTTCAGCAGATGTGGGTTTGACCCTTGGGTTGGGGAAGATGTCCTAAAGAAGGAAATGGCAACCCACTCCAGTATTCTTGCCTGGGAAATCCCATGCACAGAGGAGCCACGGCGGGCTACCGTCCATGGGACTGCAGGAGAGTCAGGCACGACTGAGTGACTGAACAACCCCCTGCACGTGAACCTCCATAGTGCAAACTTTCAAAGATCCAAGTGTGCGCTGACACGTTCAATTGCGGGAGTGAGTTTACGGGTCTAGGGTACACTGTCACACGCGAGCACCCTCTACAAGTGGCTGTGCTTTAGTGTACTTTACTGTGAAGTACTGCGTGGAGCACAGCAGCAGAGTACCTTTATTTCAAGCCCAGGATGTCTGGAAGCAAGTGCAAAAGCAGTAGCGTACAGTCACCTGTGTTAGTCGGGTATCTAGGCTAACTTCCTTGGACTTACCCACAAATCGGGCTTATGCAAGTGCTCCTGAAATGGAATGTGCTCTTGGAACAGAACTCGTTCATACGTAGGGGCCTTGCTGTATTCCCAAATGATAAACTCTGAAATCTAACTATGACTTCATTTTGCCATCCATTCCCTTCAGACACCAACATTTCTCAAACAATGCCTTAGGTGACAGCACAGATGTGGCTGAACATCTGTGCTAGGTTACCGGCACGCACACTTGGGTAAGCCATTTCCTTCTCCAGAGGATCTTCCCAGACCAGGGATCAAACCTGGGCCTCCTGCATTGGCAGCTGAGTTCTTTACCACTGAGCCATGTGGGAAGTTGCTAAGCCCTCAGAACAGTCCTATTAATTAGGTTGGTGTTTGAGACTGTGTTGTTTGCAAAACAAAACTGGAAGGCCTTCCACTGAGTTCTGTTACCAAAAAAGTGGTGTAGCTGTTTCCTGTTTTAACCCTGACCTTCTCGCCTCAGCCATTCTCAACTTGCCACCACTAAGGATCCCTCATCAATCACCTCCCACAGCCTTCCTTGCTTGAAGGAGGCCATATTCTTAAAAAAACAAAACAAAACTGGTTTTTCATTTAATTAAACCCAAATACCAGGAAATGCCCAAAGTTACTGAATGGACTGTTGGCCTGTCCAAAGCAGAAGTGCCCACTATACAGGTAGCTTGTAAAACCTTATGGTGGGTAAACGGACAGTTTCCAACAGCCTAAAAAATTTTTTTATTGGAGAATAGTTGGTTTAAATGTTGTATTCGTTTTTGCTGTACAGCAAAGTGAATTAGTTATACATATGCATCTATCCACTATCCCTCTTTTATTAAAGATTCTTATCCCATATGGGTCATTACAGAGTATTGAGAAGAGTTCCCTGTGGTATACAGTAGATCCTTATTAGTTATCTATTTGATATACACTAATGGACTTTTGACTGTTAGTTGCTTAGTTGCATCTAACTCTTTGTGACCCCATGGACTTTAGCTCACCAGGCTCCTCTGTCCATGGAATTCTCCAGGCAAGAATACTGGAGTGGGTTGTCATTCCCTTCTCCAGGGAATCTTCCTGACCCAGGGTCTCCTGCATTGCAGGCAGATTCCTTATCATCCGAGCCATCATGGAAGCTGAATAGCTTTTTATAAAGTATTAAAACATACCTTCCCAGATCTGCTGGGATTGGCCTGAAGCCTGTGAAGGACCAGGCCAAGGATTTCTTCTCCCTCCAACTTTCTTGGGTCTAAGCCAATGAGTTGGTCAGCAATCCTGCCACACCAGGCTGAGATCCCTTTGGGGCTGGTTCTATACCCTGCACCTGTCTTCACACTGGCTTGGCTCCGGAGGTGCAGGTGGTGGGGTGGGGGGCTTCTGCACCCGCCCCTCCCAGGAGCTCCTCCGCAGCCACACGGTGGTGCTCTCCATCACAGGCCTTTTAAAGTGATTTTATTGATACCAAGGACTTCCTTGGTGGCTCAACCAGTAAAAGAATCCAGCTGCAATGCAAGAGACATGGAAGACACGGGTTTGATCCCTGAGTTGGGAAGATCCCTGGAGGAAGGGAATGGCTACCCACTCCAGTATTTGTGCCTTGGAAATCTCATGGACAGAGGAGCCTGGCGGGCTACAGTCCCTAGTAAGAAAGCACAGGCACAGTAGGGAAAACAGCTGCTCAGGGCTAGCAAGACCAAATATCTCAGCCCTGACCAAGTTCCACAAAGGTTAAGTTTGAAGAATGTACACCCAACGGGTGTCCTGATGTCGTTCCCAGCAAATACATTTTATCTGTTGGGTTGCTCCCCCCAAAAACCTCACACCTACAGAAACTGTCAAGTACAAATAACGTCTTATAAGTCCATTTCTTCAGGGGCTCAGAAAGCTTTGCACACGTTCTCTCATTCAGCACCTACTCTTCTCTTATGGAGGTGGAAGGCAGGGATTATTATCATTAAATGGTAGCTGTCAAGTGCCGCTGTGCTGTGAATCAGCTACAATTCTAAGCTGAAATAAAACCCAACCGAACAACAGACGTGAAGGATTACACAGCTCGTGAAGTCTAAGTTAAGAAAAGTGACTACCAGGTAAGGAACAATATGTGGGCAGGCCAAACAGAAAATGAGATTTTCTATTTCTCCCTGTGTTTATTTGACTGAACTGATAACCACATATGGATGTGTGTGAATGTTTTTCCTGTAGGAATACAGAGACATACATAAATATATAGATCTCTATATGTGAACCAAACTATCATTATATAAACAGTTCAATTCAGTCACTCAGTCGTGTCAGACTCTGCGACCCATGGACTGCAGCATGCCAGTCTTTCCTATCCATCACCAATTCCCGGAGCTTGCTCAAACTCATGTCCATCAAGTTGGTGATGCCATCCAACCATCTCATCCTCTCTTGTCCCCTTCTCCTCCTGCCTTCAATCTTTCCCAGAATCAGGGTCTTTTCAAATGAGTCAGTTCTTCACATCAGGTGATCGAAGTTTTGGAGTTTCAGCTTCAGCATCAGTCCTTCCAATGAATATTCAGGACTGATTTCCTTTAGGATGGATGGACTGGTTGGATCTCCTTGCAGTCCAAGGGACTCTCAGTATTCTCCAACACCACGGTCCAAAAGCATCAATTCTTCGGTGCTCAGCTTTCATTATAGTCTAACTCTCACATCCATACATGACTACTGGAAAAACCATAGCTTTGACTAGACAGACCTTTGTTGACAAAGTAATGTCTCTGCCTTTTAATATGCTGTCTAGGTTGGTCATAGCTTTTCTTCCAAGGAGAAAGTGTCTCTTAATTTCATGGCTGCAGTCACCATCTCCAGTGATTTTGGAGCCCCACTCCCAAAATAAAGTTTCTGTTTCTATTGTTTCCCTATCTATTTGCCATGAAGTGATGGGACCAGATGCCATGATCTTAGTTTTCTGAATGTTGAGTTTTAAGCCAACTTTTTCACTCTCCTCTTTCACTTTCATCAAAAGGCTCTTTAGTTCCTCCTTGCTTTCTGCCATAAGGGTGGTGTCATCTGCATATCTGAGGTTATTGCTATTTCTCCCGGCAATCTTGATTCCAGCTTGTGCTTCATCCAGCCCAGCATTTCTCATGATGTACTCTGCATAGAAGTTAAATAAGCAGGGTGACAATATACAGCCTTGACATACTCCTTTCCCGATTTGGACCTAGTCTGTTCTATGTCCATTTGCTTCTTGGCCTGCATATAGATTTCTCAGGAGGCAGGTCAGGTGGTCTGGTATTCCCATCTCTTTAATACAGAGATATACATAATACATAAATATATAGCTCTCTCTCTATGAAACAAGCTATCATTATATACACATGGAATCACAAATCTGCATGCAGCTTGCATTTTGGAGTGTTTGGGCAAAATCATTTTTTTGAATAAAACTCAACTCCTCTACAGGTATCCAAGAGCAATTTATTATACACTAAGTATACATAAGGACATTGGCTGGCTTTGTTTCTTAAAGATTTAGTTATAAACATCACAGTAGCTACTATAGGTGTCTGGAACCTAGAATGGCGCCTGACCGACCATAAAAATTCAGTAAATATTTGTTGAACGAAGGTATGAATATTTTGTACTTCATGGCACAGGAGTTTGAGGACTCAAACCTGTTCATACTGATCTTTTGCCTTTTTTTTTTTTTTTCCTCTCTAACAATTTTCAATAAAAGGCGCCTGAGGAGAAAAAAATACTTTGAGCACAAGCTCGTCAGGCTTTGATTCAAATGGGATGGCTTAGGGGGAAATTTCCATGATAGGAAGAGATGGAGTTTGAGATATTTTTATGACAGAGATAACGATGATGATGATGATAAAATAATCACCACGGCTCTGAGAACAAAGACATTAAGTACATGTTAATAATCCGAAGAGGTGGTGCAGAGTGAGTGAGTCCCTGGAAAAGCATTACAGTGGGCAAAGTAAATTCGCTCCCTGTGCCAGTCATTGCTGCTCTGCTTCAAGAAACGAAGCCCCAGCACTCCTCTCTAAGAGGACGCTGGGGGACAGTTCTATGGAGGGTTGTGTTCCAGGCCACCGGGGAGAGCTGCCCGCCCACACAGGGCCAGCCGGGAAGGGGGGCATTCACGCCATGCGGGCGAGCACATGTGGCCCAAGAGGGCATTTCATTTACCGCTTCCTCCTGCTGGATCAAGCCCATTGGTTTTTATTTCTCAGATCTACGTGTCATTCCCGTCTGCCACGGCTAACATGCAGCGCTCTAAACAAATGTGCTCTTAGGGCAGTAACGCCTTAATATAAACTGCTTTTAATAAAACTGGCAGGGATTCTCAGAGAGGAGGGAGGCAGGTTTGGAGAAAGTGGCTGGAAGAAATTTGCAATTAATATTCCAATTTCTCCTTGCCGTTCAAATTTAAGAGCTTTTTCAAAACTGTATTCGTCTCTGTTATTACATCCTTAATTAAATTAATTTATATGGTGAATGCTCTAACGATGCTGCTGGAGATTTTCAATCAAAAAGCCTTATTGCAAGAGACAATGTGTGTGAAGACCTTGAAAAAAGAGTGGCGCTAGGCCTGGAGCAGGGGGATATTTGGCCGTGACACCTGATTATTGAAGGGGTCGTGGCAGTTTTCCTGGGCCTCCACTGAGGTTGTTACTTTATTTTTTAATTAAGCTAAATTAGGTCAGGGAAAACAAAATGAATCTTGAGAGTTGCCTTCACAGGGTTTTTCTCTCTGGCAAGCACCATGGCAGACGATGACATTTCTATTGAGTAATTCTACCAGTGAGGTTGTGCCTGCCCAAAACCCTGAACAAAGACAGTACTTCTCAGCCTGATCGGCTGTATCATCAAAGGAGAGGGCATTAGCATTTGTCCAAGGACACAAGTGGCTCAGCTATGGAAAAGGTCAGGCTCAGAAGTTAGTACCAAGGCCAGTGACTCATCTGGTGGTCCTTTCTGCACAGACATGGTCAGAGACTCACTTGGGGCTTCAAGGGCATGTGCGTGGTGTAACTGTAGCGGTTTGCTGCCGGGCACACCAGAAGCACCCAATACTCATGAGCGGATGTTAACCTAATGTGCCTGTGTGCTCAGTTGTGTCTTATTCTTGGCGACCCTTTGGACTGTAGCCCACCAGGCTCCTCTGTCCATGGGATTCTCCAGGCAAGAATATTGGAGTGGGTTGCCATTTCCTCCTCCAGGAGATCTTCCTGACCTGAGAATCGAACCCGCGTCTCCTGTGTCTCCTGCATTGCGGGTGGATTCTTTACCTGCTGAGCCATCAGGGAAGCTCTAACCTAATGAAATGTTAGTAATCAATCATGCCTGTGCCTAAGATTTGATNGAGATCTTCCCGACCTGAGAATCGAACCCGCGTCTCCTGTGTCTCCTGCATTGCGGGTGGATTCTTTACCTGCTGAGCCATCAGGGAAGCTCTAACCTAATGAAATGTTAGTAATCAATCATGCCTGTGCCTAAGATTTGATCCCCTCCTTAAGTGTCAAACCATATCTCTAGAGCAGAGTGTCATCAAACCAGGAGAAGGACCTCCCAACCCTCTGAAGCTCATTTCTTGCTCCCTATGTAGAACTGCTGAATTTGCTTCCTTATCTTCTAAGAGTGTATTTCTAGGATTTATTTTGAGCATTTCAGAGGATGTAAGACCCAGTGTCTTTCTCAGTCACACAGTAAGAGATAGGCTTAAGAGATGTGTCCTTGATGACTTTGTGCTACTAAGTACTGCCCTGATGCTTCACCCTACGTCCCACCAAGGAAAGGGTCTCTATAATCCACACATTACACAGGAGGAAGAATGCATAAAAGAATGTTCAACTGCATAAAAGAACAGCCCATCAGCTTTTCTTTCTTTTCCATATGAACCACGTTCTTTGTCTCTCTCAAGAATGAAAATTCCTTGACATTCACCAAGTTTGGTTGCATGATGAAAAGTTCCATATGACAAAACACATCAACTGCAAGAGAAAATTAAACAGGAAAGAAAAAAAAAAAGGCAAACCAAACACCCAGCACTATTTGATCTCGCTTTAAATGGAAAGTTTTGGGCACTTTAGAAAAAAAAAAAAAGGCAGCAAGTGCCTTTTTAATGGATTTTATCCACAGGAGAAATGATTACAACCAGAAAAGCTTTAAAGTGTCAGCTGGTGATGCATTTTTCTTTATCCTTTTTATTTTTATTCAGAAAGAAACTGAAGGCATATGGCAAAGTGCATCATTAATTTCTTATTAATTTCATAATAGGAAGGCAACCAGTTAAAATAGTAGTGCTACAACTTTAAATTACTGAACTTGCTTGGTATTTAATGAGAGATTTAGCACAGCAGGGATTCTATTAAATTAAGTTGTGCCTTCACATCACAGTGGGAAAACAGGTGTATATTGGTTTAGAATTATGGAAATGTTGACTAATTCCAAGGCTTGTAATCAAACAGCAAGGCACCCTGTAATATTTTTTCCCCGAGAATATGCATTAATCTTTTATGTCTGGTCCCATTTCTTCCCGTCCACCAAAGCTCCCAGCTGATAGGAAACCACTTTCATGTTCTTGCTGGAGCTGTTAAGGGTGATGCTGATCAGATAAAGCAATACATAAATGTGAGATGTGGGACTCTGCTCCCATTCACCTAATTTGAAATGGCAGATGTAGCAACAGTGTGTGTGCTGTGAAGCCTCGGAGCTTACAAATCAGACCTGACTTCTCAGAAATTTCACTTAACCTGCCTCAAGTAATTGGGCAGAGGAAATTGAACCGGATGAAAAGAAAGCCGAAAACAATCCACAAACCGTCTTTTCCAACCCCAGAATTCTTGTTCTTAATAATGGGTTTCCAAAATCAGCAGCCCTGACTTCTGCATGCAGAAAATTTTAAAGCAAAAGAGACATGAGTAACTTTTTTTTTTTTTAATACAGAAGATGCTATTTGTTTGCTGAGAAAGGGGTCAGAGTAAAACGTCCGATGTCCCAAACAGAAGCAAGCTCATCAGTCATTTGTATGAGTTTCAACACAGCCCATTCATTAACTCTGGGTTTTGAGGAGCATCTTCATGCATGAAAATGGCATGTTAGGAGTTGTGCTCCTTCCAGTGGAGGGGATGAACTCAAATGCACCAAGCTTCACATTAATTTAAAATAGGATGAGATTTGGCACTGATAGACCCCAAATGCTATAATAACAATTCATCATCTCAAGTAATTTGTTTAAACACACAGAAGGGATTTTGCACACTTATTACTGTAAAGTTTTTCATTCTAAAAGAAGGAATACCAAGTGGTCTCTAGGTTGGATTAGGAGCCTGGGAAATAAAAATTATTTTTTTTTCTACCATAGACAGTAAATATTTACCTTGGTTGCTTCATTCAATAATGTAACCTAACACTGCAACCTCCCAGAACTTACACTGGAAAAATTCCATTTATATAGGGAATGAAACTGAAATAATACTTAAAAAAGTCATCAGGCAAAGCACTTAGACCCAGTAAAATCTTCCCTCTAAAAAAGTACCTAAGATGTTTCAGAGAGAAGCAGTTAAATTAGGAGGGAGAATTCTGCTATTACACTTGCTTTTCTGAATCCCAGTCTGTCTGATTTGCTCACACAAAAAGGAGAAAACCAAAGTAGTGTGGTTTGAGACCACAGTTCATAATTTACTACTTTTTTGTTATTATCAAGTTAATGTTTTGAAAACCTTTTACTGAGTATCTTGCCACTAAAATATATGATTTTCAATGGAGCTAAGGTGAAGTAAATGCTATCTTCTCTGGGGGTGACAGGGTATCAAATGACTTGTGTACATAGGTTTGCATGACAGATAAATGATAAGACTTTACAATTATACCCTGAAAACATTAGGGACATCATGTTATTTTTCTTTTACTCTTATCAAACCGGGTTTCAATAAAATCATTAACACAGCACTGCTTACCAGAGGTTCTTCATTATCAGCAACACACATCATTCGGCCATTAAATAAACTCATCCCTGATACCTGAATCAACGGGGAAAATATCCCAACTAGCACAGAGAAATTTACACCAGCATGCACTAGATAAAACGGTCACAAACCCCCAGAAATCATGTATTCTGATGCAGCAGCTACAGCCAACATTAGTTCATTTCTAGTGAATGGTACCAAATGTCCAGTATGACTGGGAAGGAAATGGAAACAAAAAATTGTAAGCTTTGTATTTTCCGTTCTCTATCGACATGAAGCCACAAATTGGGCATTAAAACATTGACTTTGTTAACCACCACTGACTGTTTAGAAGCCATCAGGAGGTTGAATATTACGGCTGTGCAGAGTACATTTTGTCCTTTCAAAAGAAAAATCTAAAGACTAAATTTGAAAAGAGGCTCCTGGTGAGTAAAAGCTTTTCCTTTTCCATTTGCTCCTCTGGTGTATTGCACGCGTGTGTGCATGCGTTCTTTTTTCCCCCTTTACAATCGCTGCCCACCCCATCCTCTGTAGCAGCCACTGCCACCCAGGGGGGTCATTCTGATTTTCTGACCAGGGGACACACTGAGAGGTCTTTCTGCCAGCATTAATGCGAGCGCTTCTTGAGGGGCTGGCTAGCCACTCTGGCTGCTGCAAGGGGGACCAGGGGCCAGGTGGTGGGGTAGTCAGCACACCCTCCTCAAAAGCCCAAAGTCATTTTTGGCACTAAGAGCCCATCACTAGAACCTTCAGTTGAAAGGACCATTTTCAAGCAATAAAGTGATTTTGGTACAAAAGTAAACCGACTCACCCCAGGTAAAGTTTTAATATTGTGCAGTGCATTCTGGGCCTCAAGTGCAGCTTTTCTTGTATAAAATGTTACGAAACAACAACCTACAGAGAGAAATGAAAAGGTTTTAGAAATTTCTGTGAATGCTTTGCTTAGATATAATGGAGACTGGGGCGAACGAGTCAACTGCTTAAAAGGATGCACAATTTAAAAGTAAGGTGCATGGCAACAGTAATAACAACAGCTCAAGCATTTACCCAGCGCCCTTCATCCTAAATCATATTTATTAGCTTTTCCCCACGTTGGGGAATCAATTCATAACTGCGCACCAACTACCAGGAACCTGGGTCTTCAGAAACAGGGGTGGGAGGCCGTGGGTGAGTTGTTAATGGGACTTGTGGTGCAGTCACAGCATCAAGTGAAGTGTTTAATCACAACCACAAGAGCAGACACTTATATTAACTATAATTGTCTTAGAGGATATCTCTAGAACATCGCCCTTTTAAAACACTTTCTCAACTCCGAGGCTTAGACAACCAGATAATAAGCTGCCTAGGAGCTGAGAACAAGCCCTCTCCTTTCCAATTTCCACCGTAGCACATGATGCAAAGTTCCACACAAAAAACATGCAATATTTGTTTGCTGAAATAAAAGACTCTATTTTAGCCAGTTGAGAAAGTGAGCTATACATGGTGGGCAGATGCTGAAACAGATGTTTGCACTGTCTGTGCTGAGAATGAAACATGGCCATGGGACGTCAACCACTAATCTCTTGATTCCTCATTTCTAAGAGGTGATGGGAGTCCAGGCTGAAGGCTCCTCCAAGGGAGACCAGCTGATACTCTTCTCCAAACCACCTCCCTCCACCAAAGAAAATGGTCTTGAAACCTCTCATTCCTTCTGTATTCTAAAGCAAGGCTCACCCCTTCTTCAGCCTGTGCCTAAAGATACTGGTTAACATGGTTAAACCAGATGAAGACACTGGTTAATAATCTGTTAATTAGCATAGTGTTTCTTAGCACAACCAAATGTAGATAAAAGAGATAAAAAATTTTAGAAATTAAAAGAAAAAGATGCTCCCTCTGACCTGCCTATCTTGGATGAGTTGGGTGGAGAAAGAGGCAGAGAGATGCAGTCACACTCAATTAGCTCTGATTCTTATCCTCATGCTTAGAGAGATGGGGAGAGCCTTGAGAGGTCCTCAAATGCCAAGTACAGCAAGTGGCTGGAGAGAAATTCATGGCACTAAGGCATCAACTTTGGCTCTATTTAGGGGAATGATGTAAGACCACGGACAGAAAAAAGTGGCACATTTGGAGAATAGGAAGTTGGCACCACAAATCATCAAAGGTTCCAAATCACACATTAGCATCTACTTTTCAGAACAAAAAACTCATTGGAAGGAGTAGGAGAAGACGAAGTACTATACCACCCCTACAGCATTCTGAAATACATATAAGATGCTTCCTCCTTATCTGGAAAAAAGAAAAAAACTTGGAACCTTGTCCTATACTATTTCACTGGAGTCTACTGAGGTTAAATATGCAAATCCTTCACCTTCTGGATAAAGGAGAGTATGATCCTAGCTTTTCAGCATTTAAAACCTCCACTGTCTCCAAGGATGGGAGACTCTTCACGTGTTTAATTTGCATGATGGGCTGCTGCTGCTGCTGCTGCTAAGTCGCTTCAGGCGTGTCCAACTCTGTGCGACCTCATAGACGGTGACCCACCAGGCGACCCCGTCCCTGGGATTCTCCAGGCAAGAACACTGGAGTGGGTTGCCATTTCCTTCTCCAATGCATGAAAGTGAAAAGTGAAAGTGAAGTCGCTCAGTCATGTCCGACTCTTAGCGACCCCATGGACTGCGGCCCACCAGGCTCCTCTGTCCATGGGATTTTCCAGGCAAGAGTACTGGAGTGGGGTGCCATTGCCTTCTCCGTGCATGATGGGAGGTATATGAAAATTATGAAGGGTCTTTAAAGAATCACAGATGGACAGAGTGGGCCTTTATATATGAGTTTTCCACTTCAGCTATTTGACTTCTTAGACCAGAGTGTATTTGGCCATGCTGCCTGGTGGTAGATTATTTTTCTAAACTGATCAAATTAATGTGCGATTTTCAGCTCCACTGGCATAACCTAAGCCCAGAAAAGCTATAGGAACTGCTTTAAATCAAGGAATGATTTTAAACAGCAAAGTCCAGTTCCAGCTTCTGGTATCCACTGTAATCACTTTAAGAGGAGGAAAAATACCAATTATCTTCTATTAGACTTGATACAAAAGAAAAACATGGAGAAAAAAATCGTAAAGGAAAAGAACACATAAAAAAAGAATGTATAACTGAATTGCCATGTAGTACAGTAAAAATTAACACAGCATTGTAAATCAGCTATATTTCAATAAAATTGAAAAGAAAAACAGAAAAAGACATTATCTCTGTCTTCTAAAAGCTTCTAACAACCAGACTCTCCGGAAGTTCTCCTTTCTCTCTTCTGGGCTTATGGGCTTGGCTTCTGGGTAAGCAAGCAATGGGGATGCTCTGAACTTCGACTTCAAAACCGAAGCCTCAGAAAGGGGCAGAATCTGATGCTTTCAAGCACGTAGATTTTAGGGGTGTCATACTTAAAAGAGAGAAGCTTTCAGACGCAGCAGAAGTCATAGAGCAGTTTGCTTGCCTGGAAAGAAGGCAATTAAGGAAGAATTTCCTAAGCAGAAGGAAAACAAATGCTAGTCCGCCCAAGTTCAGAGACAGAAGAAAAGCCAAGGTCAACATAAAAGACCAGTGGAATGAGGGGAACTGAAAAGGGTGACTGACATGCACGGCAAGACAAAAGCAACAAAGGTGATGTAAACTGAGGCAGACTTGTTACGGGGCCACCCGGACCCAGTGCGGTGGTCTCAGGAATAGTGGTCTCCACCCTTGCCTTAACAAAATTCCAACCACTTTCCATGGCCTGGAAGTCCACTCGGAAGATGCAGTTCATCTGCTACTGAAGCAATAAAACGCTACCCTTGAGGAAGGTAATATTTAACTGTTCCTAGCTATTTACACCTTAATATGAATTTGGCAACTCCAAGGGTTTCCGTCTTGAACAAGGTTCTTGGCGAACAAGACAGTGGTTTCTGTGTTTGTTTTGCTTTGAGAAAGTTTGAAGCTGATGTCTGAGCAGCATGGGATGGGGTGAGGAGGGGCAAGAAAGCAGAGAAGAATCTAAGGAGTGAAGGAAAGGTATTTCAAATCTCGAACTCTCTCCAGTTTCATGCAGGGTCCACTCTGCCTGTGCTGCTGAGAGGGGGACCTCAGGGATCTGCCATTGACAGACCTCTCTGTGAACTGTGCATACCTCTTAACTCTTCTCCTGGGTTGGCCAACAAGTCGGTTTGGGTTTTTCCATAACATCTCAGGGAAAAACCCAAATGAACTTTTTGGTCAACTCAATACTTTAGTCCCGTTGAAACAAAGACTCTGGAAGAACATGCCCCCTCAAAGCGCTAGTTCTAGCTGTAATACAAAGAAGCGTATCCTGGACACCACTGCCGACTCGCCTCCCCTTCACTGCTCACTGACTCCCACCCCGACAGTTCACTCCTGGGCACCACGCACTTAGGACCTTTGTAAGAGGCAGCCTATCCCCAAGCGGGCATGGCCCCCGCGGCTTGGTGACTTAGAGCTCGGGCTGAATTTCTGCCCCAAAGTGTAGCCTCAGCTGGATGCCCTCACGAAATGAACAACTTGCACCAATGTGGGGGCTCTGGGGGAAACCTCACTCCAACTCTTTTTTTGGTTTCATACTTTCAGTTCCTGAATGCCTCGGTGGAAAACACCTTACTTCCTCTATACCTAAGTTACTTGTGCTGCATCGCCTTGAAATCAGTGCACAGAAACCAGGGCTGCCTACCACTACTTCCTCCCTGAGAAAGAAACCCTACCTGGATATATAGCCCAAAGGTTTCATTCAGAATAAATTTAACAGTCAAAACTATTCCTTCCCTTTCTTGGGCTAAAAAATGTCTTGCACTTCACTCCGCATGCATACTAATTGATTTAATAAAAATAGCGTTTGATTAAGTTATCAGAAAATCTGCGGTAGAAATAGAGAACTCCCAATTTCAACATTCATCTCTGAGGCAGCCATTTGTGGTTTTCCCCTGATGGGACTTGAGTCTGGATGTTTCCAGAATAAGAATGTGTTTCAGAGACTCTTGCTTCTCTGAGTCCTCTCCCAGCTAAATAACCAGACTTTTTAAGCAACCGGTCCACTTGATATGCTCATTAAAATCTTAAGATTCACTGACCCGAGGAAATCATTTCAACACACGAAGGGAAAAGTATCGTTAGTATCTGCCTGAGGTGGTAGTGATCACCATGGCAAGAGGTCGGGGAGAGACTCCAGGTCCTAGAAAACTCATGATGATGTAACAGGGTGGGCATTTTCTTTCCTGCCTACCCTACCTGGATGGACAGCTGTTCAGGCAGCCATGTGGCGTGTGGACTTCCCCGTGCCATCTGTAACTCAGGTGTGAAGTTCAGTGGATTTGTCTGCAGGTCAGCTGTAACACCAGATGGCCCTGCAGTCTGATTCCGGGACAGACCTTTCTCCTTTACCAGGTTCTGCTTCCGACATCCTTGAAGGTGGGTGGTTAAACACCGACCATAGCCCTGGGCACCCTTCAGCAGTAAGTGGCTGTGCTGTGCGCCCGAGGGGACCACCCTTCTGGCGTCAGCATCACTCCTGGCACCTGCTTTCCCTGCTGCCCATAAGTGCAGAGCAAGGCTTGCTCTACATCACAGAGGGGAACTGCCCTGCCAGGGAATTCCAAGGACGGGCAGGGGCAGAAGCTTCAGCCAGGCTCAGCTCTCCTCTTTCTGCTCTGGGCTTCGCATTTCTCTACTCTGCCTGTCCGACATAGTCTCGTAAGCACTCACACTTTATGATTCTTGCCACCTTTATCCTCTGGCTCGAGTTTCTGCTGGTGGGAGCAGCCGGCTTAAAGATAAACCTGCTGTCTCACGCCCAGGTGATTTCAAGCCATCCTACTTTCCAAGAGTTTCAACAATTCATTGCGTTAATAAGAGCTCTGGATCCTGGAGTGAAAAATTAAAAAATCCATCTTTTGCATATTTATTTATTGGCCCCACCCCTTACTTCTCACTGAAAGTGAAAGTTGCTCGGTCGTGTCTGACTCTTTGTGACCCCATAGACTATAAGTCCATGGAATTCTCCAGGCCAGAATACTGGAGTGGCTTGCCTTTCCCTTCTCCAGGGGATCTTCCCAACCCAGGGATTGAACCCAGGTCTCCCACATTGCAGGCGAATTCTTTACCAGATACGCCACAAGGAAGGCCCTTACTCCTCACTAGGGCACTTTAAATTCACAAGTGAAATGGGTTAGGGGGTAAAACCTGAGATGTGATCCCAGAACCAAGTATTGGTGTCTCAGGTTTGTATAGAGCCCACCAGTGATGACTCCTCACTGACCCCCAGGTGCTGCTGGGTCTGTACATACAGCTGGGGGTGCCACAGGAGAGCTTACTGGCCATTACTGTCTCCCGTGAATCATTTTGCAGCTTAACTGTGAATACCTGGCTAATCCCTCAGATGGCCACTTAAGCCAGATCCATTTGGATGGTAAAGAAGGTCTAGACAGAAAGGCCCTGGGGGGCAGTGTACCCACGGTGAAGGCGACCAGTGTGAGGCCTTGCAGTGGGCATCTCTGGATGATCAGGAGGTGGCCAGGGGATGCTGGGCCCAGAGAGAATGAGTCGGGGTGGGGCTGGGAGCTTTAGAGGGCCCCAGCTCCCAGCAGTCGGCAAGTTCAGCAATGTGGCTGCACATACTCAGCTTGTCACCAGTAGTATGATGGTGAGGTATGATTAGCCCATCTCGCGTCAGAAGTTGAGAATGGTAATTCCCAGAGACGCCATGAGCCACCTACTACAGATAGGGATGTTGGTGTCTGACTGCCTCTCCTCACAATTTCTGCTGCTATTAAAGGTTCCCTCAGGTATTCTGCCAGCTTCACTGCTGAATAACCAGAGACATGGTGATGAGGTTTTTGCTGTTTTCAAAGATAAAGCCTCAGATGAGATGGGCTAATGGTATCTACACACAGATACACAGGCGTGCGCGCGTGTGCGCGCACACACACACACACACACATAGCAGTAGTGTATTTAAAGCCATCAAGAAGATGCTCAACTTTACTGAAAGATTTTAATTTTAAGTGATCAAGTAGACTTATCCTCAAAGAAAGCATCTGGATTATCACCAATCTTTTCAAACCACAGCTGTTTCTTTTGGAAAGCTTGACTTGGAGACTTGGTAAAAATATGCTCAAGGGAAAAAAAATGCACTGCTTATGTAGAGATAATCAGTCTATATCACGGCCTGTCCAGAGTCAAACAGCACTGAATTCACATTCTTCGGTGTGGAGGGCTGTGTAGACACTGCCTGAGAGAATGATCCTGAGATTGGATTTTAAAATTAGTTCTGCCCTGAAGAAAACTGACCCCATGCTTGTTAAGGAAACTTTCTCTGAGGCTACCAAATTGGGGAGGAAGGAAACTGAGGTCTGATGCTCTGAGGACACCATTTTACTAAAAGGCAGTTTTCTTCAAGTCTTTAGCTCTAAAATATGGACAAGGTAGTTTTTTGCTCTGTGTGTTTGTTTTAAAGTCAGTGACTTGGATGGTTTGCAATTATTGAAAAGAGTCACTTGTCAGCTGTAGGGTAGAAATTTCAGATCACACGCCAACAATTTAGACTCTCAGCAACACAGGAAGCTGGTCATTCCCCAGGATTCTCCTCAAGCCACCAGCCTGGATGGACGAGAAATTCTCCTTGAAAGGCTGCTCCCATAAACCTGAGAAAGGGCCTCTTAGGATCATTCTAGGCCTGACTGATAATTCTTCAGGAATATCTTAATATGGGAAATTATGGGACGTTTTCTGAAATACAAACAACAACTTGAGGATGGATGTGAGAAGGTGTGGCCAAGCTGCTAAAATAGTCAGTGTGGAGCTTCTGGTCTTGTGCACCTGGACATCTGACCCTCCAAGTCAACTCCATCCCCAGGGTAAAAGAGGGGTCGCCCACATCCTCAAGGTCATTCCACATCTCAGTCCAGAAATTTCCATCACTCTCCAAACCCACACAAATAAACACTTGAAAACGACCACAGAAAGATCATGTGCAGACTGAACCTTGTACTTATTTCTTTAAAAAAAAGAAAAGGGAATAGTCCTGGCGGACAGATTCAACTCAAGCTACATTTGAATTCAAGACAGCAACAGAGTCATCATGTAGTGAATTGAAAATTCCCTTCAAGTCTGCCTTTGAATTCTAACGGGCCAACAGATCAAGAGACCGAGGCCCTGCAAGGCTAAATTAGTGAACCCTCTATGGGTTTTTTTTTTTTTTCCTTTCTTTCTGTGAATGAAGCTCTCTTTTGTCTACACATTTGCAAGCCAAGCAGGCACCTCCTTCACACAACTGAATTGCTACTGGGATCTTGGCTTCTTGGAGAGTTAGTTGCAGTTTAAGTCAGAGGACAGGCTCCTCCTCCTCCCGCCATCGGCTTTCTCCCTCCATCTCAGCCACCATGTACAGAATTTCATGCTTCTTTCAAAGTCCAAAGGTTTTCGGACTTTGTGGGGCATCCTGTGCTCTAATGAAGCTCTCGCCCAGTGAGACTGTCAACCATGGGCCTTACCCCTGCCAAGACGCTTTCAGTTTCTAAAAAGCAGTTAAAGGCTCAAAAACCCCATCAAAAATCCCCTGAATTAAAATTGTAAAGTCAATGTAGCTTTGACCTTAAAAAAGTAGTTTTCCAGTGGTCTAGCAGGTGGCCCTCAGCAGGAAAAGGACAGTAACGAAACCCTGTTCTTCCAGCTGGTCCCCTGAGAAGTGCAGATGGTGCGCTTTCCTCAGCCTAAAGTCCGCCCAGCAGGAAGAACCAGCACAGGTAAACCCACACCTAAAACGCACTGTTACTAACTTAGGGCCCTCACGGCCCTTGGTCTTTATTCCTTCTACTTTGTCCTCCAAATGTGCTTGATTTACGTGCAAGATGGGGCGTGAAATGCGACTGAAGTCACAGAGGTACTTAAAATTCAGTCCCCTGGAACCCTCCTCCACTGTTGGTGGAAATGTAAGCTGGTGTTGCCAGCATAGAAAACAGTATGGAGGTTCCTTAAAAAAGTAAGACTGAAGCTGTCATATGGTCCATCTATCTCACTTCTGGGCATGTATCTGGAAAACACTGGAAACTCTAATTCAAAAAGATACATGCACTCCAACGTTCACAGCAGCACCGGTTACAACAGCCGAGCCACGGACGTAACCTGTGTCCATCAAAGATGAAAGAATGAAGAAGATGTGGTACATACACACAACGGAATACCATTCGGCCGTAAGAAAGAATGGAACGTAGCCACGTGCAGCAACATGGGTGGCCCTAGAGACTATCACACCGAGGGGAATGAAGTCAGACGAAGACAAATATCACATGACACCATTTATCTGTGAAACCTAAAAAATAATGGAAATGAATGTATTTACAAAAACAGAAGGAGACTCACAGACAGAGAAAACAAATTGATGGTTACCAAAGGGGAAAGGTATAGGGGAGATAAAAATTAGGAGTACAGGACAAACAGATATACACCAGTACATACTTAAACATGCACACACACACACACACACACACACACACACACACACACACACACACACACACACTAGATGAACAAGATCTACGGTATAGTACAGGGAACTATACCCAATATCTTGTATTAATAACTTATAATGGAAAAGAATCTGAAAAAGAATCTGTCTGTGAACTCTGTCAGTCTGTCTATCTACTGTCTACCCATCCATCCATCCATCCATCCATCATCCACCACATGATATATACATCTATATATGTATCTATCTATCTGGATCACTTTGCTGTATACCTGAAACTAACAAAGTACTGTAAAAAATCAACTACAGCTCAATAAAAAAACTATAACATTCATTCCTCTGGCTGGTAGACACATTTCTGTATTCCAGAGTATGATTTCCTCAAGGTGGCTCATCTGAACTGCTGCACCAAGCTGGTTGTAATAGCATCAACTAAGATACAAAGGAAAGGAATTTTAAAGAGCAGCAAAGCAGAAATTCCTTACGGGAAGCACCTGCAAGATGAAAGAGTTTTGTATCCAATTTTTTTTTTTTTTTTGCTTTAAACGCAAGAGTAAGAAAAATAAAATTAGAGGAAGTCAATGCATCATCTTTCTGTCTGATTCCACACAATCACAGAATTTTGCAACTATTAACAGTTAACTAGAGTCACCCAACTCTCCAGCTCCCTTCTGTCTCAGGTGAGCCGACTGCCCACAATCACGCAAGAGGCTCAGGGCAAAGGCTGAGTCATCTGCATCATTAGAGGCTGACAACAGCCTTCAAAGTCGATGCCATCACAGGAGCGCCCTCCACCAACCAGTCCTGGTAGCTTCCGATTTCCTCTGAAAGATTCCAGAACAGCTTTAACCTTCTTCCATGTCACCGAAAATGTCTTTTTATACCTGAACTCTCTCTTGTTTTAAACCAGTGGTCTCCTAGGACAAGCCACTGTCTCCCTCTCTAAAAGTGAGACTCCAGAACAAGAATAACAGCTCCCCAATTACAAATGCCACATCCTGCAGAAGTCAACTTTTAATGAAACTGTGATAGGCACCCTGATGTAAAAAGTCATGCCATCTGGCCATACCTAGGGAGCAGAGACGGAGCCATCGCTCTGCTTTCAGTACTTGAATTACGTGGACACCACTGTCTGGCTCAGCAACTGCAATCCCAGGGAATCCCCTGGGAATTTCTCCGACAAAGGAAGAGCCGTGCCTATGACTTGTGGCTGCCTGGGGCAGGGATCTGATGTTCCCTCCAAGAACCCTGGCTCCTGTCCCCAGCAGGACGACAGTACATCAGTGCCAACTTGTCAACCAAGGAGAGACTGCTGATCTCACCAGGCTTCGTGCAACCCCCACCCTAAGAGTCTGCACCTGGCGCCTGGGACCACACTCAGCTAACTGGCCTCAAGATCAAGGCCACTACCAGCCTCCCTCGGCTGGGGCACTTTTCTTGGAGGAACCATCTCCTGATTCTCCCACGTCTCTGTTAAGTCAGGCAGGCTTTCTAAATCTTCTGCCAGGAAAATGGAGGTTTTCTGTTTTATCTAGATTAAATCTACCACATTTTTTAAGCCTCTTGGGAAAGCAAGGAGGGATGTGCCTGGCTCTGCACACACTGCAACCATTCCTCACCAATTATGATGTAAATCCCAACAACTGCAGGACACATGGAAAAGATACCAAGGGCAAAACTGGGATCTGCTGTTTCCCCCTTCCCCAGGCCTCTGAAATAAGCCACTAAGGTTAAACCATTTCAGTGTCATAGCTGTAAATGTATCTGGAGAACTTTAACATCACCCCTTTTCCTGGATGGGACAATCACTGCAAATCATGTTCCTTAAAGGCTTGCACTCTGCTGTAAGCATCGGGAGGTGAGTTTATGGTGACCTGCATCTTTGTCAGGCTTCCTAGGTGGTGCTAGTGGTAAAGAATCCACCTGCCAGTGCAGGAGATGTAAGAGACACAGGTTCGATCTCTGAGTTGGCAAGATCCCCTAGAGGAAGAAATGGCAACCCACTCAAGTACGCTTGATTGGAGAATTCCATGGACAGAGGAGCCTGGAGGGCTACAGTCCATGGGGTTGCAAAGAGTCGGACACGACTGAGTGTGTACACACGTGTTTATCAAGGAGCCGTGCAGACAGAATGGAGAAACAAGCAGTCTCCTTTGTTAAGAAATGCAAGAGAATAAGCAAACTGTGAATTTGGTTAATTTGTGTTTTTTAAATGTTAATTCTAGAGTGTGGAAGAGGCCTATATATTTTTCCCTCAAGGTAAGAAAAATAACTTTAGGATGAACATGACAACAACAAGAAGGCCATATAGTGGTCTGGCCCCAATCCCTGGGCTGGTCAGTCCCCTACAAGTCTGGGTGGCTGAGAGGGTCCCAGGGGGCCATGGCAACAAATGATTCTTCTCCAAGGGGCCAGAGGATGGAGCAAGGCCTCAGGCTCAGTTAACCAAGACACCCTCACATCTATTAATCTGGAAGGTGTCCCAGGGTTAAGTGTGGTAGAAGGTAGTTCCATCTTGAATCCAATTAAAAAAGGATTTTAGTTTCAAAAGCACTGAGGGATCTCATTAAAAAGTTTTTAATATAAGGTTATTGGGTACATACATTCTCTTGGGGACAGGACGGCATTATAATTAGGAGCCTGGTGATAAGAGCAGGTTACAATCCTATCTATCTTCCTGCGATTCTCAGTTCAGCACACTGGCCCATAAGATGCGGGCCTGATCACTGTCTTAAGTCTCAATTTCATGATCCTGCCTGGATGGTGGGGCGACCTGTATCTGCCAAGTCTACACATATTGACCCCTATGCCACCTGGAATAAAATACAGCTCAGCACTTACTAGCAGCATCACTGATGAAAACGTATGGCCCTGTTTTAGGTGGGGCTGGCTCTTAGAAGAGCTTTTCAATTCAGAGGAGAAGCAAGGTATTTTTTCTGTTATGGAGGGGGTGAGGAGAGTCATGCTGACTTCCTCATTCTGGTCTTCGGGGGTCATGCTGGCTCAAGGAAAGATCTGACCTATTTCAGACTTTCTTCCTGTGGCAGATGGCTCCGGAGAGCTGATATTTATGGCCACTGTAACTGCTTAGCCCACTCCCACAATAACGAAGGCATCTTTCATGTGCATGCAGATCAGGGAGGGAGACATTTTTATGAATTGCCTGGGGCAGTGGAAATCATATAAGCAAGGCACTTTTGTAGCCAATTGTATAAATTGATGTTCTAGCAATCATAGGCAAGCAGCCGTGATCCCAGAGTTCTCAGGGCAGAGACCTCACAGGTTCCAAAGTGGCTGTGGATACTCCCCTTCGCTCTGTTCATAAAGCTTCGCTGAGCAACAAAATTATCCTTTACCAGCGCTTCACACAGACTCGGGGTTGGACACATGTCTCTAAGCCTCTTTTCTCTACTTATAAAATGGCCTGAGGACCAGCAGCTCTGTCCCAGAGTTATTATATTAAAAAAGGTAATTTATGAAAATATATATATAACACAGGTCCTGGTATATGCAACTGACGTGGTTAAATAAATATCAGGGATTACTGCCCACTGTAAACTGGTCACGTTCCTCCATAGAGCCCCTGGCCCATACGGACCCTGTGCAGGTTTCCCACGAGGCAGATGAGGGACACTCAGCATTACCCTGATGATTTAATACACACCCCCCAACCCCGAGGCACAGAAAGGCGGCATTCCCACGCCAGCCATGCCAACACGTGGCTCTCCACCAGCCTCGGATGGAAGGGGGACAAGCCAGCCTCTCTGGTAAGTGATGACCCCCACACCCTGTAACAAGGTCTGGAATTGATTTTGTTGTCTTGCTTTCTGGAGTAATTACTCGGAACTGGCCAAGTGCACCCATTTGCATGGCCCGCGAGGAACCTGGACGTCTATTTACATGGCTTCTGAGCTGTCGATCCATTTTAACAGAATCATTTTGAGGACTTTTCCTATACACGGTAGCACAGAATGTTCCCCAACTCTATGGTCGGCGGCGGTCCCCCAAGAGGCAAAAATTCCCTAAGACAGTGAGCTTTTAGAAACGAGCCCTGTGGCTGTCTAATGAGCACGCCTGGGTTTCCTTCCTGAAAAAGGAGCCGAAGAACAGACCTGCCCTTTCTCTGTATTTTACGACAACAAGGGAGGGAAGAGAAGAAGAAAAGCAGCGACACTGGTCTCTGCATGAACAGGGGGGTTCCAAACATCATGGTCAGGAGAGCAGAGAGGGGGAGCGTATCAGGAGGACCGCAGGTACATTCGGTACCCCCTGAGAAAAGGGGTTCCCAGGGGCGGGATTTCATTTTGAGAGTCACCATCACAAAATGATAAAACACAAGGAAAAAAAAAAAAAGCACTGCCTGCTGGATGAGCCACTGTGTCCTACAGTCATTCAGCTATTACTTCGTTATCTGCCGTCTAAGGACCATCTTAAAGGGCAAGGAGGCACATCTGAAGGCTCCCTGGTCCCCTTCACAAGGCTCAGCAGGGAGCTGGGCTTGCAGGTGCTTCTGAAATACTGATGGACTGACTGTCGTTAGGGCCTTTCCCCGTCTGCTAGCCCCAGAGCCAGATGTCATCTGCCAGGAGTCTTTCTGATACAGGCTATGCAGTACTCCCGAATCCATTTTCTGACAAATGACCCTGTGTACCTGTCGTATACCTGTATGTTTCCGACCTAAGATAGGTTTGATGGTCAGGTGAAACAGATTTCACTGGGTGCATTTAGCAGGTTCATGTATACACAATACTAAGCTCCAAATTGGGCACGCGGGAAACACAGAGCAACAGCCTCAGCCTGCTTGCTTCCTTTACTTTTGGATATCATTCTAGGGGTACCGTGAGGGCTTCTTACACACCACAGGGACCAAGAATTCATCATCCCAGTGGGGACACTTCGGAAAGTGGAAGGGGGACTATCAGTTATTATTCTGGGACAACAGATGAAAATCGGCTGCCGCAGACAAACCCGAAGGACCCTTCTCCACCAGGCTCTCTCCCAACTTCTACCCCTTCTCCTTCAAGCTTCACCCTTATGACCTGAAGCTCAGATTTGTATTAAAACAAAGTTCCCTTAGCATAAACAACACTACGATCTATTTTTGCAGTGATTCACACTGGAGTGTAAATCAGTCTCTGGCTACAAGCTTTGATAAGAGTTTATGCAGTGAGAATGCTGTGGTTGGGGCAGAATTAGTGTCATGGAAAATACACGGTGACCAGGGGAAAGAAACTTCACTTATGTTGTAATTTTGACAAGGGTTGGTCCAGACCTGACTGTGATCCAGTTTAAATCCTGGACTGGAGCGCGGAAAGGGGCCTTAGTAATCATCTAAGTCCCCACTGCCAGTGCAGGGACTGGCGAAAGAAACCGAGGCAGAGAGAGAAAGTATTTGGATCGGCAAAGCCCGAACCCAATCTCACTCTTGACAAAGACCCAGAGGTGGTCATACCAAGTGAAGTAAGTCAGACAAAGACAAACGCACATATTACTTAAATGTGGGCTCTAAAATATGATACAAGTGAACTTAGGTACAGAACAGACTCACAGACATAGAAAGCATGGTTACCCAAGGGGAAAGGTGGGGAAGAGGGATAAAGTAGGAGTTTGGGATTAACAGATACACACTATTATATACAACAGAGGTGAGCAACAAGGACCTATTGTATAGCACAGGGAGCTATACTCAGTATCTTGTAGTAGCCTATAATGGAAAAAGAATCTGAAAGTGTGCGTGTGTATAACTGAATCATTTTGCTATATACCTGAAACTAACACAACACTGTAAATCAACTCTACTTCAATAAAAGTGTTATGAAAAGAAAAAAAAAAGACCATCATGCTTCCTCATTGCTCTAAATCTCAACCTAGATAAATACTGAGCATGGCTTTCCATTTGTCAGGAAATTAAATAACTATAACTGATGATGCATACAAGAAAAATATAATACACGCTCCCCTGGACTTGATGTGTTTAATATTTAGCTACAGAGTTAACTGTTCATTCTTGAGCAGGTAGAGAGAAGATTCATCTTCTTTGCCAGAGAATCTCTGCCTAGAAAACCTCAGAGGGAAAAGTGAAATATTGCCTTGATTTCAAGATTATGGAAAACTCTACATACTGCACACTGATTAGCAGCCACCGGGCTTCACTCAAGAATAACACGCCATCTACTTGCCTTCCCCATGTGGCACAGATGCCGAAGCAATATCTGATCTAAGAACTTTCATTTTTCTCCATCACTGCCCAATGATACTTATTCTTCTGTTCAACCTTTAGAAAAAGGAGAAAGGAAATAATGCCCCACAGGCTCTCATTCCAGCCTCCAATGACTAGATGAACATGGATTTCCAAGTCTCTAGTCCCTTTTGAATGGAAGGGCTTCTGCTTGTCTGGATTTCAAACAAACCCAAATGATATTTAAGATGGGGGTGGGAAGAAAGGCAGGTTGTGAAACACTCTGCAAGGAGCTAAAAGGCTCCAGGCAACAAAGATCACTGTACAGAGAAGCCTCTGCTCCCTAATTGTGCAGATAACAGATGATAATAACACTGCTTTGTAGTTACAAGAGACATTCTTCCACCACTAAGGGTCTCATAGTTTTCAATTTTATTGTATCATGACCAGATCAATAACTCAAGCGATCTAAAACAGTGGCTGTCACAAATATCTTTTCATTATTGCCCTGGAATACTTTTTATGTTAGTGAGAGGACAAGTTGTTGTCGTTCAGTTGCTAAGTTTGTCTGACTCTCTGCGATTCCATGGACTGTAACACGCCAGACTCCTCTCTCCTGGGAGGACAAACTACCTCCTGGACTTTGCTCAAATTCATGTCCATTGAATCGGTGATGCTATCTAACATCTCATCCTCTGTCGCTCCCTTCTCCTTTTGCCCTCGAACTTTCCCAGCATCAGGGTCTTTTCCAATGGGCTGGCTGTTCGTATCAGTGGCCAAAGTACTGGAGCTTCAGCATCAATCCTTCCAGTGAATATTCAGGGCTGATCTCCTTTTGGATGGACTGGTTTGATCTTCTGCAGTCCGAGATACTCTCAAGAATCTTCTCCAGCACCACCATTTGAAAGGACAAGCTACCTTCCCGGATATAACTGTCTTAGGCTAATCTTAAAGTTGGTTTCAACTTGTCGAAAAGGACATGATCCACATCATTGCTGGGGAGATTGAAGAAGGCAGTCTAGGGTTCAAATGCACCGTGGAAAGTACCCAGTGGAACTCCCCACACTTGTATCATTCTTCTGGAACGTTCAGAAGGCTGAGTGGAGCAGCTTTCCAGCCTTCACTTCTGGACTGAGGTCACTGATTAATAATTCAATCACTATCTGCCAAATATATTTATACTTTTAATTTCCATGNACCCAGTGGAACTCCCCACACTTGTATCATTCTTCTGGAACGTTCAGAAGGCTGAGTGGAGCAGCTTTCCAGCCTTCACTTCTGGACTGAGGTCACTGATTAATAATTCAATCACTATCTGCCAAATATATTTATACTTTTAATTTCCATGATGGCAGGTTTCTAAAGGATTCAACGTTATCACAAGACGGGCGAAATCCTAGGAGTTCTTTCCTTGTCAGTCTTATACACTGAATTATGTGTTAAAGGCCTGTCATAAATGGATATATTCCAGGTATCTATATAAACCCTAGAATAACTGTGTCAAAATGACTGGTGAACTTGATCAACTACGGGAGTGTTAGTCACTCAGTCATGTCTGACTCCTTGTGACCCCATGGACTGTAACCCATCAGGCTCCTCTGTCCATGGAATTCTCCAGGCAAGAATATTGGAGTGAGTTGCCATTTCCTTCTCCCAACTAAGGGAAGCAGTCGGCTAATTCAAAGAAAAATTCGGGTTTGGACAGGTGTTTAAGTAGTACACCGAAGAGTCCCTGTATAATCTAGTCTACACAGCAAGGCCTGAAGCTAAACCTGAAGACTAAAGACATTTAGACCAGGGGGCCAGGGGCTGGGTTCAGCACCGCTCCTGGGCAGCTCAAATAGTTAAGAATCTGCTGCAGTGAGGGAGACCTGGGCTCGATCCCTGGATGGGGAAGATCCCCTGGAAAAGGGCATGGCTACCCACCTCCAGTATTCCTGCCTGGAGAATTCCATGGACAGAGGAGCCTGGTGGGCTACCGGGGGGCCATGGGGTCTCAAAGAGTGGGACATGACTGAGCAACTAACACTTTTATTTTCACATAACATAGCTTTCTCAGCCTGAGACTGTAACAGGGACTTCCCTGGTGGTCCAGTGTTAAGACTTTGACTTCCAATGCAGCAAGGGGGAGGGGGGGCAGTGGTGGTGTGGGTCTGATCACTGATGCTGAGGCTGAAACTCCAGGACTTTGGCCACCTCATGCGAAGAGTTGACTCATTGGAAAAGACCCTGATGGTCGGAGGGATTAGGGGCAGGAGGAGAAGGGGACGACAGAGGATGGGATGGCTGGATGGCATCACCGACTCGATGCACATGAGTTTGGGTGAACTCTGGGAGTTGGTGATGGACAGGGAGGCCTGGCGTGCTGCGATTCATGGGGTTGCAAAGAGTCGGACACGACCGAGTGACTGAACTGAACTGGGCAGCTGAGATCCCAAGTGCCTCAAGGCCAAAAAACCAGAACACAAAAAACAGAAACCATACTGTAACAAAGTCAATGAAAGACTTTAAAAATAGTCCACTTCAAAAAAAAAATCTTAAAAAGAAAAAGACTGCAACAAATATTCAAAGTACCTTTCCCACTATCCAATTACATCTTAAGACAGTGTTTCTCAAGCCTTCCTGAAGATAATAACCACTTGCTTATAAACTCCTTGGAACTAACCCAGGTCCTGGGATCAGTTTTTTCAGGACCAAGGCCTGGTCAGCTGTAAAGTGTCCCCAGTGATTCTTACCCGCTAGGAAGCCTGGAAAACACCACCAGTGACAGAGCTCACCAGGTGCCGCCCAAATCCACCCTCCCCTCCCACGGGGGCAGGGCCACACTGGAGGGCATGGCGCGCCCACGTGGGCTGGCTTCTTGCCACATGACAAAGCACAGCGTCTAAAGGGATGTGAGTGGAGTGTTACTGCTGCTGCAGGGCCTTTAACAGAGCAGACGGAGGTCTTCCACAGTTTCCTTCCTTTACCTCTGGATGGAGGCACGTGGCCAAAAAAATAAAAATAAAGAGGGTACTTCTCACCACAAAACTGTTAGTTACAAGTTTAGAGGCACCATCACTTTAGAGGTGTCAGTTACAGGTCACTGTTAGTTACAAGGTTAGAGGCACCATCACTTTATTTACCTGATTTTTCAATAGCAGCAGCAGCAACAGCAAGCCAAGGGAAGGGCCAGGGCACAAGGTAAAGAATGCTGGTTCCCTGTGTCACGACCAACCCAGAACTCCCAGAAAGGATTCCTGGCGTGAGCAAGAAAGAAAACTGCCACCGTGTCTGAAGTCCTATTATAGCAGTTCAGCTTCTTCTGGTGACTACAACATCTAATGGTAGAAAAATACATGTGCAGAAAGATAACTGACATGTGGACAACCACGTTAGTGCTCTTTGTCCTATACCTTGCACACATTTTCGAGGTCCTGACCAAAGTGGCTGTGTTAAAAATACACCAGAAGGGCTGAAATGAGTATAGTTTAGAATCTGGTTCCAGAAAATGAGAAGTTGGTGGATGGCTATAGAAGAATCAGGTAGACACAGTGAATGATGCATCTAAACTCATATCTAATAGTTCTGTGGTGAGACTACCCTCTTTTTTTAAAATTTAAATCACTTACTAAAATTGACTAGACTGAGTGAAGGATGTAACTCTTGATAAACAAGTCTATCTACATTTCAGCCCACATCAGTAAACAGTTTCTAAGTTCATCTGCTTCTATGGTGAGGTTTACTTCATAAATACAAGTTTTGTGTGTTTTTTTTTTTTGGTCTTCTCTTTCCATCTTTGCTCGCTCTTCTTTTTGTTACTGCTTTTCAAAGCGCTGACCCAACAACTCAGGTGCGCGCCCTATTCTCCCCCCTAGGTGGCGCTAGTGGTAAAGAACCCATCTGCCAATGCAGCAGATATAAGTGACATCCATCCCTGGGTTGGGACGCCTCCCCGGAGGAGGGCGTGGCAACCCACTCCAGTATTCTGGCCTGGAGAATTCCACGGACAGAGGAGCCTGGAGGGCTACAGTCCATGGGGTCACAAAGAGTCAGACACTATGAAAGCAACTTAGCATGCACCCTTCCTCAACTGATTATTGAACCGATTAGCATCTCAAGTGGGTCTGGGGCCCAGAAAGGGCCCGCTGTGCAGGTGGGTACAGAAATCTGACCTGGAAAGGTCTCGAGGAGTCTGGACCAAGTTGGCAGAAGAAAAAGACAACCTCCTGTAACCATTTTCCTGTGTTAAGTTACAGGAGAGCAAGCAGTGTCTCTAAGTCCTTTCAGTGCCTAGGTAGATCTGCAATTACTTTAAATGCCTCCAAAAAATCCATGAAAATAAGTGCATGCCCAAGTAAAACTGAATATATAGTATCAAGGTATAGGTTATGAAAATCTAGGGAATGGGTCTTTAAAAAATTTAATAAAATCACCTTTTTATCCCAGTTGGTTGAGAGTTCATATAAATCTAAATCAGGATATAGAATACCAAGTGTCTTTGCCTAAGAAGATGCTTTGATGCCTAAGTCTTAACATTGTGATACAGGAACAAAGAAACATTAACACTTGGAACGGAGGTGAGGGTGATGCTGACTATGAGAGATACACCTACATGTGAATGCGACTACTACACAGTTTGCAGGCAGCATGGAAATCAGGTAGGCTAACTGGCTCTTGCTAACTGTTTGCAGAACTTCTAGAGTGGCCCTAAAGGGTTCGTGTGCTCCCTTAAAACTCTCATAGGACTGCCAAGGTGAGAGCTGGAAAGTACTGATGTTATTTGAACATCATTCATTGTCTCCCACCATAGCGAGAAATCTGGAAGGTCCCTCAAAACATGTCCCTGGAAGACCTGCCCTAAACGACATTCTCTAAAGCATATCTTTCATGACCCAGTTTCCAGAAATTTATGCCAGGGTACCTCTGGGTGCTGACTGCATTGGAACGCTCCCAGGTGGGAAATGCAGGCCATCCAATCAGCACACATCTGGGTTACCCAGAGCCTGAGGATTCTGGCTTTATCTCACCAGAGTTCATCATATCCCTTGTTCTATGTCTTCCTCAGAACTGCTTCAGGGAAGCCATGCGTAGATTGTAGAGAGAATTAAAAAAAATTATGAATCCCCCATCAAGGCTAATTTCTTGCCTGTCATCAGCTTTTCAATTATTGATGGCTTCTTCCCCTAACAGACAAGCTACGGTTTTTCCAGCAGTCATGTATGGTTGTGAGAGCTGGACCATAATGAAGGCTGAGAGCTGAAGAATTGATGCTTTCAGATTGTGGTGCTGGAGAAGACTCTTGAGAGTCCCGTGGACAGCAAGGAGGTCAAATCAGTCAATCCTAAAGGAAATCAACCCTGAATATTCATTGGGAGGACTGATGCTAAAGCTCCAATACTCTGGCCACCTGATGTGAAGGGCTGACTCATTGGAAAAGACCCTGATGCTGGGAAAGAATGAAGGCAAAATGAGAAGGGGGCAATAGGGGAAGAAATTGTTACATATCATCACCAAATCAATGGACATGAATCTGAGCAAATGCCAGGAGACAGTGGAGAACAAGGGAGCCTCGTGTTCTATTGTTCATGGGGTTGCAAAGAGTTGAATACAACTCAATGGCTGAATAACAACAGCAGGCAAGCTGAGTGGAGTCTAGAGGGCCTGCTCTAACTGTGATCAGAAATGGACTCGGTGTTATTAGATATATGTTTCAAGAGAAGACGTACTCAGGAGAGGAGGGGAGCAGGGATCATCAGCCCTCTTTCCAGGTCCGATCTGTCCAATGCAGACTCTAGACGGTACAGTAATACATAGGCTGGTTCTGCTCACAAGCCTGTCATCTACTTCTTTTTATTTTAAAAAATTTCTGGCTGCATGATGTGGCATGTGGACTCTTAGTTCCCTGACCAGGGATTGAACCTGTGGCCCCCTGCATTGGAAGCGGGGAGTTTTCCTTAACACCTGCTTCTGATGTGTCTAACTGGGGAGTAATGAACTGTGGGGCTGAGTTGAAGCAATGATGAAAGTAGTGTTTGGCTGGAGGGACCGGAGTCTGCTTGGGAGTGACTTACTGTATATTCAAGAGGGAGAGGAGAGGCAAACAGGTGATGAGCAATTGAGTCAGGAAGCGTAAATCATCACAGAAACAAATGGGAAGCATCTCGTACTGCTGTCTTAGCCAAACAGCTTCTCCCTGTCCCCAGTTGAAGAGGCTGGTGCCAGAGAGAATATTCTGGGGTTCGAAGAAAACTAAACTTTCTTCTTTGATTATTTTTCACCTATGAAAAACAAACCTGTAACCGTACATCACACTATACCCACCACAACACATCCCTCTCCACAAGGCATTCCTCCTCAGCCAAAAAGATGAGAAGTGCCCTCAAATACAATTAACTCATTGTATCCTTTTCTCCCCACAAACTGAAAAACGTACATTCTACTTTTGGTTCCAGACAGGTTGTGTAATTGCATCAGCAGACCTTTATATACAAGATTTTATTCTCAGTCTTGGGTCTCTTTTGAAACATCAATAAAATGTCTATGGATTTCTTTTAAAAACATCTTTTTAATGAGCAATTATCCCTGGAGACTACATAGTTTATGGAGGGGGTGTGGAAAACTATGACGCTTTTTCTTCAGATGAGCTTTGCAGAAAATGCTGTCTGAAGCTGACCAAATGGCCTCTCCCTTTCAGGTCTTTTTCAATAGATGGCGATGAAAGGAGAATGCTAAAAAGTGGATACTGGTCTGGAATTTTTTTTTTCAAATCCCCTTAATTTTAAGTATCTTCTGATAACTTTTAGGACAAAAGAAAACTCTAAGAATCAGTAACCTTATTTCCAAGGGGCCTACCTACATCCAAATGAGCGAATTAAAGTCTAAACAAGTTCATCTAAAAACAAAAGGTCAAAGGTAGAAAGAGCCACTGACAAGAGATTAAGTGTTCCTACTCCCAGGCCTTGCCCTAAGCTTCCAGGCTCCCAGGAGGTCTGACCATCACAACCCATGTTCTCCCTCCAAGAAGATAACAAAATAGAACTATTCAGTTTGCGAAAGGACTTGCGGAATGCAGTTTTATATCAGGGGCTGCATTTGGCTCCCACGTTTTAACTACAGCAGAACAATTATTTTGGAGATTGTACACTGCCAAGCGGAATAAGCTGTAACACTGGGAGATAACTGACTGATTACATAGCCATCTTTTAAACATTTCATCAGTCTTAGAACAGCAGATAAAACAACTATTTCATGTGTACCAGCAGGCTCCAGATTAACCCTGCAGAGTTCAAAACTGTGGAACCAAACATCAGCTGATTCCAATTTAAAGCCATAAATCACTGGTGAATGTTGACACAGTTCTATGGGGTCTGGTTACCAGGTGACAGTTACTGTACATTTTAATCCAGCTTGTGCATTAAAAAAAAAAAAAGTATTTTGCAACTGCCTCAAAGCTGCCACAACAATACATTTTTAAGGAGTAACAACCAAATCCAAAGAAATAGCCTTAATAAAACTGTCAATATCAAAAAAAGATACAGAATCATCCTCGTAAAGATGTGAATTAAAATCAGCAGTAAATATCTACCCATAAAGCAGGCAGGAACAGATTTTGTCCACATGCTCCGAAATATCAGATATCCGCTTGGGAATAAAAGTTTTAAGAATTGCCCCCACCCTACCCTGCCATTGACCGTGTCAGTCAAAGAGAAGTGAGCTTCCATTCAGTGCATTGAGCAGGCTGGTCCAAAGGCCAGCCTGTGTGTCTTCCACCACGCATTGTTTAAAAGCAAAGTGGCTCTCTGAGAGGCAGCCGCTAAATGCTATACTGCCTTCCTTGGAGGTATCGTGCAACCTGGGCCCCGGGCTGGGTTCTGGAGAGCACACAGAGTGAGCTGTGTTTCTTTTTTCCCCTGTGACATTTGATAAGGGACGCTTTGCTACCCACTGTCCTTTTCATGGGAACTAGACCTCGAGATGACAATGGACGCCTCTGAAACCACAGAGCCTTTTTGACTCCTTTGTGGAGAAAGGAGGTGTCCCACGTGGTGACGGGAGGCTCCAGGATGGAGCTGTCCACCTGGAGGGACAGCAGGAGTGCTGGCCTGAGTCCAGGGTGGTGGCCTTGGTCCCCAGTCTCCCATCTGAGCAAGCCCCTGACTGCCTTCGACCAGAGTCCCATTCGGTGTAACACCCGGACGCTAAGCCCAACACGTGCACTCACAGGGTCCTGATGGGGGATAAATGGGGTGATGACTTGGAAACGGGGCCTCTACAGATGGAAGCTGTTATCAGATAAGGTGTCAACCTGCTGGTCTGTACACCTGCCCTGGTGGCTGCAGAGGCTGAGCAGGTCCTGGGAAACGGCTTTCCATCCTTTCTTGCTGCCTACAGAGTGGCCCCCAGCCTTTCTGGCACGAGGGGCCAGTTTTGTGGAAGGCAATGTTTCTCCCAACTCGGGGTGGGGGGCATGGCTTGGGATGACGCAAGCGCATCATGTTTATGGTGCACTTCTATTATTATTACATCAGCTCCACCTCAGGTCATCCGGCATTAGATTCCAGAGGCTGGGGACCCCTGCTCTACCGGGAGGCCAACCACAATCATGGGCTTCCCAGGTTCGCTCTGGGATGCCAGGTCCAAATCACTCTAGACAACATCTTTCTGGGTGTTTACGGTCATGTGCTGCTGACCCTGAGAAACCGCCCACTCAGATTCGAACCATATGAAGATGGGAAGGATGAAGCCATTTTCGAGGGGCTAATTTCTTCCCCAAGGTTCGCGTGCCCCACAGACGTGGACAGAGCAGGTTTACACGAAGACTCTGACCTGCCAGGGTGAAGGAGGAGCATTAACAGGTGCGGACGACGTCTGAGAGTGAAGATGTCCAAAGAGCCATTATGTTTTCAATGCAGGTTAACAACAAGGCGATTTTTCCACCCCCTCTTTGGCACGGTCATACTGTTTCTGGCCTCAAGTCGCAGGCGATGTGAAATGAAGGTTTGGAAGATAAATGATACAGTTACCGGTGCCAGTTTATATAAAATATTACCAGACTGGAAACAGGCTGTTTATTGTCTTAGAGATCACGGCTCCTTTTTTCTCCTCTTTCTGAATAAATGCAGAATTGTGATGCCAAGGCCTACCAACAGAGCCTAGTTTGCAGCATCGAGGTAATGGTGAATTAATTTGTGTCCTAATTCCGATCTGATGCCAGCCAAAACCTCAAACATGATTTAGCTCCATCCTACTCTCTTTGGTGACACTGCTTTCAAAAGCTCTGCTGTTGGCCTGCGTGGGTGTGGTGGGGGCAGAACCAAGGCTGATGATTACGAAAGAGGAAGGGGTAAAAAGCAAGGCTATCAGGCCTTGTGACCCAGTGCGGGGAAAGCACAGAATCAGGGGTCAGGAGATGCCGAATCTTACTGGCTGCTGCTCAGAACCCCCTACTGACTGACTGCACACTAAATTTCCCAGTGCCTGGTGCGCTCCTGCCGTCTCAGGCGCAGAAACAAAGTGGCAAATAGCAGTTAACACTCGGAGAGCACTTTGGGGATATTCGAGGAAAAGGACAGTAAAAGTGCCAAGTGTGACATAACTCGGTTGTGACAGAAAGAGAAATATTATCACACCTAGAGGTGTGATACGAGGTGATTTCAAGTTCAGAGTGGAACACCGACAATAAATATCATAGATTTCCATGGCTTCCAAAAGGACACTTAAAAAGCTCCTTCTGAACCGTGCAGGGGAAGGCACTGATGTCACTGTTAAACCCGAATGAGATGAAGGAAACAGCAGGCCTAAAGTGACCCACTGAAAATCACAGCTCAGGGCAGAGACCACCAGGGTCAAAGCTCACCGCCATTCCTTCCTGAGATTACAGCTCATCCAGCTAAGGGCCATCACACCATAAAAACAATGCACCATAAAAAATGATGGTGTATTATTTGGTGTGAAACGGACAGCAAATAAAAACTGGGTTGAACTCCTTTGTGGTAAAGAACACCTATGAAAGGAAGTGAAAGTGTTAGTCACTCAGCTGTGTCTGACTTTGCGACCCCATGGACTGTAGCCTGCCAGGCTCCTGTCCTTGGAATTCTCCAGGCAAGGATACTGGACTTTGCCATTCCCTCCTCCAGGGGATCTTCCAACCCAGAGATCAAACCTGGGCCTCCCGCATTGCAGGCAGATTCTTTACCACCTGACCCACCTGGCAAGCCCAGAAATAACAAGTATGGGTTTCTGCGACCAATGCCACTTTCTTCTGGGTTCAGATACTGCTATCTGACTCGATGAGAATTAAAATTCAACACTACTCCTAGTAAAACAATGTAATATAGTGTCGCTGACCTTTGCTAATAATTACAAAAAGGTGGGGGGCAGGGTTAGGAAGAGTTTATATCAAGGATCCAGGCATTTAATGCAGCCCGCTTTCCTTTTCTTCTGACCTGTCTACAATCAGTTACTTAAACCCTGAATGCTGCAGGAAACCCTTTGCAGAAAAAGGACTTTGATGATTGTCAAGGGCCAGATGAAGGCAAAGGTAGATATATTTTGGTTACCGGTCAAAGGAAGGCTGCTTTTCTTTCTCAAAAATTTTCAATTTCCTCATTCTTTTACTTCAAAATGAAAACTTGACTTAAAAATCTTAATTTTTTAAAGCACAAAGTAAAACCATAGGAACATTTATAAGACAGAAAAATCACAAAAACGAGTCTTAAGATGAGTCCAATGCACGGAGGACGTAACTTCCAGCCTGGTGTTCAGTTGCCCAGTTGTCTCCAACTCTTTGTGGTCCCATGGGCTGCAGCATGCCTGGCCTCCCTGTCCTTCACGATCTCCCAAAGTTTGCCCAAGTTCATGTCCAATTTCCAGATATGTGAGCCTTTGCACCCCACTCCAGTACTCTTGCCTGGAAAATCCCATGGACGGAGGAGCCCTGTGGGCTCCAGTCCATGGGGTCGCTAAGGGTCGGACACGACTGAGCGACTTCACTTTCAANTTGCCCAAGTTCATGTCCAATTTCCAGATATGTGAGCCTTTGCACCCCACTCCAGTACTCTTGCCTGGAAAATCCCATGGACGGAGGAGCCCTGTGGGCTCCAGTCCATGGGGTCGCTAAGGGTCGACTGAGCGACTTCACTTTCAATTTTCACTTTCATGCATTGGAGAAGGAAATGTCAACCCACTCCAGAGTTCTTGCCTGGAGAATCCCAGGGACGGGGGACCCTGGTGGGCTGCCGTCTATGGGGTCGCACAGAGTTGGACATGACTGAAGCGATGCAGAAGAAGAAGAGCCTTATTTCAACAGTAAATCTCAGTTTTCTCATCTGCAAAATGAGGATGGCTGGACGTTTCACAGCCTCTTCCCAGGATCATACTAGGAATTAATAGTTTATAACTCTGTAAACGTGAAGCCCCATAGAAGCACATGTATTATAGCATTTCTTGGAAAAGTGATTCCATCAACAAAGTGATGCAAACACACATGATATCAAACAGTGCCTTAAAAGCTCATATTCTGTTAAATCTGCATTTTTCCCCCTCATAGCACAAACTGTATTCGACCTCCATTAGGTGTTATGTCTTCTGATGAAAATTCACCCCCTTGGCTGGGTTTGATCCATACACCCACCCCTATCCTTGAGTGGAACCAATCAGAATGCTCTGCTGGAGGCTGCACTAACTTTAATGTTAATTCAATTATACCCCATTGTGGAAAACCTTCTTTAGTTAATGCAGTTTGTGGTGAAATTTTCTACTGAGCTCATTTAAATACAATTACGGCACTTATCTTGTCACTGTGAAACTCTTCAGTTTTTCTTTTCAGATTCACATAAACCTGTGATTTCCTGCAGACCCTTCCTTGTAAGGTTTCTAGGCTGAAATTAACTACCTTATCCATCAAAATCATTTTCTCCCTTACCCTCCTGTTTGGCATCTGTCTCTCTGAAGATCCCCCAGCGGTTTCCAACCAGGAAGCAACTTCCTGGAGTCTCAAGCATGGAGAGGCAGTGTGGTCTTTCCTGGTTCACAGTAAAGCCATGATGGACTCCTAGGGAAGGGTTGTTATGATGTTCTATGAAAAGTCACTGCAAGACTGGTGAGATGTTCAACATTGGGGGTGTTTGTGTTTTAGGCAGCAAATTACCTAATCCTCACTTGAAAATGGCCTGCACTGGGTGCTGGAAGGAACATTAAGAAAAACAAAACCAAGCCAGGTCATGAATGATTATAATGGCATTAATATCAATTGGGTTAAGTTCTTCAGTCATTACCAAAACAAGCAGAAAATGTAACAGTAACACCAAATAGGTTTGCTGTAAGAAACCTAGACAGCATATTAAAAAGCAGAGACATCACTTTGCCAACAAAAGTTCCGTATAATCAAAGTTATGATTTTCCCAGTAGTCATATATGGATGTGAGAGCTGGACTATAAAGAAAGCTGAGAGCTGAAAGACTGTGGTGCTGGAAAAGACTCTTGAGAATCCCTTGGAGTGCAAGGAGATCTAACCAGTCAATCCTAAAGGAAATCAACCCTGAATATTCACTGGAAGGACTGATGCTGACGCTCCAATACTCTGGCCACCTGATGCGAAGAGCTGACTCATTAGAAAAGACCCTGATGCTGGGAAAGACTGAAGGCAGGAGAAGGGGGCAACAGAGGATGAGATGGTTGGATGGCATCCCTGACTCAATGGACATGAATTTGAGCAAACTCAGGGAGATAGTGAAGGACAGGGAAGCCTGGCGTGCTGCAGTCCATGGGGTCGTAAGGAGTCAGACATGACTTAGGGACTTAATAACACCACCACCAAATACGTTAATGGAGTGCCTTTCCTTTTCTCAAAGTACCCTTGTCCCATCTAACCTGGTCCTCTGAACTTTGGGGCACCTGCCAATCCCTGAGCACCTTTAGCTGCTGCCCGGGCCGTTATGGAGTGGAATGAAGCCCGCATCCCTGAGGGTGGAGGGTAGGCATTGGGGCTTCGGCTTCTTAGTCTCTCCAGGTGATTCTAACAGGCATGTGTGGACGTGCACACATGCACACACACACACACACACACACACACGCATGCAAATCACTGCATCTCCTTTGAACCTCCTATCAACTTTGTGAAAGGGGCACTGAGAGGGCAGGCGACTTACTCCAGGCCACACAGGAGACTGATTCTGAGTCTTGATTAGAACTCACTCAGAGTCCCTGACACCTTTCCAAACTAGCCGGGCTCACCTGTCAGGGTTATAGGAGACTGTCAAGTGGGTGCTGTGAGGTTCAAGAGCAGAGTGGCTGGTTCCATGGAATCCCAGCTCCTCCCAGATCTAGTCTGTGGGTGTTCGCGGGTGACACAGCCTCCCCTCCAACAGTCAGGGCCCTGGCAGCAGGGGATGCAGGGCTGTGGGACAAATACATCCTGCCCCCGGCTCCTCGGCAACACCAGCTGGGACCCTATACCACTGCCAAAGTAACCTAGCAGCCGGCCGGGCTTCTCACCAACTGCAGCGTGCTCTCTCGCCTCCAACCCTGCCTGGACAAAGGGGTCCTTACTCGGCGGGTGGCTCCTCCTCCATGTTCGGAGCTGGGCATCTGGGGATGAGCTGGAGGCCCACGTAAATCATCATCAGTGTCCTACTTTGTGCAAGTGAGTTTGACAAGATCACAGCCCGAGGGGCGCACAGCTGTACGCCTGGGACAGCTGCTGCTTACAGGTGATGGACGAGCTTGTACAAAGGCTTGTGCGGCCGGAGCGGAGCAGACGGCAATCCCTCACCACTAACTGGTTCCTTCGGGCAAACCACCACCAATCAAGGGACACTGACTCCACCCTCCCCCAGAAAATTCCTGGGCTTTCGATTCTGTGAGAGACTGAAGACACACACGAGTCAAGACACGTGCATGTGAGGGGGAGGGCGGGAGACTATAAACCAGAGAAAAAGAAGAGCAGTCCTCCTCCCCTCTTACTGGGGATTTAGTTCCCCATATTCAGACTCTGGATAACGGCTTTGAAACATTCACTACTTCTTATTTACAAAAGAAGCTGAGTCTGGTGACTCGGGAATGATCTAAGCTTTGAAAATGAGGATGCTTGGGGGTATACGACCTGGGGAGTGCACGTGGAAATGAGAAACCAGAAAGGCAGAGGGGTACCCAGCAGGGGCTCTTATTGCCCCCAGATGTTCAGTGACTTGAGATGGTGTGTCCCCTGACAGGCCACTTTCCTGAGACTGCCCTTTAGGAGCTGTTCCCACGGCGAGTCCTGGACCAGAGTCCACGGAGACACCTGGAGCCCAGGGATGCCTCCTAAGACCCCAGGCTCTGTGGTGTGGTTCGGCCTCTCATAGACATGTAGACAGGTGGGCAGAACCAAACACTCCATTTCCCAAAGTCTCGGCCCCTGCATCTTCCAAGCCCATGACCAGGGCAGGAATTTCAGAGTCAAAAGACATTCATCAGAACGCTGAAAAGGGAAGAACAAGACAGACGTCTGTGAGTGCCCACTATGTTACAGGCTGGCTTGATGCTTCTAAATACCTTAGGCCCCATTTACAGATGAGAAAACAGATTCTGAGAGGGCAAACTGCGGACCCAACATCACACAGCTATCAGAAATGGAATTTAAACTTCACTCATGATCTTTCTATAAATACACCCAAGACTTCAAATTCTTTTTTTTTTCTTTTGAGATTGTGGCATACGATCAGTATAGAATCCACCTGGATTCTATGTGGGAGACCTTGGTTTGATCCCTGGCTCAGGAAAATCCCCTGCAGTAGGGAATGGCAACTCATTCCAGTATTCTTGCCTGGAGAATTCCATGTACAGAGGAGCCTGGTGGGTTATATAGTCCATGGGGTTGCAAAGAGTCAGACACAACTGAACTAACACTTTCACTTTATGATCTTTTCATAAACATGCCCAAGACTTCAAAAAAATTTTTTTCTTTGAGATTGGGACAAACTATCCATAACTTAAGGGGGCTTCCCTTGTAGCTCAGTCAGTAAAGAATTTGCCTGCAGTGCAGGAGACCCGGGTTCGATCCCTGGGTTGGGAAGATCCCCTGGAGAAGGAAATGGCAACCCACTCCAGTATCCTTGCCTGGAAAATCTCATGGACAGAGGAACCTGGTGGATTGCAGTCTACGGGGTCGCAAAGAGTCAGGCATGACTGAGCGACTAACACACACACACACACATCCATAACTTAAACTGTACCATTATAACCAGTTTTAAGTGTATGGCAAGGCATTCGGCACAATCACATTGCTGTGTAGCCATCCCCACCATCCACCTGCAGAACTTTTTCATCCTCCCAAACTGAAAGTCTGCACCCACAAAATGACAACTTCCCATCTACCCTCCCCCCAGCTCCTGACAACCTCCAACTCCACTTTCGGTCTCGCAGAATCTGACTACTCTAGGCACCTCATGTAAGGGGAATCATTTCAGTGGATTTTTATAAAGAGAGAGAAAAACTGGGGTGTCAGAATCTAGTTTTGTGCCTTCTCCTTCCTCGAATGCTTTCAGTAGTCAGTCAGATTTTGGAAGAAGACAAAAGCTCTCTGTACCACATCTAGGGTCTAGTCTGCTTTGTGGAAATTAAAAATAAAAAAATTCTCTTAAGAGGACCTCCTATTGGGAGTTACTGCTGTGATTAAATAGCTATTTCTTGAGCCAGGTATAGTACTGGGTCGCAGGGAGACAAAGACATTGATATAAAAATCCCTGCCTTCAGAATCCTTATTTCAAAGGGACTAGGGCATCTCTTGTTGGTAGGCCGACACACAGAGGAGAGAGAAGAGGCAACATCAGCTCAGTGAGGAGTGGACTGTGCATCCTGTAGACGTTAAACATCCCCAGTCCCTTTTACTGAGGATATTCTTTATCGCTGGGTTAGAATTTCATCAGCCCAGTGTTCATTCCCCATTCCCCATAAATGGGTACTGAATAGACATTTCCAGATTGCCTTAATGTGTGCACATTGTATTATTTCTAAGAGCATCTGCAGATGACAGATAACCTCAAGGGATTTAGAAAGAATAGGTAAGACATGTGTCTACATAAGCTAATAGACATTAGAAGGTGATAGGTTGAAGAAAAGAGGCACATATAAGTTTTTATAGGAGTCTGGAGAGAGAAGAGAGTATTTTCAATCTGGAAATTTGATAAAATTTTGTAGGAAATGGTAGGTCCCAAAGTCAAGCTGCTATGAGAAAGAGATGGCGTACCAGAATTCTACCTTATAAAGGAGAGTTCTGTAGGAATGAAAATCAAGAAGAGAATTAGAAAAAGCAGAATGGTTTACATAAGTCCTAAAAAATATGGCCAAGGAATCTCAGCTTTACTTACTAGGCTACATGAAGCTAAAGCTCCAATACTTTGGCCACCTGATGTGAAGAGCCAACTGACTGGAAAAGATCCTGATGCTGGGAAAGATTGAGAGCAGGAGGAGAAGGGGGTGACAGAAGATGAGATGGTTGGATGAAATCATCGACTCAATGGACAGGAGTTTGAGCAAACTCCTGGAGATAGTGAAGGACAGGGAAGCCTGGCATGCTGCAGTCCATGCGGTTACAAAGAGTCAGAAACAGCTTAGCAACTGCATTCATGTACCATAACTGGTGTTCTGTCTCCTCTGGACATACAGGAGGGCATTTTGAGGAAGAAAAAAAATCAGGGATAAAAAGTATAACTTAGAAGAGCAGACATCTGCTTCTGGCTCGAGATGGTAACTTTCCAGCCTGAAACATCTGACTTCCCTAAAAAGTTTCTGGACTACAGGACAAGGAGAGGGAGGCCAGGTAGAATATGGTAGCCATCCTGAATTGATTTAAGCTGAGAGTGTAGGGGAGACAAATCAGTTAGAATTCACGGGAAAGAATGGCTGCGATCCAAAAGTCTGCAAGCAATAAATGCTGGAGAGAAAGTGGAGAAAAGGGAACCCTCTTACACTGTTGGTGGGAATGCAAACTAGTACAGCCACTATGGAAAACNCAAAGGATTAAAGGCAAAGAGTACTGCCATTCCCAGTAGCCAGACTCCTAATTCATGGCACACTGTAAGAGAAATAAGGAAAGCCTTACCTTCAAACTACGAAATAATTAGCCTTAGGCTGGGTATTGTTTCAGATCTGCTTAATACATTAAAAAGGCAAAACTCAAAAGGATTGTGTTGCTTTCAAGTAACTTAACTGCATTGCAGAACAAACCTCAAAAATTTTAAAGGAAGGCAAAAGTCTCTAGTACTGAACAAGATGGATTTCAGAAGGTATGGGTATCTTGGTAATTAGAGATTTCTAGCCATGCAAAGAATAAGGTAACCACAGTCTGTAGACAGAAAAATCAACTAATTTAAACCAACCCAGAGATAATACAGATGTTAGGATTAGCAGACAAGGACATTAAAATAGTTATTATCTCTGTATTTGGTATGTTTCAAAACATAGGCAGAGATTTGAAAGATATAAAAAAGACCCAAATGGACTTACAGAGATTTAAAATTATAATATCTGAGATGAGAGAGGTTGGATGGGATTAATGGCTGATTACACATTTTAGAAGAAAAGATTAGTGAGCGAACTGTGTTCAAAGTGAAAGACAGCAAGAAGTAAGAATTTTAAAAGAAGTGGGAAAGCACATTAGTGAGCCGTTGAACGACTTCACGTGGCCAAACATGTGACTAACTGGAGCCTCCAAAGGAGAGAGAAAAGGGGGACAGAAAAAATATTTGAACAAAAGGCAGGCAGGAAAAGCTGCAATTTCTTGAAAACTATATAGTTCACAGATCCGAGAAGTTCAATGAAGCTCAAGTGGAAGAAACAGAAGAAAATGAAATCAAGACGCACTTTATAATCAAGCTGCTCAAAACCAGTAATAAAGAGACATGCTTAAAGGCACACCAGAAAGACTCACATATACATGGAAAAACAAAGGGAAGGATTTCCTTATCAGGAAAAACACACGTTCAGAAGGCAGTGGATCTCTAAAATAATGAAAGAAATGAACTCTAGCTACAGAGAGCAGACTGGTGGTCGACAAGAGATAGGAGCTGGAGGGTAAATGAAATGGGTGAAGGGGGTCAAAAGTAAACTTCCACTTATAAGGAAGTTCTGGGGATGAAACACACAGCATGCTGGCCATGGTTAGTAACACTGTATTGTATGCTTGAAAGTTGCTAACAGTAAATCTTAAAAATTCTCATTATAAGACAGAAAGCTAACTATTCGAAGAGACAGGTGTTAAGTAAACTTATTGTGGTAATCATTTTGTGAAGTATACATATGTCAAAATACCATGAAGTACAGTAAAACTAATACAATGTTTTAGGTCAATTAAATCTCAACAGAACTGAAAAACATAATTTTAAAATACTGAAAGGGAAAAAATATACATGGAAATCTATATCCAATGGGAATATATTTCAAGAACACATGTTTGAGACATACAACAGATGACCTACTCTGTAATAAATGCTAACGAAGTCCTTCAGTAGAAAGAAGGTGCTACCCAGAGGCAAATAGGAGTCTATGCAGATGAATGGAGAACACCAGAAATAGTAACTACATGGGTAAACAAGTGGTGGTTGTTGTTGTTGTTGTTTTTTTTTCACTTACATCTCTTTTAAAGAAATCTCACCACCTAAGCAAAAAATTACAACTATGTGTTGTGGGCTTTACCACATATGTAAAAATAAAATTATGGCAATAATAGCATAAATTGTGGGAGGGGGAAAAAATGGAAGCATACTGTTGTATAATTGAACTATAGTAAAATTCTCAAAGTATATGGAAGTTGTACACTATTATTTGAAGGCAAATTCTAACAAAGTAAAAATACTATAAACCCTAAGACAACCCTTAAAATAACAAAACAATTTGATAGTTTGTAAGTCAATAAGAGATAAAATGGAATAAAAATAATCCTAGGAGGCAGAAAAAAAGGAAAAAGAGAAGAATAGATGAGAGATATAAAAAGTAAACAGTGAAAAGACAGATCTACACTCAACTTTATCAGCAACCACATTAAATGTTAATTATGTAAGTACTTCCATTAAAAGACAGAACTAGCCACAGTGATTTAAAAAGAAGTCTGCTATCTGTAAGAAATGCACTTTAACTAACACAATAAGTTAAAAGTGAAAGAATGGAAAAAAATATAACATCATAACACTAATTAAAAGAAAACATGATCAGCTTCATTAACATCAGTCAGAGTAGACACAAAGCAAAGGATAATATAAAAAATAAAGAATATCATTTCAAAATGATGAGAGAAATTCATCAAGAGGACAAAAAAATTCTAAACATTTATGCACCAAATAACAGAACTTCAAAATACATAAAGTAAAAGCTGACAGAACTGCAGAAATAAACAGAAAACTTCACCATAATATTTTGATAGTTCAATAGCCTGCCTGATAGAATAGGTAGGAAAGCAGTAAGGGCATAGAAGATGTGCATATCATCATCAACCAAACTAACATTTATAGAGCACTCGGCCCCAAAACAACAGGATACGCATTATTTTCAAACACAAATTGAATACTCACCAAGATAGGCCATATTACAGAGCATCAAACAAGTCTCAAATCTGAAAGTCTGCAAGTCATTCAAGGTATGTTATTTTCCCTAACCACAATTAGAAATCAATAATAGAACAATCTCTGTAAAATCTTTGAATACTTAGAAACCATATAACACACTTTGAATAACCATGGGTCCACGAAGAAATCAGAAGAAATTAGAAAGTATTTTGAATGGAATGAGAGTGAAACCACAACATATCAAAACTTGTGGGAGGTAGCTAAGGCAGAACGTAGGTCAAGTGTGTACCAGTAGATGTGATCATTAGAAAAGAGGAGAGNATTCTGGGCCTGTCTCTTATACACATCTAGATGTGTATAAGAGACAGGAATGAGAGTGAAACCACAACATATCAAAACTTGTGGGAGGTAGCTAAGGCAGAACGTAGGTCAAGTGTGTACCAGTAGATGTGATCATTAGAAAAGAGAAGAGATTTCAAATCAATGACCTCCACTTCTACCTTTAAATCTAGAAAAATGAGAGTGAATTAAACCCAAAGTAGGTAAAAGAAAAGTAATAAAAATCAAAGTGAAAATCAATAAAATAGAGAAAACAATAGCAATGAAGACAATCAATAAAACCAAAGGCTAGTTACTGGAGCAAACAAAATTGAGACACTTTCAGGTACATGAAGAAAAAGGAGAGATAAAGCACAAAGTATCAATATCAAGAATGAGAAAGATGATATCACTATAGAATCTATAGATTAAAAAATACTATATACAGCTTTGCACAAATAAAACTTGACAATTTAGATGAAACAGATATTCTCTAAAGGGGAGAAACTCAAGAATATTTAAACTAAATAGATCTATAAATACATATATATATATATGTATACATATATATATATATTTAGTACATATAGGTTTATAAATACTAATGAATTGGTGCTTAAAAATTTTCTCTTTCTCACAATGAAAACCTGAGTTCCAGATGATTGAGGTGATGAATTCTACCAAACACTTAAGAAAATAATAATACAAGTAAACAAACTTTTCTAGGAAATTGAACAGGGAGTATTTTCTAACTCACCCATGAGTCCAGATTACATTACACCAAAATCACCTAAAGAAATTAGAAGAAAACTACAAAACAACATTTCTCCTGAATAGAGTAGCACACGTTCTGAATAAAATTTGAGCAAACAGAATCCAATAACACAAGGACTGTATCTTACAATAAAGTCGAGTTTATCTCCCAGCAGTGCAAGGCTGATTTAATGTTGAAAATCAACGTGTTGTAAACTGGGCTAGCCAGGAGTGCTGTTTGTTCTACCTGAGGTCCTCACTCAGGTCCTCGGACCTTCCTTTGTTCTATTTTCGCGGGCTTTTCCCTTTCTTGTCTTTTAGCCACCGCCATTCCGGACTCCTTTTTCCTGTCCTAACTACCTAACAAACCAATGCAATTCACCATACTTACAATCTAAAAAATAAAACCATGTGATGTGGAAAAAGCAAATGACAAAGCCCAACATCCATTCTTGATAATACTTTCCAGCAACATGAGCAGGGAATGTTCTCAACTTGATAAAGGGCATCTGGGAAAAACCTACAGCTTATATCATACTTAATGGTGAAAGAGAGACGATTTTCTTCTAAGATCAAGAACATGATAGTGATGTCCATTCTCACTTCTTCTATTCAACTCTGACCTGGAGATTTTAGCCAGAAGGAGGCGGCAAGGAAGTAAAACTCTTTTTTTTTGGGACTGTGGGTTAGGTTTTCCTTGATACAAAATGAAAAGCACAATCAGTAAAGGAACGAATTAATACCACTTCATCAAAATGGAAAACTTTGCTTTTAAAAATACATGATTAAGAGAATGTAAAGACATGACACAGACTGACAGCAAATATATACAAAACATTGATCTGATAAAAGGACTTGTATTGTCAAAGTTCAACAATGAGGAAACAACCCAATTAAAGACAGGCATAAGACTTAAACAGATAGTTCAAAGAAGATATACAGGTGTCAGATAAGCTCATAAAAATATGCTTAGCATCTTTAGCTATATGAAAATTAAACCCACAATGACATACACCACTACACCTTTTAGAATGGTTAAAATTAGAAACAGTGATTATACCCAGTGTTGGTGAGGATGTGTAGGAACTGAAACTCCTAAACTGCTTGTGGGACTGTAAAATGGTACAATCACTGTAGAAAACAGTTTCTTTAAAAGTTAAATATACCCCCACCATCTGATTCAGCCATTCCACTCCTAGATGTTTGATCAAGAGAAACAAAAGCAAACAACACTTGTATATGAAAGTTCATAACAACTTCATTTCTTAATCATCAAAAACTGGAAACCACCCAAATGCCCATAAATGGGAGAACTGAAAAACTGCAGTACATTCGTTCAGTGGCATGCGACTTAGCATTTAATAGGAGTGCATTACTGATATAAGTGAACCACTAATATTAAACCATGGAATAATTATATGGTGTGAAAGAAGCCACACCAAAAAAATTTTAAAACGCACACACTGTATGACTGCAGTTACAAAAAAATTCTAGGAAATGGACATGTACAGTGACTGAAGGCAGATCTGTGATGGTGGGCAGGGCAGGGACGAGAGGATTTCTATGGAAGATGAGCAAGTTTTTCAGGGGGATGGATACGTTTGCTATTTTGATTGTGGTGATGGTTTCAGAAGTGTACACCTATATTAAAAATTATCAGATTTTATACATTCAGTATGTGAAATTTATTGTATACTAATTGTGGCTCAACAAAGCTGAGAAGAAGACATTTGAAAGGTTACTTGCAATGTCCTAAGGAAGGAGGAGAAACAGTAGCGGCTGAAGGAAGGACAGAATCGCTGTCAGAACACAAACAACTCAGATTCATAAGACATGGATATGAAGGCGAAGATTCGGAAACTAGTTGAGAGGAAGAAAGACGGCACCATGAACAGAATACAGATGGCCACAAAAGAGCAGGAGGATCCACGTGTGGAGATGCTGTATGCGGCCAGATCATCTCATTCCCAGGCTGCTGCTGCTGCTGCGTCACTTCAGTCGTGTCCGACTCTGTGCGACCCCATAGATGGCAGCCCACCAGGCTCCCCTGTCCCTGGGATTCTCTAAGCAAGAACACTGGAATGGGTTGCCATTTCCTTCTCCAATGCATCAAAGTGAAAAGTGAAAGTGACGTTGCTCAGTTGTGTCTGACTCTTGGCGACCCCATGGACTGCAGCCCACCAGGCTCCTCNAGAATCGCTGTCAGAACACAAACAACTCAGATTCATAAGACATGGATATGAAGGCGAAGATTCGGAAACTAGTTGAGAGGAAGAAAGACGGCACCATGAACAGAATACAGATGGCCACAAAAGAGCAGGAGGATCCACGTGTGGAGATGCTGTATGCGGCCAGATCATCTCATTCCCAGGCTGCTGCTGCTGCTAAGTCACTTCAGTCGTGTCCGACTCTGTGCGACCCCATAGATGGCAGCCCACCAGGCTCCCCTGTCCCTGGGATTCTCTAAGCAAGAACACTGGAATGGGTTGCCATTTCCTTCTCCAATGCATCAAAGTGAAAAGTGAAAGTGACGTTGCTCAGTTGTGTCTGACTCTTGGCGACCCCATGGACTGCAGCCCACCAGGCTCCTCCATCCACGGGATTTTCCAGGCAAGATTACTAGAGTGGGGTGCCATTGCCTTCTCCGTCATTCCCAGGGGACAGTTTAAAAACCTGGGAGCAGAAATGAGGCAAGAAACCCAGCCTGTGGACTCTCCACTCTTTCTTCAGCTTTGTACTCCTTTCTCTTCCCCCTTGGGTAGGATACAATTTCTTCTATGTCATAAGCTTGAAGGAAGAAAACCCAAGTCTGGAAGATTTCCATTCACCTACGCGTGACCTCTGGGGAATTTCTGGGATCACAATCACAGGTCCTCATCTCACAGAGTTCCAAAATGCGCTCAGCCAAATGGGGCTTTCACAGCCTCATAAAAAGGTTGTGTATGTGCTGGCACCAAGTGAATAGAGTGATGTATCAACACTCGACGGGGAAAGGCAGTGCACACCACAGGATCTGAGAAACTCGGAACGGAGGAGACCTGTGAGGTCATTCCTCTGGTCGCTGCCCCACTCCCTGTTACACCGCTCCCTGCCAGAATTGAGCTGTCCCTGAGAACTGCGCTGTGGCTTGTCGCACTGGAGCCAAAGGAAGCATCTGTAAGTCTGGCGGGGTTTCAGGTGAGCATGCCGCTGCGAGGGCGCCGAGCCTTTGCTGGCAATAGATTCCAACCGCACAGTGAACTGTTTTTCTCCTTCCCTATTTTACTTTAAATGTCAGAACTCTTCACACTACAGTGACACCCTAAAATGATTCTCTTACTTCCGTGGCTCCAGTTGAAACAGTATTTTTTCATGCTCCATAGATTGCCCACCAGCTGACTCAAAACTAGCAATGTGACGGGGCACTCTATCTCAACGTGCCATGAAAAGAAAAACAAGGAAAAAGGGTAGAATCAGCCGGCGGGGAAAATATTCCTTTCTCTTGAGCCTTTGGCACTCACTCACTCAACTGGTGTTCATTACAGTTTTACGCACTCTATTAAGTCCTATACTACATGGACATGAATTTGAGCAAATTCTGGGAGATAGTGGAGGACAGAGGAACCTAGCATGCTGCAGGCCATGGGGTCTCGAAGAGATGGACATGACTTAGCAACTGAACAACAATAATTAAGTTCTGTGAGGTTCTATGAGGTATACCAGTTGACTAGAATAACCCCTCACTTCTAGAAGCTTCAAGTTCGCTTAAGACCACTGCAAACCCAACTGCAGCATGACACAGAAAGCAATGCTCATGGGGAGTGGGGGCCACAAAGCCATACAACTTTCAGTGGGGTGGACATTACTCTTTGAAGGGATGTCCAGAAGGAGCCGTCATGAATGGCATGGCATTTGCCATTCTGTTATGTCCACTTTGAAAGACCAGGACATAAGCACTGGGACAGGCGAAAAGAAGAAATAATACATCCAGGTAGAGAAAACGGATCTAAGAATACACAGAAGAACTACACAAAAAAGGTCTTAACGACTCGGATAACCACAATGGTATGATCACTCACCTAGAGTCAGACATCCTGGGGTATGAAGTCAAATGGGCCCTAGGAAGCATCACTACAAACAAAGCTAGTGGAGGTGATGGAATTCCAGCTGACCTACTTAAAATCCTAAAAGATGGTGCTGTTAAAAGTGCTGCACTCAATATGCCAACAAATTTGGAAAACTCAGCAATGGCCACAGGACTGGGAAAGGTCAGTTTTCATTTGAATCCCAAAGAAAGGCAATAAAGAATGCTCAAACTACTGTACAACTGCACTCATTTCACATGCTAGCAAGGTAAGGCTCAAAATCCTTCAAGCTAGACTTCAATAGTACACTGAATCGAGAACTTCCAGATGTAGAAGCTGGATTTAGAAAAGACAAAGGAACCAGAAACTGAATTGCCAGCATACAGTTGGATAGCAAAAAAAGCAAGGGAGTTCCAGAGAAACATCTACTTCTGCTTCACTGACTATGCGAAAGACTCTGATTGTGTCAATCACAACATNTTCCAGATGTAGAAGCTGGATTTAGAAAAGACAAAGGAACCAGAAACTGAATTGCCAGCATACAGTTGGATAGCAAAAAAAGCAAGGGAGTTCCAGAGAAACATCTACTTCTGCTTCACTGACTATGCGAAAGACTCTGACTGTGTCAATCACAACATACTGGAAAATTCTTCAAGAGATGGGAATACCAGACCACCTGACCTGCCTCCTGAGAAATCTGTATGCAGGTCAGGAAGCAACAGTTAGAACTGGACATGAAACAATGGTCTGGTTCCAAATTAGGAAAGGAATATGTCAAGGCTGTATACTGTCACCCAGCTTATTTAACTTATATACAGAGTACATTATATTAGATGCCAGGCTGGATGAAGCCAAGCTGGAATCAATATTGCAGGGAGAAATATCAATAACCTCAGCTATGCAGATGACACCACCCATATGGCAGAAAGCAAAGAAGAACTAAAGAGCCTCTTGATGAAAGTAAAAGAGGAGAGTGAACAAGTTGGCTTAAAGCTCAACATTCAGAAAATGAAGATCATGGCATCTGGTCCCATCACTTCATGGCAAATAGATGGGGAAACACTGCCAACAGTGAGAGACTTTATTTTTTGGGGGGCTCCAAAATCACTGCAGAGGGTGACTGCAGCCATGAAATTAAAAGGTGTGAAATTAAAAGATGCTTGCTCCTTAGAAGGAAAGCTATGACAAACCTAGACAGTGTATTAAAAAGCAGAGATATCACTTTGCGGACAAAGGTCCATATAGTCAAGCAATGGTTTTTCCAGTGGTCATGTACGGATGTGAGAGTTGCACCATAAACAAGGCTGAGCACTGTGATGCTTTTGAACTGTGGTGCTGGAGAAGACTCTTGAGAGTCCCATGGACAGCAAGGAGATCAAAGCAGTCAATCCTAAAGGAAATCAACCCTGAATATTCACTGAAAGGATTGATGCTGAAGCTCCAATCCTTTGGTCACTTGATGTGAAGAGCTGACACACTGGAAAATACTCTGATGCTGGGAAAGATTGACAGCAGGAGAAGAAGGGGATGCAGAGGATGAGATGGTTGGATGGCATCACCAACTCAATGGACATGAGTTTCAGCAACCTCTGGGAGATGGTGAAGGACAGGAAAGCCTGGTGTGCTGCAGTCCACGGGCTGCAAAGAGTAGGACGTGACTTAGTGAGACGAACAACAACAGAGGAAATGGGAAAGACACAAGGTGTGAAATCCCAGGAGTGTTTGGGGAATAACTCGTATACCATTTAACATTATTAAGCACCTACTAGATGCTTAATTCGCCAAGCGGTAGGCATACAGAAATGTCAAACGCAACTCACACTCCAGAGGAGCATGCAGTCTGAGGAAAAAACCCAGGTAAGTTTAATTAGTAATTTCAATTATAATTTATAATTAGTAAGTGTAAGTACAAAGAACAGAGGCACACCCAGAGTGCTGGAGGAACTCAGGAGGCAGGGCAGTGAAGGTTAGGAGCATGGACTCCAAACACAAACGACTTAGGTGTGAGTCCCCGTCTGCCACTTGTTTGTTTGTTTTTCAAATTTCAGTTTTCTTTGGTATAAAATGGGCTCAATAAATGGTACTTGTATCAAAAGACTGTTGGAAGGGTGTTAAGTTAAAATAAGATATTGTATGGTGTCAATATAAGCCCCCGGTGTAGGAACTGGCACGTATCAAGTACTCCGCATAGATACTAGCTGTTGTTACTATTATTGGTGACACTACTGAGAAGTGATCCTGCTCTTACTGAAAGGTCAGTTGATGCTGAATGCAGGCTGCATGCAGAGGTGCTGCTAGGAGGCTATGCTGAATTGTGCTGCTCACCTAACCTCTCTGCACTTCAGTTTCCTCACCTAGAGTAGACTCAGAACAACAAGAGCTTACTACGAGCCAGGTGTTCTGAGCGCTTTATGTGTGTGATCTCATTGCATCTGTGTAACAGCCCTATGTATCTTGCAGATGAGGAAACTGAGGCACGGAGCCATCAGGCAACACACAGAGAATCGGTGGGGGGTGGTCACAATGAAGGAACTTACTGGTCAAAGCCTGTTCTTCTTCAGCCCTGCCCTCACTGTCTTTCTGTTCTACAATCTGTTCTGCCATCCAATCCCAGAGTGTCCGACTGCAAGCTGGCATTTTATTTTGCAGGTAAAGCGTACGCAAGAGCTAAACATGCCATGGTGATCAGCCTAAACCAGGAAAAGGACACCTAATACACACACCTACGCATCACACCTCCCATTTGTGTGGAGTTTGACCATTTATAAAATGCTTTCACTTACGTGATCTACTTATCTTTCCTTCTGGCCCCAAATAACTGAGCACCAAAAATGGACTAACAAACACGTTCTCATGTAAGAGACACCTGAGTCCTGTGGATTTGTGGGGGTGGGTAGATACTAACTTGGGGATGAGTAAGGACAGAGTGGGGGACTTCCCTGGTGGCTAAGATGATAAAGAATCTGCCTGAAATGCAGGAATTTGACCCCTGGGTCAGGAAGATCCCCTGAAGAAGGGAATAGCAACCTACTCCAATGTTCTTGCCTGGAGAATCCCATGGTCAGAGGAACCTGGTGGGCTACGGTCCATGGGGTTGCAAACACTTGGATGTGACTGAGTGATGAACACTTAACAGGGACAGAGTGGAAATTTGTTTTGGAACAGTGCTGCGAGCTGATGGTGGGCTCAGCTCTTCCCAACATCTGATAAGCTTTCCCAGCTGAAGGCTTCCTTCTGAGAACCTACAAGATGGATACAAGTTGGACAACTAAGAAGTCCCTCCCCCTATCTGCACACTGCTGTTTTTCTGACATTTTATTGGGTCAGGGAGCTTCTAAGGGAAAAATTTCATAGATTGTCTCTCCAGTCCACACACACGTCCTTTGCGCTCCCACCCCACTGTCCTGCAGACATGGGCCACGTCTTTCGTCTTTGTAACTCTAGTACAGTAAGCCCCCTACATATGGAAAAGCTCCGTCCTGAGAGCATGTTGGCAAGTCCAACAAAGTTAGCCTAGGTACCCAACTAACACAACTGACTGTATAATACCGCACTGTAGTAAGTTTATACTTTTCACACAAACAACATATAAAAAACAAAAAATAAAGAAAACATTTCAATCTTACAGTACAGAACCTTGAAAAGTAGTAGTCCAGTACAACAGGTGGCACACAGGGGCTGGCATCGAGCGAACAGGCAAGTAGAGTTACTGATGCGAGGAGGGAGAGGAGGTAGGAGATGGTGGAGCTGAAGGATCGTCAGCAACAGGAGACGGAGGGCAAGCTGCAATCTCACCCACATATCAGCTGACGTTGATGGAACACATGTTCACATCTCTGAAAGTGAACCTGAAGGTTGGTATGTAGGGGATGCACTATACACTGCAATGTTCCAAGAATGGATGAAAACTTCCCTGCTTACCAGCAGAAATTCTGTAAGAAAATGGGTATGTCAGTGTTGAGCCCAAGAGAGGTAGTAGTTACTTTAGTCACTAATCCTGATCCCTGGTCCATGCCAGGCCCTGGGCTAGGCAGAGAATTCCAGAGACACAAAAGATACAGTTGGCTAACAAGCCATCTTCAGCAAGTTGCATGAAAGACACTTATGAAAATAAGTGTTAGAAATTCTAAAAGATTTTCAAAGTGTGCCTGGAGCTTTGATTTTTACAAGACAGTATTATGTGCCTGTTATTATTTGAATGAATGCCACGAAAGAAAATGGGAGACTGAGTTGTCTTTTGAACTCCACATGCAATATTCAGGCTTAGATTCAAGGTCATACGGAACCCACATGGTGTAGGTAAAAAGGAGTGGGAGCCTTAGAAAAACCACCTAGAAGCGTGTGTTGGATTTTTAAGACGAGATCAGCAATTTCCCCCTGGCATTATCAGCTTTGCTCAAAATATCACTTAATCTTTGTCTCCGGCTCCTCTTCCAGAAGATGGGGGCGATGTTCCTGGGGGGCACAGAGGAAGCGGCCGGAGGGCAAGGGAGGATGTGATAGGGCTTTAACGGTTTCCTCACTTTGAAGTGTTCTAAAAATACAGCGTTTTCATCGCAAACATGTGATGGGCTATGTGTCAACACAGCATTTTGTGTTGCGAGGGCCGTCTGGCCAATAGTGCGAGTGCTCGTGCGGCTATTCAGCTAACGCAGGGGGAGAGAAAGCCGGGGAGAGACAGGCCCCCCTCGGATCCGTGGAGCAGCCCCGGTGGGGCATCCTGAAGCCACGGGCAGGCCTTCTGACTACTGATGAGCCCAGGCTCCACAGTCAGTCTCTGCCAGTGGCCAGATTCTCTCCTGCCTCTTAAACTGCAAGTTTTATTTGCCTGGGGATTTTATCTGTGATGTAAAAGCCTGACACATCCCACTTCAACACTGTGCTCCGAAGTACAGATTAGAGAACAATTAGGAAGAGAGGAAAACCCAGAGACCCAATTAAGAAAAAAAAAAGTGTCTTTAATTTATTCATTACCTTTTCGTACTCACTGGAAAAGACCCTGATGCTGGGAAAGGCAAGAGGAGAAGGGGGTGACGACACAGAATGAGATGGCTGGATGGCATCACTGACTCAATGGACATGAGTTTGAGCAAAGTCTGGGAGATGGTGAAGGACAGGGAAGCTGGGCGTGCTGCAGTCCGCGGGGTCACAAAGAGTCAGACACGACTTGGTGACTGAACAACATACCTTTTAAATATTTTTTCCACCTTCAAGGAGATCAGAGTGGAGCCTTGGCTCTTGGAAGCCTGGCCTTTTGCAAGCACGTGGGCTGGGTAGAAAGACCCACCCCTTGTCTACCTCCAGAGGGGAACACGGCCCTCACTGGACTTGCAAAACAGCTAGGGGCCGTCACCATCTGGCAGCTGTGTGGCGGCCTCCGTCCAACGAACGGGTGGTCACAATCCAGCTCCCATCAGGCAGGTGGCCCCTCCACAAAGAGAGCATCACGCTCAGCAGCCTGCTCGGCCAAGAGGGGAGTGGGCGGGGCAGGGAACTGCATCCACTTGTTCTGCAGATCCAGGCTGCTTCCGGGGTGAGGTGGAGGGGAGCCTGGAGTAGGGAGAGGGAGGAGGGCAGAGGCACTAGAGGCATGTCTGTGTCTTCTTTACAGAACAGCTCGCCTCGCTCCTCAGCTGTGCCTCATTCACCCCACTGGGCTTTGCCTCATGCAACCACCCAGCAGCTATTTTCTGAGATCAGCCCCAGACATGATGACTTCAGTCGGGGGTAGGGGTGGGGTGGGGATGTTGGTGGAGATGCAACGCCTGCCACACTCTCTCATCAGCCTCCCTTATGCTATGAATCAGGGACCACCTGTGAGGCAGGCTGCTGAGAAAGGTCCTCTCTCAACCTTTCTGGGGTTGACTAGCATTCGCACCCCAAAGGACCAAGTTACGGCTGATGCTAAAGAGAGAGGGAGAGCCGTCTACTGGACAATTCATGGGCATCTTGGAGCATTAAAGTGATGAAAGCCCAGCTTGCTGCTCTGCCAGTGAGCAACCTGATTCCATCTAGGGAGTGAAAAAGTCAGCCTACATCCTCCCAGCCTAAGGGAAGTGCCCCTCTCCCCAGCATAGGGGAAGGGCCCTCCACCCGGTACAGCAGCAGTGAGTAAATTAAGCAATGTTTTTTCATAACTCATGCAAACAGTTTTGCTTACATCTTCCTTTTAACAACCTGAAATTCTTTTCAAAATCTAAAATTCATACACATAAACAGACAAAAACCAAACACCCAACTCAAGAAACACCAACCAACTTGACCATGGAGAACCTTTAAGCAGCAGCTCAGAACGTACAAAGAAGAATCTTGGGTCTTATCTTGACATCTTGGATTAGGTTGCAGGAACTCTACAATGTACTAGGAAAACCTGTTCAGAATTGGTATCCACGACTACATTACTTCTCGACTCAACAGAATGTAGGTCCCACCTAAGAGATGCCTCAAGAACATAAGTTTTCTAGGGAAAATTGTTAATGTACATGAAAGCGCATGTTAGCCAACATGCTTATCTCCTTCGCAAAGTGGTGACTCTTCCAATAATTACATTGATGGTAGCATCCAAAATGAGCTACCCTGCATAGGCTTCTGAAAGCAGCAGGGATGCTGGGTAGGGTGTAGCAGTGGGTTAAGAACTGGCCTGTATGTGAAATGTTTTCTTGAGGATGGTTAGTCTAGTAAGCCTAGGGATTCCTGCCATGAAAGTCAGGAAACTCCACTCCACTCATGGTCACAAAACGCGCCTTTAATGCCAATCAACCATCTTCAAAACTGAGTGCAGCTGGTAATGAGACANTCTGGCCAATAGTGCGAGTGCTCATGCGGCTATTCAGCTAACGCAGGGGGAGAGAAAGCCGGGGAGAGACAGGCCCCCCTCGGATCCGTGGAGCAGCCCCGGTAGGGCATCCTGAAGCCACGGGCAGGCCTTCTGACTACTGATGAGCCCAGGCTCCACAGTCAGTCTCTGCCAGTGGCCAGATTCTCTCCTGCCTCTTAAACTGCAAGTTTTATTTGCCTGGGGATTTTATCTGTGATGTAAAAGCCTGACACATCCCACTTCAACACTGTGCTCCGAAGTACAGATTAGAGAACAATTAGGAAGAGAGGAAAACCCAGAGACCCAATTAAGAAAAAAAAAAGTGTCTTTAATTTATTCATTACCTTTTCGTACTCACTGGAAAAGACCCTGATGCTGGGAAAGGCAAGAGGAGAAGGGGGTGACGACACAGAATGAGATGGCTGGATGGCATCACTGACTCAATGGACATGAGTTTGAGCAAAGTCTGGGAGATGGTGAAGGACAGGGAAGCTGGGCGTGCTGCAGTCCGCGGGGTCACAAAGAGTCAGACACGACTTGGTGACTGAACAACATACCTTTTAAATATTTTTTCCACCTTCAAGGAGATCAGAGTGGAGCCTTGGCTCTTGGAAGCCTGGCCTTTTGCAAGCACGTGGGCTGGGTAGAAAGACCCACCCCTTGTCTACCTCCAGAGGGGAACACGGCCCTCACTGGACTTGCAAAACAGCTAGGGGCCGTCACCATCTGGCAGCTGTGTGGCGGCCTCCGTCCAACGAACGGGTGGTCACAATCCAGCTCCCATCAGGCAGGTGGCCCCTCCACAAAGAGAGCATCACGCTCAGCAGCCTGCTCGGCCAAGAGGGGAGTGGGCGGGGCAGGGAACTGCATCCACTTGTTCTGCAGATCCAGGCTGCTTCCGGGGTGAGGTGGAGGGGAGCCTGGAGTAGGGAGAGGGAGGAGGGCAGAGGCACTAGAGGCATGTCTGTGTCTTCTTTACAGAACAGCTCGCCTCGCTCCTCAGCTGTGCCTCATTCACCCCACTGGGCTTTGCCTCATGCAACCACCCAGCAGCTATTTTCTGAGATCAGCCCCAGACATGATGACTTCAGTCGGGGGTAGGGGTGGGGTGGGGATGTTGGTGGAGATGCAACGCCTGCCACACTCTCTCATCAGCCTCCCTTATGCTATGAATCAGGGACCACCTGTGAGGCAGGCTGCTGAGAAAGGTCCTCTCTCAACCTTTCTGGGGTTGACTAGCATTCGCACCCCAAAGGACCAAGTTACGGCTGATGCTAAAGAGAGAGGGAGAGCCGTCTACTGGACAATTCATGGGCATCTTGGAGCATTAAAGTGATGAAAGCCCAGCTTGCTGCTCTGCCAGTGAGCAACCTGATTCCATCTAGGGAGTGAAAAAGTCAGCCTACATCCTCCCAGCCTAAGGGAAGTGCCCCTCTCCCCAGCATAGGGGAAGGGCCCTCCACCCGGTACAGCAGCAGTGAGTAAATTAAGCAATGTTTTTTCATAACTCATGCAAACAGTTTTGCTTACATCTTCCTTTTAACAACCTGAAATTCTTTTCAAAATCTAAAATTCATACACATAAACAGACAAAAACCAAACACCCAACTCAAGAAACACCAACCAACTTGACCATGGAGAACCTTTAAGCAGCAGCTCAGAACGTACAAAGAAGAATCTTGGGTCTTATCTTGACATCTTGGATTAGGTTGCAGGAACTCTACAATGTACTAGGAAAACCTGTTCAGAATTGGTATCCACGACTACATTACTTCTCGACTCAACAGAATGTAGGTCCCACCTAAGAGATGCCTCAAGAACATAAGTTTTCTAGGGAAAATTGTTAATGTACATGAAAGCGCATGTTAGCCAACATGCTTATCTCCTTCGCAAAGTGGTGACTCTTCCAATAATTACATTGATGGTAGCATCCAAAATGAGCTACCCTGCATAGGCTTCTGAAAGCAGCAGGGATGCTGGGTAGGGTGTAGCAGTGGGTTAAGAACTGGCCTGTATGTGAAATGTTTTCTTGAGGATGGTTAGTCTAGTAAGCCTAGGGATTCCTGCCATGAAAGTCAGGAAACTCCACTCCACTCATGGTCACAAAACGCGCCTTTAATGCCAATCAACCATCTTCAAAACTGAGTGCAGCTGGTAATGAGACAGTCTGCATACAAGAGGATGAAGGCACTGGGACAAATGTTCGAAAATAACTCAAAAGTAACATCGTATGGGATGGTGGTTTAGCTGCAACGTCAGCTCTGAGCTGATTGTACAGAAATGTCTGAGTGCCAGAGACAAAAAACAAACCTGAAAGGCCCCAAACGGAAAGCCCAGTACAATATTAAACACGGCCCAGTGAGCAGTCATGACGAGAGGCCTGCAGTCATTACAGAACGTCCACAGGAATCAGGACCGGAGCAAAAAGAATCAGACAGAATTGTTCTGAAGAACTATTCTAAAAGAGTCTGTTGCCCTCCAGCCTGGGCATGTTAGGATCCAGAATTCTGGACAACTACTTAGGTTTGGAATCTATAGGAGATCCTCTAAAAATCTCTTGAGTTGCAAATACTTGTTTTACTGAATTTTAGCCCCTTTCTCAAGAGTTCACTGGTCTTTACTGACTACGCCGTCCCTGTCTCACGCTACCACATCCTTCTCTTTTCCTACACAATGCAGATTTAAATTGCGTATGATATTTTCTAGCACACTCGTTGAGAAAGAATCATTAGGTTTATACAGGCCCTTCCCATACATGTGGATTGTATAAGATCCTCCACATGGGTAAGAACCCACTACTGTTGTCTTTTCTCATCTGTCTTCTTCTCCCACACCTACTCTGCAGAGCCCACATCCTTCCCTCAGTCCCCACCCTACACCAGGCACTGTACCAGGCAATTTACAGCCAATATTTTATGAATAATTTGCTTCTCAGAAGTCTACCATGCATGCAATAACGCATACAGTAGAAGAGACAGTGTTCAAAGAGGTAAATTTCGGTTACCAGAAAGTTCAAAACGTAGGGGTGTGTGTGTCTATGTGTGTGTTGTACATGGGACACATATACATGGATACCTCCCCTGTCAACTGAAAGCAGCTCCACCAGGTAGGGGCCAGCCCTGTCTTCAGGACCTGGCACCAAACAGGGTGACGTTGAGGCGGACAGTAAGGACCATGGACTCAGTCATGCCAACAGGGGGCTGCAAACTGTGTGCCCCGGGATGTAACGGAGAACCCTCAGCAAAGCTGACAGAGTAAAACTTAGGCTGATCTCGTCCTCAACCCCCTACAGGGAGGAGAAAGAAGAAGGAAAAATAAGGCTGAGGAAAAAGGGGATAGGGCGTACTGGGTGGGGTGCATTGCTGAAAAGAAAAAACCTCAGACTCATACCATCGTACAACCTCGGGATCCCCCGACCCCCGCTCCACCATTGTTGAACACACGCCATGGGGTGCTTGGTTCACGAAGCCTGCTGAGTGTCTCCTCTGAAAGAGTCAACACACACACACGCAATCGGTCGGTGATGACCCCAAGCTGCCTGCATGTTTCTAAAGGACTCGTGTAATCCTCCCTTTATTGCCAGTCAATGCTTTCTCTCCTGGTGGGGCCAAGAACACGGTCTGTTCATCTCTACATTACAGCGGTTAAGTACAATGCCTGGCACACAGTAGGTGTGTGTCTGACTCTGCGATCCCATGGACTGTAGTCTGCCAGGCCTCTCTGTCCATGGGATTTTCCAGGCAAGAATAGTGGAGGGGGGTGCTATGGCCTCCCTCCAGCAGATCTTCCCGACCCAGGGATCAAACCCGCATTTCCTGTGGCTTCTGCATGGCTGAGCCACCTGGCAAGTCCACACAGTAGGTACTAATGCACATTTATTGCCGGGTGACGGGTCTGTGGGTAAACGCGTGGCTAGTTTCCTGGGCCACATTTTTTATCTTTTCTGTTGGACATTAAAATTCCACCTAAATGGGACCCGGGGCTTTCAAGGTTACCCTAAGCTCCAGATCCTTCTTACAAAAGAGGGAGGCACAAGATCCCAGGGGGGAGGACCGATCTGAGGACCACTCCTGGGGGTGCTGGAAGCAGCTGTCCCCACCCTCGCCCCAACTTTCATCCTTTTCTTTAAGTTCACCACCTCTTCTGTAAAAGTTTGCTCCAACTCTACACCTGGCCTGCTGCACCAACATTTTAAGGCTCAGCCCCAGAATCCTGGGGTTCAGCATTAATTGAAAGAGCTTATCTATACATAGCCTCACTCTGTACCTTAGCATCTCCCAAACTTCAACCACATTCTCTTCTTTTTTTATTTTGGAGAGCACAGTCCATCTTTTTACATTTGGTTGCAGCCTTTCTCTCTTTTCACCCTCACGACTCCATGCTCTCGGGCCTTTTAAGTTCACCTTTGGGACCTCTCCAGACAGGAGCACCTTTCTGGACCTTTGTGACTTGTGCTGCTTTGCCTCTGAAGTGTGTTCATCTCCTTGATGGAACTTCAATAACATTTCCTCCTATGAGGCACCATGGCCTATATACGAGCGGAAAGCTCTGTGCAAAGGGGTGAGTTTCTTGTTCCTTAACACTGGGCGTCTGGCATCTTCCTTTGGAACATTTAGCCTTTTGGGGAACCGTTTTGGACCATTCACTCATCAGAAGCCTTCTTTTTTATGCCTCTTCCCCTCTCCACTGATCTGATCGCTCTATACAATGATGTGGTTTCCATTAAACTACAGGGAGTTTGGGAGGCACTTTTTTTCACCTAAAACAGAAAAAAAGGCAACAAGAACTGGCTGGGAAGAGGCCATAAACAGCACAGAGGACCCTGAAGACAATTTTGAAGAGACAGGTCTCCACCCACATGTAGGTTCTGAACTTGTTCTACGAACATCTAATATATCCCAAACATTTTACGACGACTCAGATTTTGGGCCACTTAAAGAGTCTGATGGGTGGATATGCTCTTTCAATCTCTTGATTCACTTCTCTAATTCTAATTCATGATTCTCTAATAGAAATGAGAAAATTATATTCCTTTATTCTTCCAACTGATCACTGCCCCAGGCATACTTCTCCAGTTGGGTTTCTCCATTTTGAATTAATGAAAGAACATGGATACTATACTGGGGACATCTTTCTCAGTCATTTACACAGAGAGTGAAAAAGTATTGATCCTAGTATCAATTCCTGTGGTGTTTAGATTGCCATCTCCATTCTCCTGGAACCACTAGATTTTTTTTTTTTTCCTTCACCATTATAACCTGACCCTCTTCAGCCAAATAACTCGCTTTTCCATTTAGAGCAAACCTACTTCTTTGCTTGCTGTTTGTCTATGTGACTCAGTGAAAAACAGGCTTGTGAAATCATAATCCATCATTCCACACTTGGCTTTTTTTCTGTGCTCCTTTCTCTAGCACATGTACTCATCAAAGCAGATTTGAAAATATCTTTGGAATTTGAAGTCCCTGATTCTTTACTATATTTAATTGGTCTAGTTCCTTGCACATTTCTCTAGTGAGATACCTAATTTCTAAATGATTTTTCCCTGCATTTCAGAGGATGGGTCAGAACATACTCAATTCTTTTGACCAACACTGTCATCTATCATTTCTGCTACCAGAGCCTATAAAAAAAACCATATCAATCATTTGGTAACTCATTATTTTAGCATTCTACTTTTCCCCATTTGACCAACTCTATTTTCATCCTTGTTTGGTTGCCATTGGTTTTGGAGGTCACGATGATTGCATTTATTCATGATGGGTAATCCTGGACATAATCACTTATGTCCAATGGGAAGGAGGATTGTTCTAGCAAGAGGTTTGGACTAGCCAATATCAGATAACAAAACGTGAGAATGGACTGTCTCAGGATCAGTGAAACTGGACAAGGAATAAAAATCTCATGCCTAAATTATGGTAGCATTTGGGATCACAGGTCCAAGAGTGAAAATTCAGTCTTTTAAGAAAATCTACAAACACAAGGTTAAAAAAAGGGCAGGGGGGAGCTAATTTTGCTAACAACATGGTATATTTTTATCATGGTTGGGATGACTAAAGATAATATATTATCTATAGAGCTAATGCTTCATAAAGTATGTAATGATTTTATTTATATTTTTAGTGCTAGCATTTCTAAACACTTCTAAAATAGGACATAACCATGCCTGACTGGAAATTTTAATTAGAAGCCAAGATGGAAGGAGGAGGAAAGTCAACCTTTCGACCCGATGACCTGACTATCTGGGGTCCTTGGAGTGAAAGACAGAAGAGCCAAGGTCCTACTAAGGCCATTCCCAGGCAACGCCCGCGTCGTGCAGAGTAACCAGCAGCACTGCCCAGGGAGAGCACTCCTCTTTCTGGCTAGGACATTGGACTTCCCATTTCCAAAGACTGGTTTCATAATAACCCACAGCATGGTGACCCAGGGTGGTACAACTGCGCAACAGATGGCGGAGAGTCTCTGATGCGGAGAAACCTCCTTGGGTGCAAATAAAAAGGCAAGTCAGACTTCCAGGCAGGAAAACGATCAATGCATCCGTGGGAATTGTGAGTTGCGAGACCTCCTAAACTTGGCTTTTTCAGTCAGCCTCTAGCATGTGTTGGATAGATTCAAACAGAAGCCAGGAAACCCTAGGTTTACAGTCTATGGCAAATTTCTACCCCAAGGGCCCATTCTCCTTTCGTTTAGAGCCTGTTTTCTTTATTCTTTTGACACTTCAATTCCAGAAATACAGATCTACAGAGGACAAAAGGACTGGGGACCAGCTCATGTACCAGACAGAGGAGAAGGAACCAAGATGGTGAGAAGCAGCCTTAGGTTAATTTCATTTCTTCTTTGATCCTGGCCTGGTCTCTGTGTGTCCTCTGGATCTCTCTCCTGCCCCTTCTTCCTCTTTTTTTCCCTCCAGAGATATAAGGATCAAAATGTACCCAGGACAGATTTATTATGTGCTGGGGTAGACGCTGCCCTTCTGATATAAATAATGGAAATTCAGGCTGAGGTAGACAAGTATAGCCCAATCTCTGGGCATGGAGTATGGAGGTATTTAAAAGGATTCCTTCTCACTATGATTTCATCAAGGCTCACTTAACATTTCTCTCTCATTTATCTCAATCAGTTTCTTGGGTGTGGTCTATGTAAGCTACAATAATTTAAGACTCCCTATTTCAAAAGATTGAATTGTTAATTAAAAAATATATATAACCATATGCTAAATCTGATGAATCTACCTCTCCCAAGGATGTGATAAAACTTCCTGCAGGCTTGAATATAAAGCCTCTGACAGCATCTCATATTTATCCTGCAGGACCTCAGTCAGACAACAATGAAAGGATGTCATGATACGCTACACAGCAATTTCTGCTAACATAAAGTTAATTTAGAGTGAAAGCACCCTTCCTGTGAACCACTGAGACAGCACTGACACAACTGGGACTGTCCCAGACAACCTAGGGCAGCCTGCCACCCTCGTTTGAAAGAAATTCAGGGCAGAAATTCTATCCCCGTGTCCATTAAAAATGTAAAACTGGTTCATCTTCCTGCGTTCTGAATTCTTTCTCAATTACTGATTTTGAGAGGAAAGCGTTGAAATAAACTGGCTCCAAGGATGGTTTTACTACTCAAGAGAAGCTTCTGAGAATCTTTGGGAAAGAAAGCAAAGGCAAGGAACACGAAAATGAGCCTTTCTGCTCCCACTCCAGCCCCTCAATATTCTTCCTCAAATAACAAGGGTGAAGGTGCTCTTCACAAGCCTTGCACATTTTGAAGGAGACTTAAGGTTATAAGATGATCAACTCCCTCTGGACTCTACCAGCAGCATCCCACTGCTCTGTCCTCCCACTGAATATATACAACAACTTGGAGGTAGGCATTATCACTCCCTGCAAAGGTACAGAGATTGAGGCTGGTTCTCTAGACTAGTCCACGATGATAAACACCAGTTTTAAGTCAAATGGCTCCAGGGCCTGCTCTCATTTGAGCCCAGAGGAATGTTCTAGCCTCCAGGCTGTCTCGCCAGATTCTGAAATAAAGACAGTTAGCTTTGGTGCCTTCCACCCTCCTCTTCCTCCTCTTCACCTCCCCTGTTCAATCCTTGACATCTCACTCTCCATGACAACTTTTCCATCATCCTGAACTGGAAGAGAGGAGGATGAATGTAGATTTTTATGAATGAATTCCTGAAGACCGAAATAAGGGCATTAAGAAGGAAAAAAGCAACTCATGTTCTATCACCTAAGATCAGTGGAGGGAAAAGGAAAGGATGAAATCACCCAAAGCGAGCCCTGGCACCTCTCCAACTGTGGCCTGACCAGCCAGGAGAAGAAAGGGCAAAAGCTGCTCTTTTGAAGCTTAAAGGTAATCCCCCTTCCCTGAGCAGCGGTGAATGTGACTTTTACTCCACCCACCCTGGACCCGCCGTGCTGGAACAGCTGTAGCTGCACGGTGGTTACGCCATGGCCCCCAAGCACATTTCAAGAAAAAAAGGAAGTTCTGTTTTTCAGGCCTCTGCCACGGAGCCCTAGTCAACGCAGGCCACTTCCCGTTCCTAGTTCTCTCTCAGCTGAGAAGTCGAAGAGAGACAGTAAAAATGTGATGGGCGAGGAGGCACTGGTCAGGGCCAAGGGTCTGCTGCTGCCTCCCCATCTCAAACATCAAATGACTATTCTGGTCACTCCGCACAGAAGCTGAAGAGTTCCTTCCAGTAAAATCAGAATAATAATACCTAACTGGTGGAGCTCAGAGAAATATAATTTAGCATTCATTAGAGAGTAGGTTTTTCCAGGGTGCCGGGATCCTGGGGTAAAATTCTGATTAAAATGGAAACCACAAGGGTGATGGTCCAAGGCACACAAATTTATGTACCACTTTCAGGTTCTGAGTTGGGTGTCACTGGACACCATTCCCACAACCTGCCGTCCCTTGCACTGTATGTCACTCACCACCTCCACCCCCCAGCTCTTCCTTCTCCCAGACCATAGCTACCCTATGTTTTCACCAGCTTCCCCACCTGAGATGAATATCCTGACGCAACGAGTACCCTTTCTGACCTCCAGCCGCATCTCTCGGGCTCACTCGCTGATGGACAGAGAACCACAATGGCAAGGGCCCGCTGCAAACAGACACAACCTGAGGATGACCGCACTCTCCTCCAAGTTCAATAATCTGGGAGGGGGGTTCAGGATGGGGAACACATGTATACTTGTGGTGGATTCATGCTGATGTATGGCAAAACCAATACAACATTGAAAGTAATTAACTTCCAATTAAAATTAAAAAAAAAAATCCCCTTGTTCTTTCCCTACTGGATTTTCCAAGGCAGTCATTTCACACCTTTTCTTAAGTCTCTGATTCCACTCAGACTTCTCAGAAACGTACTACCTCTGGAGAAGTCCAAGGGCATGTGTACCGAGTCTCATCTCCCTCCACTAGACCAAAATTCACTCTGGTGTTACTTCGTCCCAACAGTCCCACTGTCTTGACTAAAGCATCTCTCCACCTGCTGACACGTGCTCTTCAGCCACTCCTTGCATCCCTTCCAGGACCCTGAGCCCCATCTACCTTGCACTAACTTTCTTTACTCTATCTTCTTACCTTTGGCTCCAAAAAAAAAAAAGTGTTGTATCTAAGCTTTTTTTCCTTTCATTCTCTGACTCCCAGAAAAGATAGACTCCACTTGTAGCCCCACATGGAAACCTACATGATCCCTCTCCCAGCCTCCCCTATCCTTCTGAAATGCTCCCAGGTCCTCCAATCACCAAATATGACCACTTTCCTTGGCCTACATCCTGCTCGACTCTTCTGAGTCACCTCAGACTCGATGCGATCAAGACTAAACCGACCACCTGGCTCCCTGTTAGCTCCCACCTGCTGACTCCTTCCCCAGTCAGGCCGCAACCTCCCAACTGTTACCGCCCCGCGAGAGTTCTCAGGTCACTTCCTCCCACACGATCACATCTAGGTCACTTGGTTTCTCCCTCTCTGTTGCCGTGACAGTGTCCTGCTAGGCTCCATGGACTCCCTGACACAGGCCACCAGGGTCCTGCCCACCCTCCCTGTTGCTGAAATACCTTCCCAGTCCCTTGGCTCTCTAAGAACTAAAACGCAAATATTTTAGCCTGAGATATAAGCTCTATAGCGACTGACCCTAGTCTTCATTTCTAAGCCTCCTCCTCATCCCCTCTTCCTTCATTTTCTATATTTCACATTTTCTCTGAACTCTGGGAGAAGGCAGTTCCCAGAACCCAACCTGCATGTTCTCCTCTCCACACCAGAATCAGGCCAGTCCATCTACTTATATGTTCAATATTGTCTTTATTTGTTTATTCAGTCACTAAGTTGTGTACGACTCTTTGTGACCCCATGGACTACAGCACACCAGGCTTCCTCGTCCTTTGTTATCTCCTGGAGTTTGCTCAAATTCATGTCCATTGAGTTGGTGATGTCTTTACTTACTCAAATCTTATTATTTTTTTCAAGACTTGGTAAGGATGCCATTTTGTCCTATTTCTTTAGTTGCAAGTTATTCATCCCTCCTCTGAACCCCTACAATTCAAATATGCTCATCTCTTGTTCACTCTTATCTCACATTCTCTTACATCACAGCGACCTGTGTATTTATTTGCCTCACTGTCCATATTAGATCTCAAGGACAGTGATGATACTAATAACTATCATAACAACCAGCACCATAGTGAGCTCCTACCACAGTCCAGTTCTGTGCAAAGCATGTGATTTCTCCATCTCAGCAACCCACTGGGGACTGTCTCCATTGTCAGCGGAGATTAAGTAATGTGCTCAAGGCCAGCATGTAGTAAGTGATGGAACTAGAAACTGAACTGAGGTTTGCTGAGGTCAAAAGCCATGCTCTTAACTACTATATAGTATTCCTCACTATCTTTACTCGACCAATAACTGCTCAATAAAACACCTTCCTAGAACTTCAGAGGTGTGATGGTTTACCAAGCCAGGTTCCCCAGAGTTGCTGAGGCTGCTCGGTGAACACATACACTCATGTGAGAGAAGAAACAGTTTAGGTTTCCTTAAAGGATATTTTCAAAGATAGAAAAAAGTTTTTATTCCTTAAGATTAAATAGCACATCACATACAAAATGAGAGGAAAAACCTAATTCACCTGTATTAGGTAAATGCCTGATTCTGTCTCCTTCCTTGGAACCACTGACGTCAGTAATGCGATGCATTACTGAAAGCCTTCAATAATGTAAACCATGTTTAGAGAGAGCCTCCAAATTTCTAATTTCTGGGGCTCTGACATCAGCCCCAGGAAAGCAGGACAATTTTACTATGTTAATAGAGTCAGAACCAGTGTAAATGTGGGCTCATTGTTTTACCTATGAACGCAAAGGTAACGTATGACACACCTGGGTCTCTGTGTAAGGAAAAGTGGTGATGGTCGATCTCTATGCCTAAGAGGCTAAGGGCTGTAATCCTCCAAGAGGAATGTCATTATACAGCTCAAATCCCATCACAACAAACACCGTTACAACAGAGATGTCTGTACAACAAAAACTCTTCCAAGCTTTGGCTGACAGCCCATGTACTTCAAGCAATATTTGATGTGAGACCTGGAGTTCACAGTACTGGGAACTGACCTATATTTGCAAAGGTAAGACCTGAATGGTTTCAGCTGTGACTTCTATCCCATGATGCCATGAGTGGTAGTGATGTATAATCTCAACCCAGGAGCACAAAAACTAAGGACAAAGACAGAAGCAAAACCAACCCTGTTCTTGAAGGGAAAAATTCCTGCCTTTACTTGGGGAACCCTTAGAGAAAGGGCCTCTTACCTAATCCTGAAATAAAGCAGACCAAGGGCTTCCCTGGCGGCTCAAGCAGTAAAGAATCTGCCTGCAAAGCAGGAGACGTGGGTTTGATCCCTGGGTCAGGAATATCCCCTGGAGAAGGGAATGGCAAGCCACTCCAGTATTCTTGCCTGGTAAATCCCATGGACAGAGGAGCCTGGCAGGCTATAGTCTATGGGGTTGCAAAGAGTCGGACATGACTGAGAGGCTAACACACTTTCACTTTCAAGGCTGGATGCAGCCTCATCTCACTGAGAAGTAAGATGGAGCGGCCCGTGAAGAAAGATGAACTGGGCTGAAATTTCTACTCTGATGCTTACTAGCTGGGTAAACTAGGCTACATCTCTGAGGTTTTTGTGATCCTCATTTTTCTCATCTGTAAAATGTGACTAGGACCATCTGCTTTCAGGATTTCAGTAAGAATTAAATGAGATAACTATACAAAGCTCTTGGAGAATGAAATGGCAACGCCCTCCATTATTCTTGCCTGGAGAATTCCATGGACAGAGAAACCTGGTGGGCTACAGTCCATGGGGTTGCAAAGAGTCAGACATGACTGAGTAACTCACACACACACATACAAAGCTCCTAGCACAGAGCCTGGTACATAGTATGGGCTGAAAAAGGTAAGTCCCCTTACCAGGTCTCCCTTTCTCTCCAAGAATGTGGGCTGATGCAGTAATGAAGTTAGTTATAAGACTGAGTGAATGAAGTTAAAATATAAAGTCACAAATACAGTCTGGTAAAGATACTGCTCAGAGGAACATGGGGGAAAAGAGAGCAAACAGTATAAGAACTAGGCCAGGCACAGACACTTACTTGACTTAGAGAAAGGTCTTCTTGGCTAAAGTAGGACACGTGTAATCAAAAGCTAAAATGCACGTAACCAGGTGTTGTAGCAATAAAGCTTTGATCATTGGGTCAGAAGTCATTTTGAAAAATGCTGAATAAACTGAAATTTGCAGGCACGTTTTCCTAGTCAAGGATGAACTGTGGTTACTAACTCCCAAGCACTGGTTTACTGCTGACAGCCTAGTTTTCTGTGGGGGCTATTCCAGAAGGTGGGAGGGCCCTTCTTAGCTAAGTCCTCAGCTTCAGCCCATTCATTATACTGTCTTTGGATGCTGTAAAAATATTAAAACACATTCTAGTCTTCTCCATTGGGAAATATGTCTGTAAAGAGTTTAGAAATATGATCAATATTAGGGATATGCCCTATTTGTGATATTTTTAACCCTCTAGACTTTGAGATACCTAATTTATATTTTTCAAATTATGGGACAATCAAGTATGTGGTGACAAAATTCTTCTATACATTCTTCTGAAAACACTCTTGGTGTTACATGACAGTTTTTGAGATAGAAAAGGGAAGTCCTATAAACATAATCTGAAGGCATGCCTGTTCACCTTTATAAAATAGATATGATCTAGGGGTTTTACTTTGGCCACCTGATGCAAAGAGCTGACTCATTGGAAAAGACCCTGATGCTGGGAAAGATTGAAGGCAGGAGGAGAAGGAAACACAAGAAGACAAGATGGTTGGATGGCATCACCCACTCAATGGACATGAGTTTGAGTAAGCTCTGGGAGATGGTGATGAACATGAAGCCTGGAGTGCTGCAGTCCACGGGGTCTCAGAGTCAGACATGGCTGAACGACTGAACAGCAACAACAAGGGGTTTCAAAATTTCTCGAACATTTCCAAAAAGTCCTATCAGACCTCAGCAACTACAGGGAACGAGAGATGGCCTAACATTTCTCGGAGTCAGAGCGTCAGAGTTGCAACAATGACTTAGTTGTCCTTTGCCTTGACAGTAAGAGGCTCAGAGACGAGAACGGGCTGATGTTCTTGTATTCACCTAAAGTGTGTGCACCAGCCATACACTGAGCTTACAGGACCTCTTATAAGAGGAAGCAGAGAAACAAGATAACAAGCCAGACAGAAGTACTGAGGTGCAGGGAAACAGCAACTGTGAGTCTCACAAAGAGATGGCGGAGCCCTGGGTAGGAAGACCAAAAGATCCGAAAGAGAGAAACAATGATCGAAGTGAAGCTAAAACGTGGGCAGAGAACAGATGGTAGCAGCAGAGGAGATACTGTAAATTCATTTCTACACAGAGCTCACAATGGGTGACTCCAGCATCCAGAAGCTTCAACCTGGACAGACGTTTCCAGCCTCTGTTTAAGAATGGTGCCTCCCTCCCCATCACCCTCATCTTAAAATGGAGGCAATGACAGTCTACAGATTGCACACGTGAGTCTTACCACTGCTAAGGGCGTAAACCACAAGCATTTCTGAAGGTGCGCTAACTATTTCAGGCCACTAGGGTGCTACTTCCCTCTCCCCAAAGGCACACTTCATTTAATGATCTCCANTAATAATAATAAGCATCTTTCAGTGAGCAATTCTAGGCCAGATACCATGCTAGGTACTTTACTTATATCATCTAATCCTTTTACCATTGCTCTGAGAAAATTTTCAGATGCAGGTATCTAAGAAATAATTTCCTTTTCTAAGATTACCAGTTTATACATTGTAGAAGCAGAATTTGAATACAGGCCCAATGGGCTCCAAAGCACAGAGTATTTCTAAACCATCATGTGGCCAAGTATTGTATAAGGTCTGTTTTGGGCTGTGAGTGAACAGCTTGTGCAAAAGAGAAGACAAGGCCAAGAACAAGACCTATCGGTTCCCTGGAATTAGCTGCCAGATAAAAGGCAGCACTAACACACACATACATACATCTTTCCTCTTTTGGTGTGTGAGAATCAGTGTGTAAAGTATGGAACTTAAGAGTCTATTAAGACTATATTACAACCCACACTTTGCCCATAATCATACAAAGCGGCTCCAACTCTGGAGACTGCCTCCCTTTCTACTCCCACAGGATCCCATGAATGAGCACCTCTCCTCCATATCTGAATCCTTCCCACTACCTGCCCATTTTACAAATAAATGTTCCAACGGTCTGCATCAAATGCTAAGGGCACGACTATCCATTAACTAAGTCCAACAACGTCTAGCTGTTACACAAATTCACAGCAAAGACACTTCTTCCTGGTCGAAGCATCAGGGTCCTATCCCATTGACGACCCCTGTGTTGCTGAATCCCATGCCCTGGATCTGATGGTATGTTATCAGGAGCCTGGGTAACTTAGTTCTAACACACGAGCTCCTCCTCCTTTGGACTTCCAACTTTCTTCCCGGCTGATATTCGTCTCTATAGAAGACTTACTGACTCTTTTGTCCTCATGGGGCTATAAGTGCTGATACTTCTAAGGAAGCCAGAAGTCATGTGTGTGACAGTTAAACCTTTTGGGGTACTTGCTAGAGGCCACAGGGAAATCAATTCGATCTACAAAGAAGGGTAATTACGGGAACAGATACCCTAACTCTCACTAAGACTCTCAGTAACACCTTCTATTTATTGCAATCTGATCTCAGACTTAGGAAATTAGACTAGCTCCCTTCCCACCCTCCCTAGTGATCCTCGGCCCCCAGCACAGGGCAGGAATTAGATTCAAATTCAAAGATTTATTGACAGCCTACTCTTTGCCAAATAACTTTCCCAGGTACAGGACACAAGACACCACAACAGCTCCACAAAGATGAAATTATTATCCTCAACTTGGAAATGAAGCAACTGAGAGTCATAGAGGTAAAGTGACTTTTCCAATGTCACACTCCTAAGAAGAGGTGTCTGCAGAATCTGAACACAGTACACAGAGTCCAGACACAATAACAAAGGCCAACAGTTACTGCTTAATAGTCTGTGAACTGGGTTTCTTGAGGGTGATGTTTCCTGTGGATTCAGTGGCCACTGGCAGGCCTGAGACACAAGCCCATACATCTCTGCTACCTACAAGCTGCGATGCTATCCTGGGCGTCAATTCTACTTTTGCTCTTGGCAAAGAGCCGCATAAGGTTCCTCCAGGCCAGATGCCACATGGAATTGGACCACGAGTTGGAGAACACTAAGCCAGCAGGCACTGTGATATTGATCTGAGCCAAGATTAAAATATGATGATGTTGGGGGGAAAAATGGTAGTGCTTACTCTTTGCTTTAAGTGCTGGCACTGACCTACTTCCCTACTCTATTTTCGAGTAGAGAGAACTAGATCAACAGAGGATATGCAAAATCTTCCGAGGTTCCTCTAAGTAGCAAAATATTACAGACATTATAATAACTGATTTAATGCATTCTTATTATTATTAACTCCAGGATGCAAGCTTTTACAAAGCCCAGGGAATGCAGGCTTCTTTTTGGAGAATGCAAACAAAATAAATGATACTTCTATTATTTTATCTTGTTCCTTGGACAGCAACTTTCTGTATTATATCTCCCTTATCTATACAACAGAGAAGGCAATGGCACCCCACTCCAGTACTCTTGCCTGGAAGAAAGAATAACAAACTTACAAAACAGGTATGAGAAATCCCAAGTGGCTATAAATAATTTTATAAAAGTTGAAAAAAGGAAATAAAATGTCGCCATCGGAAGATATACCAACCTGAAAACAATGCAGAAAGACACCTTGTCTTGGAAAAATTTTGGATACAATTAGCTAATCTCCTTGGTGGTTGTTGTTCAGTCACTGTCAGTTCAAATCTTTTGTGACCCCATGGACGGTTGTCCGCCAAGCTCTGTCCATGGGATTTCCCAGGCAAAAATACTGCAGTGGGTTGCCACGTTCTTTTCCAGAGGATCTTCCCGACCCAGGGATGGAACGTGCATATCCTGCTCGGCAGGCAGATTCTAAACCACTGAGCCACCCGGGAAGCCCAATCTCCTTGGTAGTTACTAACAGTTTTATTACTCCATACTTTTTTATCCATCTTACTTTTGTTCCTTGGGACTTCCTGTATCAGTGCTGCCAACTGTGTGCAATGATGGGAAAGGAGCCTACACAATCCAATGTGGTAACCATGGGTTACATGTGGCTACTGCACACTTGAAGTTACTGCAACTAAAAAAACAAATTTCAAAATTTTACTTTAATGAACTTAAATAGATCTAAATGTAAATGTTAAGTGGTTTATTTTTTAAAGACAAATAGAGAGTTGAGATTCACCAAAACATTTCATCAGGAAGTTGTTTTGGGTAAACAAAAATGAGGGGCCAGGAATATGACACCAATGCTTGAGTCACCCAGAAGTTATTAAGTCAGTGTGCAGTGGACTGGTCAGCCTCGGTTCTTGTTTTGGCTCAGCATTAAATTAATGGTGAGATCCCAAGGTAGTCGGGTAACCACTCAGTTTCCTTATGTGTAAAACAAAGAGACACCACGGTCCCCATATGGCTCTTTGCTTCTCTGACTCTGCAAGCGTCTGAGTAGCTGGTGGCTCGGGGCTGACCCCGGAGCATCCTTTCTCTCAACTTGTGCCAGGTCTGCTTGGCGTCCCAGCTGCAGCCCCATCCTTGCAGTCAGCAGACAGGCTGCTCCTTTAAAGGGCTGAGGGACCACTTTTTAATATCCTCATACTTAGGTAATAGCCCACGAAGAAACAGGCTTTGTGTGGTGACTGCAGCAAACTGCCCAGGGCTGAGCTGTGTGCGGCACAAGCAGGAAGAGCTTGGCAATGGGCCTGGGGCTTTCTGGCGGGCAACGGGACGGCGTGAGACTCAGCCATGTTAACAGCCTTCTACACTGCCCCTGTTGCTGTGGCGTATTATTTGAGAGCAGAATTCTCTCCCTGATGGACTGGCAACATGGTGTGTGGGGCACATCATCAGTTCTTTCTCATGCCACTCTCTGGGGGAACGTATCAGAGACTGGTCCTGCACCAGTGCCGTGACCCTCTGCTCTAAAGCTAACCTCTCCATTTAGGAAGAGGCATCAGCCATCACCCAGCCTCGAGTTCTGGGAACTGCAGCTCCCTTTGAAAACACACCACTTTGGGGTTGCCATGAAGAACACCTCCATCTTCTGTGACTGCCTTTCAACAGAGCACCTCTGCCAGTGGACCGACACAGCTGCATCTCAATCAGGGAGATGCTGGACGGCTGGAAGATTCTGGTAGACCTAACAAAACTCTCTGGGTATCAGTTTTCTCAGCATCGGAAGATGAAACCAAGGCCATTCCCATATTTACTTGGAAGGGACTGATGTCATTTCTCATGTGCAGCTGAAGCTTTGAGTCTCCTGTTCACCAGTTATAGAATGGGGCCCCACATCGGCTTCACCAGTGACAGCACGGGGCCCTCAGTCTTGGAGGTGAGATTTCTGCAGATAGGATTAGCGAACTTACAGAAAATCAAGTGGATCCAATAACACCCAGCATCATTGAAGATGGCAAAGCCTTTTTCCAAATTGTAAATAAATCAGTTTGTGCTCCTCTGAAGAAAAGCCCAAGTTTCCTACAAGTATACCCACATATACAATGTTCACCCCTGGGCTTTGACAAAATTTGTAAAGAAACAGAATTTATTAAGAGTGGACAGGACACCAATTTAATTCACAGGGAAAGCATGCACTTGTGACGGGTGTTCCACTGGACGGCTGGAGTCAGTGTAGGACTGCATGTGGATGCAGGTCTAAAAGCTGTACATTCAATTACCAGGATGAAGCGCAACCCTGACTGGCAGGAAACCATTCCGGCAGAAAACTGCACAACACGGGCGTATGGACTCACGAAGGAAAAGGGAGACCATACTAGCTTATCTCAACTGGACTGCCGGTAAAAAGCAGAAAGCTAGAAAAGCCCCACAAAAGAAGCCAACGTGGCGACATCCAGGGGCCCCTGGAGTCTGAACACATGACCGCCCTCGCTGGGAAGGCAGTCGGGTATCAGCTCTGGACAGCCCTGGCCCAGCGAGCTCACCTTCCTCACAGGTCTATCAGAAAGAGTGCTGTGGACTGCAGAGCAGAAGGCATTTGTACAGGGAGAGTTTGTAGATGAACCTTTAGAAATGGCAACAGGGAAATAATCATCATGCAGAAGATTTATATCGGGCTTCACCTTTCCCAAGTGCTGCTGGAGCTCACATTAATTAATCCTCCCCTCCAGGGGCGGGGGTCAATGCTCCAGACAAGCCAACAGAGACGAGGGAGGGGGTGCGCTGGCTTGGGCCGCACACCCCTTCTGGGTACCCTTCCAGGCTGATTCACCTTCCCATGGCTAAATGCTGAGGAGGCCACCTGTGGGCATGGGCAACTCCTTACAAGTGGTCCTTCTGGATGATGGAGAAGACATTGGCTTGGCCCCATGTCAATTAACTGAAATATGAATCATTATGAAATGAAGACAAGAGGTCGGGGACAACTCAATAATGGTCTGAACTTCCCAAAGCGAACACTGATTTTTACCTAAAATGTCTCCCATATTCACATTCTGGCAGCAAATGATGAAAACACGGGATGTATTATGTTGAGAGTGACAACACAGAACAGACCTGGTGCCTGGTACCTGTAGCTGGGATTCAGTGACTGTGCTTTCCAAGGAAAATAACTCCTGCTTCCACCACTGGCTACAATATTTCGCCTCGACTGACTTGTGTGAGAGAAAGAATCCCATCAGGTCAGGTTTACAACACCCTCCATCCACTGAAGAAATACTGATGGTAGAAACGGAGGGTTCACCTTGGTGGGATTTTGCTCCCTTCCCCTCCCCTGAGAGTTATTCACACACAAGGCCCTTTCTTCCCTTTTGTTACGTAGGTGTTGACACACACACGGGCCGTGTAGGTCAGGAATGGTGCTGGGTCTGAAGGAGAGAGAATGGAAACGTGTAACTTATGCCTTTAAGCCACCAGGAGCCACTGAGAAGAACCAGCCATATGTACAAAACAGAACCAAACCACAGAGCCCGAGGCCCACAGGAGAGGGTACACAAGGGTTCACGGTCAGCCGGCCACAGGGACTCATCTGGCCGTGGGGCCTAGCGTCCAGCAATGTGGCCACATTCCATCCTCGGGGTCCAGTTTCCCAGGGGAGTCTGCAATAACGAGAGCCACAGGGTGACAGTCCGTACTGCTGCCTGAGTTGGCAATGAGACGGAAAGAAACCCACTGCAGCAAGGAAGCTGGGCCTGGAGAGAACGCGGCTCAGGGGTCCCTCCCCCCGCCCCCCCATCTGAGATGAGGGCCTGGAGAGAACGTGGCTGGAGCCTGGAGACAGTGTCACACGGACCCACAACTGGATGGCCATCATCTGCTCTGCTGACCCACACCGGGGCGGGGACGGCCCAGGGTCCCACCTCTGCTCCAAGGAACCGGGAGGCCGTTCTGTCCACGAGGCCCTTCCAGCACCACTCTTCACTCTGGCCTCGCTCCTCTGGGGTCACCCCACCAGCCGGCCTGTCACTCATTATCACTCCCCCTGGGCTCGTCCATTCAACCCTCCCATCTGACCCTCTCTAGAGACAGCAGAAGGGCCGGCACTACCTCCAGCTCAGCGCCTCTACAAATAACCTCTTCCCGTCTTCCTTTTGTCCAGCTGGGTTTCACATTCAACTTCCCTGTTTTCTTACTGCCTCAATCCGCCCCCCTGCCCCACCCCAAATCTGAGACCAGGAATAATGTCTTAGAACATGCATGTGACACAGGGTGACCGCTAGCCCGAACCTGCCCATTCTCTGGCTGTCCAACCCACGGAAACCGTCATTAACTGAGCCCCTAGTCAGGCACACAGTGAGACTGCGGGACTCCTGATGACACGGATGTCTTCATCATTCCCTCAATATAACCCTGAAGTGACCTGCTATTCAGGCCTTATTCAACGTGCAAGGGATAAAATGGTGAAGGAGATCAGGTACAACTGCCTTTATAGAGCTTCTAGTCTAGAGCAGGGCGTAAAACAAGCTACCTAAGTAAATCTTCTAAGCAAGCATTTCAGTGGAGAAAAGATAAAGCAGGAAAGGGAGATGGAGAGGGGCTGGGTGCCAGGGAGCAGCTCTAAATAAAGTGTTCAGAGAAGGCCAGCACAGAGCCCTGCATTCAGTTTCAGTACAATGAGTATCTTTTGAATGAACAGATCCAACACAGCGAGAAGTCTTAAAAGTTGTCGGCGTTAAGTCACACACTACACAATTCATCACCACAATCGTAAAGAACCAAGTTACCCCATCTGGAACTGTTGTACTGAATCTGGCGGTCACTACACCTATTACCGATGAGTTACGAGTCAGGCCTGTTTTCCTTGAAATGCCCGCTAGGTGCACTTGTCCTGGTGTAGCCACTGACCTAATTCTGACTACTCTGATGATAAAATCATTTCAAAACTGTTCAGGGGGCTCTCCTACTCCAGACTAAAGCACGAAGATTTCACTGACCTTTGAGTTTGCCTGGCACTCAGAACTCTATCTGTCCTTCCGTTAAATATTGATCATCTGTCCATTCATTATTCATTTCACCATTTATCAATGGCAAAATTTAATCTCAGGCTGCTCTTTCCTCAATCTGCTTCTGGACTACCTTTCCTTGGTCATAAGCGATGTGGGATCAAGGAATACAACTTAAGTCCTGAATGCCTGCCTTAGGGATGCAGCCCGGAGATCAGCAACGCTGCTTTTCCTTCCACTGATCTGGAAAATCAAAAGCCGACGGTTAATAAGAACTAATTACGTCATACTAATGATTGTAGTTTAGATCAGAAAACAGAATCCNGTGGGATCAAGGAATACAACTTAAGTCCTGAATGCCTGCCTTAGGGATGCAGCCCGGAGATCAGCAACGCTGCTTTTCCTTCCACTGATCTGGAAAATCAAAAGCCGACGGTTAATAAGAACTAATTACGTCATACTAATGACTGTAGTTTAGATCAGAAAACAGAATCCATTTGTGTATTTCTGTGCATTTGCCATTTATGAGGTTCAGATGTATTTCTTTCTTTTTGATAATGCCTTCAACTCACATATTTGTGAAATGTCAAAAACAGAATACCAAAAAACACAAACAAACACACCCCAGGACATCAGGACTTCCCTGGCAGACTTCATGCTTCCAATGCTTGGGTTCGAGCCCTAGCTGGGAAAACTAAGAGCCCACAAGTTGTGCGGCACACAAAGAAAAATACTAGTTTATTTGTTTTTTAAACAAAGAACATCAGAGCAGTCAAAAACATATTTCACAAAGTTTCCAACCTGATGCCTGTGTCCCTTAAGCTCTCTGGGGAACTTCCCAATCCATTCTTCAAAGATTTCCTGTTTTATGTTGGTAGATAGCTGGGCTGACTTACGTTCTCCAGGAGTTCCCAAGGACAGCTGCCCAGCAGAATAATTAATCTGCATAATGACTATCCTTGTCTCATCTAAAGGGTCACCTTATGCTCAATAAATTTTCTTTAAGAATGCAAGAAAATATATAATTTATTGTTAAGAAGAATTCCTTCACAAATAAGACAAAGAGAACTACTACTGCCCTCAAGGGTAAGCTTTCAACTCAACTACTAACTCAGCTGATCAGACTCCCTCCCTCCCTGGGGGGCTCTGGGAAGCTGAGATTTTACTTCCTCGTTCTAACAAGGCTGTGAGCATCAGAAGTCAAGATCTGTGGACCACCTAATTTGTGGTCGTCACATGCAGCAACCTATTTTGAGATGCTTTGGCTCTGGAAGGGTTTAACTTTACATTTTCTGCTCAATTTTTTACCTGCCTTTTTGGCTGGGAGAAGTGAGAGAATCGTGGGTGGGGACTGAAGCAAAGATGAGGTGTTTCCCTTGTGGGAGGTGGTTTCTCCAAAGTAAACTGTTTGTTCCCTAATCAAGCAGCCAACTTTAACTGTTTCTCTTTAAGATAATCACAAAGCATGATGTTTGAGGTTTGAGAATTGGAAAAGAGGGCCCATATGAGAGAGGGCTGTGACACCATTCATGAGACCAACCATGAGTTTTCTGGCATCTTTCCGTCCCAGCATAGGAAAAGGTGATGAGAGGTTTTAGAGGGATCGCACAAAACTCCGAGAGAGCGATCCAAAATACTTGCCTCTCCGATAGTCTGCTTAAAGCAATGGAAAAAGAACGTTGCCAAGTTTGTGTAATTACTCGAAGACGACCTCCAGAATTGTACGCACGTCAGCTCTTTGCGTATGGCTCCCTAAGAAACAAACATGTTGGCATGTCATGCTGCAAAACTCCATTTCAAAAGACAAAGTCCAAATGACATTCTACTTTGCTAGCTTTTAAAACTCTCAATCACATCTAAGATGAAATCAATACCAAACATCACATTCTGATTTGGAAATCTATAGGTCTTATTTCTTTCTCTCCACATGTCATAAATTCCATTTACCATCTTAAATCACCAATTAAAATAGGCCTTGACATTTAATTTGCCTTTTTCTTTAAAAAAACAAACCATCAGCTCTAACCCCCTAAACAAATAAGAATAGAAATAGGATTATGTGCAAAATTATAAGAGCTGTTATTCCATGAGGCTGAATATCATCATATCAAAATTCCCCATCGTTGATTTTTTTAAAGCCATTTCTTCATTTTTTGACACTACATCTGGCACAATGAATACAGATGATCATTTGTTTATATATCTGTCTAACTGCCTTTCCCAAACACAGCCAGATGGAGTCTTTCAGAATCAAATTAATTTCAGATTAATTCACTCTGGACCCACTCCAGTTCCATGACTCCTTGCTTTGAGGCACCAACCAAACTGATGGGAAGTCGTGAACTGAAAAGAGCGCAGGTTCCTCAGTACTGAGGGGGGACGTGTGACCTAAGGCTGTGGTTGCTCCCCTTATCCAGAAAGCGACCCATTCGGGTACTGCAAGTTGCTGAGAGAAGGCCCGGCCAACATTCCAGAGACAAAAGCATCCAGCTTTCCTCTGGATTTCCTCTTCGATTTCAAAGAGGAACACGGTCAGGTTATATCCGTTATTTGTAACGCCTCATGAGAATACCAGTCAAAACGAGCGACCTAATTACTAACACTGAGAACCAGGGAGGTCACAGAAGAACTTGCCGTCTATTCATAGCCAGGGTGGACACAGGATGTGGGAGGGAATTCTCAATGCCCCTGAGCGTAGAATCTCTATCTTGAGGTGTAGGAAGGAACCATCAACAGATGTAACCAGGCTCTGCTCCCTGTCAATCTTGGCGGATGCCTTTATTATCACACTTGTTTCAATTGCAATTTGGGTTTCCATGGAGACACAACAGTTAGCTCCAGAAAATTATAAGATAAATGTCAGGCGGTGATAACGGTGTTAATGAAGCTTCGGTGACGAGCAGCTCAGCGCTTCAAATAATAAGCTTATTTCTATAGCATATGTATAACCTGTCAGAAAACCTGGGAAAGAATATTAAAAATTAAATATCGATTTATCTACATTTAAGAGAGAGTGGGGAGAGACCCCTCTGGAGTGGCTTAAGTTTGGTGGGTCAAGTTGAATAAGAATAAAAAAGTAAGCACTGCTTTTTGGGGAAAATGAGGTACCAGGCACAGCCTGCAATGATGCTTTAGCTGACATTCAAAATACCTTATTTCATCCAGCAGTGGAGAGAATTTCTCTTTATAATATGGTCAAAGCAATCCCTTTTGTTTTTGGAAGCTAACAGCTCAACTCACCAAGTCTGACTGTGAAAGACATGGGCTCCAGAGATATAAATGCTACATCCAACCTCATGGTGAGGGAATAGCTCTAGGCTGCTGAAAAACTATAACTGGATTACTAGAATTCAGGATTCAGAACCATCCTTGACTAGTCTACAGCCAAACATGTACCACCTGAAAATTTAAGAGGAAGTATGTCAAATTAAAAAAAAATGACAACTGTGGATTTATGTAAATTGGATGCATTCTGAAAATACAAGTTGATACAGTGAGATGGCAAACAGCAGCACAGTTTAAGGTTAAGATTCTAATGGCAGAAAGCCAACAGGAACTAAAGAGCCTCTCGATGAGGGTGAAAGAGGAGAGTGAAAAAGCTGGCTTAAAACTTAACATGAAGAATACTAAAATCATGACGTCTGATCCCATTACTTCATAGGTGGGAAAATAGGGAAACAGTGACAGACTTTCTTCTCTAGGGCTCCAAAATCAACTGCAGATGATGACTGCAGCCATGAAATTAAAAGACGCTTGCTCCCTGGAAGGAAAGCTATGACAAGTCTATAAGGTGCATTAAAAAGTAGAGACATCACTTTGCCAACAAAGGTCCATATAGTCAAAGCTATGGTTTTCCCAGTAGTCATGTACAGAGCTGAGAGTGGACCATAAAGAAGGCTGAGTGCCAAAGAATTGATGCTTTCATACTGTGGTGTTGGAGAAGACTCTTGAGAGTCTCTTGGACTGCAAAGAGATCAAACCAGTCATTCCTAAAGGAAGTCAAACCTGAATATTTACTGGAAGGACTGATGCTGAAGCTTCAATACTTTGGCCACCTGATGTGAAGGGTCAACACATTGGAAAAGACCCTGATGCTGGGAAAGATTGAGGGCAGGAGGAAAAGGGGGTGACAAAGGATTAGGTGGTTGAATGGCATCACCAACTCAATGGACATGAATCTTAGCAAAGTCTGGAAGACAGTGAAGGACAGAGAAATCTGGCACGCTGCAGTCCATGGAGTCACAAAGAGTCAGACACGACTTAGTGGCTGAACAACCACCACCAGGAAAAGAAATGGAAAGAAAAATACGTTCCCTTTCATTTGAAAAAGATGATTTAAGAACAGAATAAAAGTTTTATGTCTTCTCCATGGACATCCTTAAAGACCTTGGAAAAGTTAAAAGGCTGAAAATTTTGCAAACCAAAGTCTCTACAGGAAGACACAAGGAAGACCTGTACTATATACTTCTTCACACTTCACACTCTCTGAAGGATCCCTGCCCCAGTACCCACTATTATTTCACTCCTTCCACCATATTTTCTCTTCACTTATTTAACCACTATTTATTGAGTGCCAGGCACTGTGCTCAGTATATAGTGATGAGTAAGACAGTCTCTGCCTTCACATTTCTCACTATTTAGTAGCTCGTACAACTGAATACCCAAGGTCTTCTCCCATGCTCTGCACCCCCAAGGTCTTGAATAAAGTGTCATGATGATCTTTTCTGCCCAAACTTTGGTCCATTTTGAAGCTGACTACATAACCATGCTTTTCTGGGGCAAGGCAATTCTTTCTGCTACACCTCTGCACTAGGAATAGCTGGCTGCTCAAATCCTCTCCTACATACCCTGTCTTTGTCTGGACTGTTGCTGTTGTTCAGTTGCTAAGTTGGGTCCAACTCTTCGCGACCCCAGGGACTGCAGGATGTCAGGCTTCCCTATCCTTCACTGTCTCCCAGAGTTTGTTCAAATTCATGTCGGNACATACCCTGTCTTTGTCTGGACTGTTGCTGTTGTTCAGTTGCTAAGTTGGGTCCAACTCTTCGCGACCCCAGGGACTGCAGGATGTCAGGCTTCCCTATCCTTCACTGTCTCCCAGAGTTTGTTCAAATTCATGTCGGTTGAGCCAGTGATGCCATCCAACCATCTCATCCTCTGTCGTCCCCTTCTCCTCCTGCCTTCAATCTTTCCCAGCATCAGGGTCTTTTCCAATGAGTTGGCTCTTCATATCACGTGGTGAAAGTATTGTCTGGATTACTATAACAAAAATACCATTAACTGAATGGTTTATAAAATAAGAGATGCTTATTTTTCACAGCTCTGGAAGTACAAGACCAAAGTACTGGCAGATTCGGAGTCTGAGAGCTGGCTTTCTAGTTCCTAGATGGCCAACTTCTCCCAGTGTCCCTTCCTGAAGAAAGGGGCCAGGGAGCTCCCTGGGGTCTGTCCTATAAGGGCACTAATCTCATCATGGGGGATCCACCCTCAGGACCTCATCACCCCCAAAGGCCACATCTACTTTTTAATATCATCATCCTGGACCACAGGTTTCAATGTATGAATTTGGGGGAAGAAACATTCAGCACACAGCACACTCCTTAAGCACTCAAAACTCCTCTCCCTCCTCTGGCTTCACTCTTCAGGAGCAAAGTTAATGGGGTCAAACCCAAGCTCAAGGCTATTACTGGACCATGGTGCTAGGGTAGCAACTTTCAGTGCAGCTTTTGAAGAAACTACAAGTTCTTGCTTCCCCATAAAAGGTTTCTTTTTTCTCTTTGGAAACTCTCTCTTAACTCCATATGGCTGGTGCCAAATGCACCAGGGCTGCCTCCCACTGCAAGAGGTGGGCACCTCTCCCATCTCTGCAAGGTCCAGCAAGGCAGAGCCACAAACAGCTTAAGTCAGACACTCTGGTTTGGACGCGAGAGGTGATGCTGATTTCCCTAAGAGTCTTCTTCCCTGAATGAATTCATCATGAGGATGTGAAGAACCAGGGATTCCAATTAGGGTCTGGTCCAGAAGAAACAGCCTCAGGCCTCCTTTCGGTGAAGGCTTTAGCTCACGAGGCACGAAGATCTTCCAGCTCTCCTGCAGCCAAGCTGGTTCTCAGAGCCAGGGTTCCCACACGATGGCTCAGGGCCATACACTGTCCCCTGGGCATACGGAACGGAAATTTGCAGGAATGATAAACCTGATAGAGGATTCCGGAGCCCGAAAGCCCCTCGACCTCACTCCACTGCAAGGAATTAATGCATCCTTACCTCAAGGCACAATAATGCAAAACGAGCCAAAAACTATCAACTACAACAGCAGAAGTCTATAATATTACGACGAACGCTCATTCTCCTGGCTTCTTTTCCTGCTATCCCACCCATGCAAAAGATATGCAAGGAAAAAACCATTCAAGAGCACACAATGCCCAAGACACTAGCAATAGGATACCTTAATAAGCCAAAGTAGAGTCATGAGGTTTAAATTTAATAACTCAATGTGGATCCTGGGACTTGAGGTTGAAACGTTTGGTTGTAAATCAAGCACAATACTATGTTACTAAGAACTGGGTGAAGAAACATCTGTGGTCATGGAAACAGAAATTATAAACAGCATGCCTTTTTCTCATCAGTTAAAATATTCTCATCCTGTTAGGGTTCATGATTAGGGCTCCTCATTGACTCTTTCCATTGTTAAAACTTTTCAACACTTCACATTGCTCTTGCAAAGTCCTGGAGAGTCAAACAAGAAGTTCAAAAGTCACCTGCAATGGACATGACTTTGAGCAAGCTCCGTGAGATGGTGAAGGACAGGGAAGCCTAGTGTGCTGAGTCCACAGGGTTGCAAAGAGTCGGACATGACTGAGTGACTGAACAACAACAATGATTATTGTGGGTATTTTTTAATTGCTGAAATAATTACTGTTATCTTTAATAACAACAATGCAAGGCATATTACAATAGTTCTTCAATTTTAAAATGACAGCTCTAAACTGGGGCAACCAAAATTACAATCATAATTTCCCAGAATTGACAATATTTGCTAAATAGACTCCTTGAGGAGGAGGAGGTTATACACGCGGGAAATGAATAGGAGATGATAATTCGAGTGTGGCACAGCTTTAAAAGTGACTTCAAAATTGAAATTCGAAAACAAATCACTACGGAGCTTTTTGTTTTGATTTCTTCTTGTTGTTGAATGGTAACAGGTTTGACTACATTTTGGCAGCTCAGCTTTAATTGATCTGAAGCTGACCATGATTGGAAAGGTGTTACAAGAATCTTTTAGATTCTAGGATTGTATTTTTTTTTTTAATAGACAATGGCATAAGGCCAATCAAATCCAATAAAATGAAGAGGATTTCCCCTATCAATGGTGTCATTAATATACAACCATGAAAGAAGCCTTTCCAACAATGCAGAATGGACAGTAAGTCCCTCTAGGATGTGGGTAGACAGGGTTCATATTCAAGTGACAATGGACACAGGGACTCTGCTGGAAACACGCATGGAGTTAGGACCTGGGCCACGGCAACTAAGGTGACCACCACGGACGGCGTGACACCTAGGAGCCTTGCTTTCAGCTCCACGTTCACTTTCAAAACCTCGATCTGTGGGTTGGTTTGTTTCTTGAAGATGGATTGAGGGAAAGCACAACTACTTGGAAAGATCTGTTTCTTATGTTAGTGAAACTGACAATAAAACAGAAACACTATGGATACTGAAACCCCAAAACACATCAAGTGTAAAAAGATACAGAAACACGAAAAACCACCACCCAAATGACTCTGAAAACAATTTCAGCTCTCCTCCCTGAATCATATGGTATCAATTCTGGAAACCACATTTCTCCTGGGAAATAGAACGATATAATCTTTGTGTGTCCATAATATTATGAATATATTGAATGGCAGAAAGGCAATCACCGTTTTGGAAATCAGCTGACCAGAGAGTATACACCTGAGTGAATAAATACCTTAGGATGGAGGATATTCACATGGTTGTGCTGGTGGGGGAGCCAAGATGATGAGGAAAGGTCCTAACTGCATACCTACAACTCTACATACGACCTGACATCAGCCTGTTTTTAAGGCTTCCACACTGAGGTTTCATCAGCAACCCAAAGCATCAGGAAGTCAGTGGACAGCTTGGCAACATTCCACCTCTACACACAAAGACTGTGAGTACAGGGCATGGAAAGAGCCAGGAATGACAGGAATGCCAGAGGTGTCCCAAAGCTACGTTCACAACGTGCAAAGCCTCCTGTAATTTCAGACACTGTATCTGCACTGGGCTCATCTTCATGTGTATTGTGTTTATAGAAAGGAGTTGTTCAGGGGGATTTTCACCTAGATCCTCTAAAACCTCAAGATCTGTGCGTTCAGCTGTGTGGGAAAGTCAAACTGTACCAGCTGATGAAGCTGATTCAGGGCATCTCCTGAATATGCAGGTTAATAATTTAGATGTGGGTGGGAGGGACTGGAAATGTGTAGAAGATTCCCTCTGGTCAATGGGTCACTCAAGATAAATGGGTTCCAGGTAGGGGTCAGCTCACCTGTGAACACAGAATGATGAGATTTACTAAGTCAGTTTTTAATTCACTAACTGGTCATTATTGACAGGATACTACAGCTGTTTAGGGGGTTGTTTTTAAGACAACAATTGCTAACAATGAGGGCAACTGGCTTCACCGGTTGAAGGGAGAAAATGCCTTTTTTCCTCTTAATTAACAATAACATTCAAAACCCTGACAGAGAATAATGGTGAAATAAATTATGGAATCACTTATGTATGAAACCATACATTATTAAAACTACTCTAAATGGGTCCTTAATTTAAATAAAGAGGGCCATTCTAAGAAGCCAAGCATCTCAGAAATGAGAAAGGACACCACGTTATTCTGACCCAAGATACCAAAGGTGTATTGTTTTGCCAATGGGACAAGTATCAACCATCCTTGACTCTTATTAGGATCCACACAGGTCTCTTCTGCTGAGTCTTGGATTTATTTATTCACAGCTCTATATTCCGATTGGTTAAAGACAGGACAAAGCAGCAGATAGGGCAAAATCCACCTTTAAAATTTATACTTTGCCTATTCTACCTAGTCAGCAAAAGCCACTCCATCTGTTCTATGCTGTGTACATGAGTTTCAGGACCACCTTTGGCAAAATCTGAATAAAGCATCGATCAGCTCTCTTAGTTACTAAAAATATTGGCCTGGCGATGGTGGGAATACCTTTCACTCTGTTAGTTTTAATACACAGGATCACAATGCACACCTAGGAAGAGCACAGAGCCCCTCAATAACACCAGTTCCAGGCTCACGCCTACTTAACTTACACAAATAAACAAGAACAGGTGTTTTTCTGGCAGCTCTGGGGGTGCTAAGCTCTTGTCCCCCTTTAATGTAAAATTCATCTGAATCTAACATCTGCATACTATTTCGAACAACGTCAGGCCCATCGTCCTTCTGATGTGTGACTCTTGATGGGAAAAGCAACCTCTTAGTTGCAAATACAACCACCTCCCGAGCTGCAGGAAGGATACCTCCCCACTTGTGATACCTGGACATCGTTCTGCGTGGCAGTTTGACACACTGTGGTCACATGTGCAAAAAAAATTTTTTTTCAAGTGATGCAGAATGAACTCTCCATTCTCCTCCTTGGAGACAAGGACAATTAGAGCCGTCTCCTCCTAATAAAACCAGCAAACAGTGATTATATATGTTTCTATAACTTAAGAGTCTACACTCTTAAGAGAAGGGCAAGAGAAAAGCACTCACTCGCGTCTCTTGCCACGTGATTACAAAACACTGAGCTCAATTGTTCCAACAGGCTCACCCTACTTAATTAACAAAGACATCCTGGTTTGTATGCACAAGGCCATGCTCAAAAAAGGCTTATGAGGACAAGTTCTGCACAAGCATCTTATTTTTTAATGATTACAGAAGCTCTTGGGGCCCATCACATTAAAAGTAACAAAAAAGGAGGGAAGCAGCACTGGTTCTTAATTACTTTTAACTCTGAAGCTAGGGGCTTCCCTGGTGGCCCAGTGGTAAAGAATCTGCCTGCAATGCAGGAGGCCTGGGTTTGATCCCTGGGCTGGGAAGATCCCCTGTAGGAGGGAATGACTACTCACTCCAATGTTCTGGCCTGGGAAATCTCACGACAGAGGAGCCTAATGGGCTACAGTCCAGGGGGTCACAAAGAGTCAGACACGACTGAACGACTCTTTCCCTTCTTCTGAAGTTAACAATCTCCAAACGGGAGCTCCTTAAATATTCAGCAACCAACTAAACTGCAAGCTTTCTGACTTGGACAGACACTAGTTTTCTGTCGGGCCCCTACTGCCAGCACCACGATGATTCCTCACTAAGAGCTGGAAGACCAGAGCGAATGAGAAGTCACGATTCCTCTCCCCGAGGTTTCATCCTTCACAAAGGCAAGAACCTCAAAGTCCTAAGTGCTAGTTTCACTTGACTCCATCACCTGTTCATTCCTGTGTTACCATCCTACAGTATCTCTGCTTTTAAGTGATTACCTTGGTGTACATAAGGAATCTGCAGGTGGGGGATGAAAGGATGAAGTGCTGGATGGGGGGAGAGAGGGGATAAACCACTGGAATACAAGAATCTGCCTCTTAGTTCATGTGCGTGCATGTTCAGTCATGTCTGACTCTTTGAGACCCCACCAGGCTCCTCTGTCCGTGGAATTCTCCAGGCAAGAATACTGGAGTGGGTTGCCATGCCCTCCTCCAGGGGATCTTCCTGACCCAGGGACTGAACCTGTGCCTTCTTCATCTCCTGCACTGGCAGGCTGATTCTTTATCACTGAGCCATCTGGGAAGCCTCATAATTCAGGTGCTGGAGTTTAATGACTCCTAGTAAATTTATTAAGGCACCATTTAATCCTAAATTGCAAAGCTACATTTTGCAAAGCTACATTTACCATTTGGGGTCCACCTTTTTCTTTCAAATAAACACATTCAGTCTAGTTTCTGACTTCCCGTGTCATGGCCTTTGGCTGGCTGCTGAACTGCCTTATTTTTTTCACTTAAGCCATGTCAGGGAAATCAGGACAAGATAACACAACATGGATCAACACGCTGGGTTGCGGCTGTGGATTGTGAGAGGAGCTATCTATTGACATGGAGAATCAGGTGCCTCTGGCCTCAGGAGGAAAGAATCCTGAAAAGACCTCTTCAATGACGGGAAAGATTCCATCATTCAGCAACGTGAAGAGCAACAACCCCGAGACACAGTATGTGAGCACATGGCCGGCAGGGAATCACGGAATGTGGTTCACAGAGCCAGACGTTCTTCTCCACTTCACCCTGTGTACCTCCCCTCGGCCAGCTAAGGAGATGCATGCATGGCGTGGGAGATACACAGGTCACACAGGGATAGTAAAATGGAAAGGGAACACAAACCAAGGTTTTTGTTTAGATTGTAACAAAAATGTTTCTTCCCTATGAATGCATGGAAAACACTACTTAATACGGTACAGTTATCTGAACCACTCATTCACTCGTAATTGATTGCTTTACTGAGTGCCTTTAAAATATTACAAAATGCCTCTAGGAAGTAAAAGCAGTGGGATAGACGGAGGGTTTAATGCGAGGCAGATTCAAGTTCAAATCCCAGCTCTACAGCCTTCTTGTTAAGTGATCCTGGATAAGACATCCAAGTTCCAAGCCCTTTAGCTGGAGAAGGAACACAGTGAGGTCTATCCTTGTGCTGTTGTGAGGATTAAATGAGCTAGTCTGAATGTTAAACTGCACATGGAAAGAATGGAAGCATTTTCCCATGGTTCTTTAATTGTTAAGTGATATCTGAGAAGTGGAAAAGTTCTTAAACAAGGAATAACTGTTTCTCATACAAGGTGGTGGTGGTTGTTCAGTCACTAAGTTGTATCCGACTTTTGGTGACCCCATGGACTGAAGCATGCCAGCCTTTCCTGTCCTTCACCATCTTCTGGAGTTTGCTCAAACTCATGTTCATTAAGTCAGTGATACCATCCAACCATCTCATCCTTTGTCATTTCCTTCTCCTCCTGTCCTCAATCTTTCCCAGCACCAGGGTCTTTCCCAGTGAGGTGGCTCTTTGCATCAGGTGGCCAAAGGATTGGAGCTTCGGCATCAGTCTTTTCAATGAATATTCAGGGTTGATTTCCTTTAGGATGGACTGGTTTGATCTCCTTGCTGCCCAAGGGACTCTCATGAGTCTTCTCCAGCATCACAATTTGAAAGCATCATTTTTCAGTGCTCAGCCTTCTTTATACAAGGTGAATAGCAGGATATAAAAGTCATGACACCCCAAGCACCACCCAGAAAGCTCCATACAACTTTAATATCGACAATGATGCTAAAAGAAGAAAAATCAATTAAACAACTTCCTGTACTATACAGAGGCCTGTTTGGATCATCCACTTGGTTCAACTGTGGTTATTCCACTTTCAGATTAAAGGGAGTTCACTGCTTACCAGCCTCTCTCTGTAGTCACCACGCATCTCCCCACAGCTCACTTCCTCTATTTCCACTTCCTCAGCATCTCCACCCTTCTCCAGTAACTGATTTGAGAATAAAGATTTCCCCAAGCAATTCTAGCCTTTAATATCTCCACCCCACCAATCGGTTCTGGGCGAACAACTCTACCTGATTCTCATATTAAATGTAATCACTCACCAGGCAATCGCGCCTGCGAACGTGGGAGTCCTACGTACAACCTGCCGCTGTTTGCTTGGTCAGCAGAAAATGCCTCGTACAGCCGCTTAGGCGTCCTGATGCCCTCGCAAACCTATCTGAAGTGCAGCCAGTGCTTTCAGTGATACATAAAAGTATCTCTGCCTCACAGGTGCTGGAGACTCATTTATGGGCCAATTACAGCGCTGGAGCAGCAGCGACGTTTCACATTTGTTCTGTTTTGTATTTTTAGCCTGGGCTTTTTTTTCCTTTCGCGGATTATGGTAAATACAACATTTGCTTCCAGAATGTGGGACTTGCTGGGATCAGAAAGGGAAGTGCCTGACAAGCAGATTACCTTGGGCTACTGCTTTACGGGGATGCAGACAGTTACGCTACCGGGCTGGATTTAGTCATTCTCAAGTCGTATTAAGCTGCCCTGGCTTCAACACAGAAATAAACAAGAGAGCCTTAGTGTGTAGTGTATTTTCATCTTCCTGGTCCACCAATCAGCACATCCCTATGAAGGCTCCATGGGGAGGGAGGGCCAATAAAACTCTATGGAAAAAAAAAATCTTTCAGTTTCTTTAAATTTGTTCCCTAAGTTATTTCCTTTGTAAGTGGCTTGCTCAAGATCAAACTAACAACGGGGTTGGCAGAGAAAGCAAAATAAGCATGATTCCACGGGAAACGACACACTGCCCATTTGTGGAGCCATTCTGACACAGATCCCCGTGCTCTGTCCTGAGCAGATGGCATCCTGCAGCTATACCTATTAATGCAACATCAAACTACAAGTTGAGTATTTTGCCTCCTTGTCCAGGTAACAAATCAGTCTGAGCCTGGGAGACAGATGTTTTTTCCTTCTCTTGACTCACATGTCTGCTGCTTTTCAGACCTTGCCTTAAATGAGTGAGATACTGAGCTGCAAACGCAGAGCTGAGAATGTCTTTCCGAGGCAATTATGCTGAAACTTTGTTCCAACATCAGGAAATGTGGCATTTTCACCAGATAATGTCCATATGAAACACATCCACCAGAGGCCCAGAGAGTGAAAATGAAAATGTAACCAGTGGATGGGCATTAACCAGGAAATGTGGTCTGGACATGAGTGCCATTGGTCCAGGGCTGTACCAGGACTACACTGTTTTAGCTGAAGAACTGACTTCTGTACATCTGTGCATTTTATTTCATAATTTCCCTTGTGTGAGAAGTAAAGATATCCTACCCCCACTGTGATTTTGTTTTTAAGTCAAGGATAGCCTTTGAAGAGAAATATAGTTGAAGAAAAGAAGTAACCATAAATACAGAGCTATTTCTAGAAACTTCCAAATATAAGAAGATGCTCATGGAGCACTGAAAAGGTGAAGGTAACCTGGATGGGTGCCTTAGGTAGGGATTCTGAACTGGGGAAAAACAACATGAAATACTGTAGGGTTTGCATGGGGCTAAAGTAACCGATGCGAGGGATACACGACATTACACATAAGGGAAAAAGACAAAAAGTGGGGCATGTATTAGACTTCCAACCAATTCATCCTGCATGAACGTCATTTCCAACACAGAATCCTAAGTGCTGATGAAGGGAGCAACACAGTAAGAGCAAGAATTATTCCAGCTGGAGGGTAAGTGGGCCAGGACAACAGGTAATGTGAAGTGGAAGGAAAAAGTAGTGAGATCTTTAGCTGCAGGAGTATGTCCTCAGGACCTGGAAAGCAGTGAAAGTGTTTTTCTGGAAGCTGCTAGCATTTCAATGTTCGATAAATTTCAATAGAGAGGCTCACCTCGCAGATACTATGGGTTGTGTTCCATACCCCTTCAATAAAATGAATAATGCAATAACGAGAGTTGCACACATTTTTTGATTTTCTGGTACATATAGAAGTTACACATATATAATTTTTACTATATCTGGGCTTCCCTGGTGGCTCAGACAGTAAAGAATCTGCCTGCAGTGCAGGAGACCCAGGTTCAGTCCCTGGTCAGGAAGATCCCCTGGACAAGGAAATGGCTACCCACTCCAGTATTTCTGATTGGAGAATTCCAGGGACTGAGGAGCCTAGTGGGCTACCATCCATAGGGTTGAAAAGAGTCAGACATGACTGCTTGACTAACACTTTCACTTTCATACTGTAACTATTAGCCTATTCCATGTGCAATACCATTATGTATTAAAAAGCAGGGTACATACTTTACACTGCTATATTTAAAATAGGTAACCAACAAGGACAAACGCAGACAGCATATTAAAAAGCAGAGACATTACTTTGCCAACAAAGGTCCGTCTAGTCAAAGCTATGGTTTTACAAGTATCATGTATGGACGTGAGAGTTGGACCATAAAGAAGACTGAGTGCTGAAGAACAGATGCTTATGAACTGTGGTGTTGGAGCAGACTGTTGAGAGTCCCTTGTACAGCAAGGAGATCAAACCAGTCAATCCTGAAGGAAATCAACTCTAAATATTCACCAGAAGGACTGATGCTGAAGCTGAAGCTCCCATACTTTGGCCACCTGATGTGAAGAGCCAATTCACTGGAAAAGACCTTGATGCTGGGAAAGATTGAAGACAGGAGGAGAAGGAAAGAACAGAGGATGAGATGGTTGGGTGGCATCACTGACTCAATGAACCTGAGTTTGAGCAAGCTCTGGTAGATGGTGAAGCACAGGGAAGCCTGGTGTGCTGCAGTCCACTGGGGAGGAAAGAATCAGACACAACTGAGTGACTGAACAACCACCACCTACTCTGTAGCACATGGAACTCTACTCAGTGTTACGTGGCAGCCTGCGCAGGAGGAGAGTTTGGGAAAGAACGGACACAGGCATATGTATGGCTGAATCCCTTTCCTGTTCACCTGAAACTGTCACCACAGTGTGAAACAGCTATATCCCAATACAAAATAAAAAGTTAAAAAAAACAATGACATTCCTTTATGCTTAGACAATATATTAACATTCATTTGATTATTAAAAAAAAACAAAGTACATACCTTACTAAAAAAAATGATGTAGTGCTAGAAAAAATGCTAACCGTCATCTGACCACATGGCATTGCCCCAAAGCTTCAATTCATTAAAAATGCATTATCTGTAAAGTCTAATACAATGAAGTGCAATAAAACTAGGTAAAAGCCTGTATGGGGATCATAATTATGAAAAAGCAGCAAAAACAGTTTATCGAACTGGATGTCAGGATTATGAAAAAGTGACAAAGAATCACCTTAGGAGTCGGCAGCTGTGGGGAACCATCTTTATCATCTCAAACATGAAAGAAACGCGGACTGCATGAGTGACAATGACAGACTCAAGAGACAGAAGAAATGAAGACAGAGGCGGGTGGAAGTTCTCCCAGGGAGGGAACACGTGCTTTGGCTTCAGTGTATCTCGTCCTAAGCCACCTGACTTCACATCTCACCTGCTCATTAATTCCACGCATCACTGCCAAGTTCTTTTTCCTGACTTTTACATTTCTAAGATTCCTGCAGTCACCACACTCTCCAGGACGATCCATATACTTTTAACCTTGACATCTGAATTCTTCACCATAGGATCCAATGGAACATTCCAGTTCTTTCCCTATTTCTCCTATGAGAACCGCTGGGTACATGCTTTTCTATCCATTGTCTGCACCCTTCTTCATTCATGTCTGCACCCAGAATTAGCTTCCTACTCATCAAGAAGCAAATTACCATTCAAGACAGGGCAATTAATTCTCCAAACTCTCCACATAGTTCTTGTCTACATAAGACATCTGATGAATAACTGCATTTTATTTAGCCAATGTATTTTCATCTTATATAGTACTCTATTATTGGGAGTCCCTTGGGTTGCAAGGAGATCACACCAGTCAATCCCAAAGGAAATCAACCCTAATATTCACTGGAGAGACTGATGCTGAAGCTTCAGTACTTTGGCCACCTGATGCTTAGAAGCTGACTCATTGGAAAAGATCCTGACGCTGGGAGAGATTGATGGCAAAAGGAGGAGGAGGAAGCAGATGATGAGATGGTTAGATGGCATCACTGACTCAATGGACATGAATTTAAACAAACTCTGGGAGAGAGTGGAGGACAGAGGGGCCTGGCATGCAATAACAACAACAACAACAACAACAACAACAAATTATTGGATTATTATTTATTATTTAAACAGTGCAGAGAAGACCTTGGTTGGAGCTCCACAGCTTTCAAATGGGGCCACAAAAGATGGATAAATCTGCAATATCGACTTTCACTAATAAAATGTAGGATGTAATCACGTGCTAGATCACAGCTGTTTCCAGGCTCAGAAGACACTGGATCAGACAGTCCTCTGAAAGCAATTAAAACACTATATATATTATGTGATCGCCTTTCTTTCTGATTTGACTCTAAATGTCTTTAGGAAAGGAACTAGGGCCAACAGATCTTTGGATTCTCATCTATCAAGGCACATGGGTATCTAAATAAATGCATCAAGCACTAAATAAATATGCAGCAATTTAAGTCAACAGCAAAGGGCCCAAGGGAGCAAGGCCCATTGCTTCTGTGCCCCGTGTACTCTATGGCTGTCGAGTCTGGACCACAATCTTCGTTCTCCACTTGGCTCTCAGAGGGGTCTTTTAAGGATGTGAAACTGCCTCTGCTGCTCTAGCTCCTTTAGAGAATTCAAACTCTTCAGGATGATCAAGGCTTTTGAGGCGCTAGTTCCAGAGCCTTGCTTTCAACACTCTACCCCTCCAAGTTTGCTCGGGTCCCACATGAACCAAACTCAGCCTCCCCATTCCTCCAGCTCCATTCGCTGGGCCAGTCTTATTTGCCTGTGACACACTCCTCAGGGAACCTTCTCTCCCTCCTCGACAAGTTAGGGGGTACTGAGCTCTGGGTCACACACAGGACGCTGATGGCCAGGCCTTTGGATCTGCATTCCCAGACCTCAGCACAGGGCCTGGCACAGGCTGAGGACTGACAGTTTTGTACCGAACGAATGACTCTGCAGATGAATTTAAAAACAAAATCAGCAATTCCATTTTTAATGAAAATAAACTATGGGCATTATTCCAGAAAACTGTTGTCATTTAACACATTACATGTCAAAGCTATATTTATGAGACTAAGGAACTTAGTATTTTGTGCACTTTTGCAACACATCAAAATGTTTTTTAAGAGTAAAAATTGCTGTTGTTGTTGTTTGGTCACTAAATTGTGTCTGACTTCTTGTGACCCCGTGGACTACAGCACTCCAGGCTTCCCTGTCTTTTCACTATTTCCTGAAATTTGCTCAAACTCATGAGCATTGAGTCGGTGATGCCATCCAACCATCTCATCCTTTCTTGCCCCCTTCTCCTCCTGCCCTCAACTTTTCTAGCATCAGGGTCTTTTCCAATGAGTCACCTCTTCACGTCAGGTGGCCAAAGATTAAAAACAGGGTTTCATAAAGTGAAACGCATCTTGTTAAAGTGGATGTAACCACAGAAGAAGAAACTTGCTTGAGGCTAAAAGGCAGACCAGGGCAGAAGGGAAGACTATTCCACGTCTGCTGTATTTCACGGAGATGCCTATATATCCTCTCCTTCGGGGTTCCTATAACTGGGGAAGAGTGACAAGCTACCAGCTAGATTTCCCTTAATCCAAGTTTAGTTACTGTCAGCATTTCTGATTGATTGATTAAGCAGTGTGGCTGTTTTCCGAAATACATTAGGCTTGTGAGTGCTTGCTAAGTTGCTTGATCGTGTCCCATTCTTTTGAGACTATCTGGATTGTAACCTGCCAGGCTCCTCTGTCCATGGAATTTTCCAGGCAAGAATACTGGAGTGGGTTGCCATTTCCTACTCCAGGGGATCTTTCCAACCCAGGGATCAAACCAGAGGATCCTGTGGCCCCTGCAGAGGCAGGTGGATTCTTTACGACTGAGCCACCTGAGAAGCCTATGTTAGGCTCATCATTCTATAAAAACTAGGAATGTCTATATATCTTTTTACATTAAGTTAAATCCCAAGAAACGACACCTGACTTAAACCTCTTAAAAAAAAACGCAGAGAAACTGAATGTGGTGACAAAGAGACATTAGAGAGGCAGAATGGAAGGATTTTTGAGTGATTGGTATGTATGACTTGAAAGGGAGTTTTGTTGAATAAAACATAATTGAATCATAAGGGCTAATTTGGGAGGCTAGGGATGAAAAAGGGGGCATCAAGAATAGGCACTTGAATGGAATTTCCAGGAAAACAAACCTGATGTGGGGAGTGGGAAGGAAAGAGAAGAGGAAAGAGAAAAACGGTAAAGATTTGATAGGTTTTATAACTAAGCTACGGTTTTTCCAGTAGTCATGTATGGATGTGAGAGTGGGACTATAAAGAAAGCTGAGCGCTGAAGAACTGATGCTTTTGAACTATGGTGTTGAAGGAGACTCTTGAGAGTCCCCCTTGGACTGCAAGGAGATCCAACCAGTCCATCCTAAAGGAGATGAGTCCTGAATATTCATTGGAAGGACTGATGCTGAAGCTGAAACTCCAATACTGTGGCCACCTGATGCGAAGAATGTCTCACTAGAAAAGATCCTGATGCTGGGAAAGATTGAGGAGGGAGAAGGGGACGACAGAGAATGAGATGGTTGGATGGATATGAGTTTGAACAAGCTCTGGGAGTTGCTGATGGACAGGGAAGCCTGGCGTGCTGCTGTCCGTGGGTTTAAGGGTCGCACACAACTGAGCGACTGAACTAATAATAAAATAAATTAGAAGACTCAGAGAGTTCCTGGGTCGGGAGGATCTCCTGGAGAAGGAAATGGCAACCCAATCCAGTATTCCTGCTTGGAAAATACCACGGACAGAGGAGCCTGGTGGGCTATAGTTCATGGGGTCGCAGAATCAGACACAACTGAGAGACTAACACTCTCATAACCTAGAAGACTCAGAGAATTCCTCTGAGTTCTCCAATGGCATCAGTGCACCCTAAAGAAGCTACTAAAATAATAATGGGAAAATATATGTATTGACTGCACTGAAATACCTTACAAACTTGGGTAATCAATCAGAAGTTCTTCTCTGTAGGTTTTCCTTTTACATAAAATACACATAATACACATAATTTGCATGAAAGTTTCATCCTTAAAAAGTAACTGAAATACTTATAAGGAAACATAAATATGGCCCCTTTTAGCATATAATGCCATTAATATTAATGCAATGTTTTTTGTCATTTAAAAATTAAAAATATTCCTCAAAAAGTTGATTAATGGTTCAAAAATAATCCTGAATTTTAACAGGATTTCTTATCCCCCTCTTTTTAAACTATATATATGTATGTATTTTTTTTTGCCAAACTAAGGTTTCTGGAAATGTAATTTCTATAATTTAAAATTTACCATTAAAACTAAAGGGTGAAGATTCATAAAATATATGAGGATTTAAAGATAACAGTGAGCTACACAATTCTAGTATTTGTTTTCATTGTTTAACACTGTACAGATTTCAGCACAAATTCAGCATTTATTCATTTCCATTTCTTTACAAGTAATATTCTCAGAAGCATTATTATTTCAGGAGATGGTCTATATGGGTTGGTTGAAAAATTTCTCAATGAGATGATGGTAATTCGTTTTCATGACTTAAGTAATTGAGCCTAGTTTTAGTGTTATTAATTATAATTACATTATACTGTATTTCCAAAGGAAAACAGAATANATTCATTTCCATTTCTTTACAAGTAATATTCTCAGAAGCATTATTATTTCAGGAGATGGTCTATATGGGTTGGTTGAAAAATTTCTCAATGAGATGATGGTAATTCGTTTTCATGACTTAAGTAATTGAGCCTAGTTTTAGTGTTATTAATTATAATTACATTATACTGTATTTCCAAAGGAAAACAGAATAAATATATCATACTCACTATAACCATACTGTAAAAAAAAACAGTAATTACATATTAATTTCTATCAGTTGAGTCACATACCATTGCACTTAATGCCTTCAATATGTTTCAGGCTTATTATACAATAAGCACTGACTTTCACTTAGACTCGGTAATTCATTGACTTTCTCAACCACAGTATGCAAGGTTCCATCTTAAATCATTATAGATGAGACTCGGGTTCGATCCCTGTCAGGAGAATTCCCTGGAGCAGGAAATGGCAATCCACTCCAGTATTCTTTGGAAAAATTCTACGGACAGAGGAGCCTGTGGGCCTACAGTCCGTGGGGTCACAAAGAGTCAGACATGACAGAGAGCGCGCGTGCACACACACACACACACACTCACACAGATCGTGCAGGAGGGAGAACACAGCTCTGTTTAAACACTCCAGAGATGGCCTGAACACATTTTAGTATGCTGGTGTCTCAAACAACAAGGTTTCGACATACATTCAGCAAAGGCAGTTCATGACACGTGCTCACATCTTTTAAAAACAGAAACCTGGGAGCAAGTATTAAGGCTACCCATTTTCTGCCAGATTATAAATTCCTTGAGGGTCAGGCTCATTTTCATAACCACCATGCACCCAGCACAATCCTGAATACTCTGTGTTCTTGGAATGTGTCTAAGTACAGTGAATAAAGTCTCTCCAGGAAGAAATAGGGGACAAGTATGTGAGAGTTATATGGCTTATAACAGCTCTATGCTCAGAAGTTCCCTGTGCTTCAGCTCAAAACTGGGCCCAGCTGGCTGAAAGCTCCAGGTAGCCCACCTAGGAAATGTCATTCGCGATGGCCCGGTACCCTCTGGGTCCCAGGCCTGAGCTTTAGGACAAAGCTGATTCCATCCAGTGTCTCAGTTTATAGTTTAGCAACGTTCTAATAATGAATATGTAAAATAGCTCCAAGAAACCCAGCTGCTGGGAGAAGAAAATTCCATCATCGTTACTGTCAATACTGCCAGGCTTCCTTTATGGGAATTGCTACATTCTGCTTCAGGACAGCTTCACATTGTGCTAATTTTGTTCCAATTATTTTTATCATCCTAAACTGAGCATTTATTGGTGGGTATATGCACTATGAGTACTAAATAACGCATCTATAAATTCACACCCTCCTTTGCGTACAGATCAAAAGCAAATACATTTGAAGCTTGTCTCCAAAATTTCAAGATTCTGAATAACTGGAAGAATATGGATGATCCTATTTTAAAAAGTTTTCCCATCTGCTGAAATACAGGTGGAACTACTTGCTGAAAAGGGCCAATAGGTTATTTTGTAGATCCTATTTTCTCTTACTTTTTAGAGAAAGTCAAATGAATAAACATACAGTGGATCCTCCTAACAAACAGGAAATAATGATGATAAAAGTCAGAGCTCACACTTCTTCAGACTTGATGTCAGGCCTGTGGATAAGGGCTTAACCTGTTAACTTACTAACAGTGATATGTTACAGATCACTAAGAACTAAGCGTCTAAGAATTAAGTCCCATGGCCACACAGAAAAGGGAGACAACTTGATCTGAACATAGACCCATCTGACTCTAAAACCAAAATACTAAACCACTGCACTGATACCACCTCTGCCTGCTGGAATTTCTAAGCATCCAACCCTCTAAAATGTGCCTTAAATTCAGGGTGCTTAAACCACAGAGAGGCCAACCCAGGCGAGCTAACTGGTGAGTATGACACAGAACATTTATAACTCGCTCCCGTCTATGGGCCTCTTCAAAATTCTCAAGCATTCTTTCCTCTGTAAAGCCAACCTGCAGCAATCTCCAGTATCTCAAATGATGAAAAGAATTCTCATAACTTTCAGCTGAGTTAATGTACTCTGGAATCACGTATTTTCCAAGCCTGTCTTCTTTCTCCTTGGATTTTTCCTGTGTGTGTACGTGTATATATATACACATACATAGGCACACACATACACACTCATACAAATATGCCACGCAATGTTTCATTTTTGTTTAGTTGCTTAGTCATCTCCAACTCTTTGCAACCCCATGAGCCCACCAGGCTCCTCTGTCCATGAGATTCTCTAGAAATACTGGAGTGGGTTGCCATGCCCTTCTCCAGGGGATCTTCCTGACCCAGGGACTGAACCTTTGTCTCCTGCATTGACAGGCAGATTCNCCAACTCTTTGCAACCCCATGAGCCCACCAGGCTCCTCTGTCCATGAGATTCTCTAGAAATACTGGAGTGGGTTGCCATGCCCTTCTCCAGGGGATCTTCCTGACCCAGGGACTGAACCTTTGTCTCCTGCATTGACAGGCAGATTCTTTACCACTGAGCTACCAGGGAGGCATGCTGCCATGCAGACACACACTCACTCACTCAAACTAGGCAGCCATTTAGAGAACCAAAAAGTGCCTACTTTATCTGAGTATGTGTGTGCGTGCTCAGTGGCGTCTGACTCTTTGCGACCCTATGGACCGCAGCCTGCCAGGCTCCTCAAAGCTGGGGCCTCCTGTGTCTTTGCATTGCAGGTGGATTCTTTACCGCTGAGCCACCGGGGAAGCCTTATCTGAGTATGCTGCCGCATAATTAGGTGACTAACCTTTGCGCTATAGTTGGATAATGTTAAGTCAGCAGCATGATCTGAAGAAGAACCTTCTGTTTCAAAAATTCCCAATAGTCTATGGTGCAATATGAAATATTTTAAGAGTGACACTGAATATGATAGAATTTTTAAAAAGAATTCTAGAGACAGGATGGACTCAGGATGGAGAAAAAGCCAGGTGGAAGGAAATGCAGCGGAAAGAGCGACACTTAAGACTTTAACAGTTATTGTTCGCACCATTCAGCAGTTACCCATGCACAAGATGACACTTTCTTCGTAGCAGTGAATGAATCGACTCCTCCCCTTTTATTTAACTTTTCATATAGTGTTCTCTCAACCAGACTAGAAGCTCCTCAATTGGCTAATTTGGCTGACGGATTAAACACGTCAGCTCCAGGTTTTCGGGTATCTCTCTGAACCTCACCATCCAAGGCCGCATTACATTCCTAAACAAATGTAAAGCAGCAAGCTAGAGTGTCACATCCATTCCTGTGCATCCTTCTATTCCCAGGATTTAGGGAAGTGACTGGTATATTTCAGACCATCATGAGTATTTGCTCAACGGATCTAATCGTTCTTAAACAGCCAAGAATCACCCGAGAGCTTGGCAGAAGTGCAAAATCTCAGGCTTCACCACGCCAAGAATCTGATTCCATAGATTTGGGGAGAGATCCTTGAATCTCCATACCCCTGCCCCAAGCCGGGACTTAGAAACGAGACCAAATGTAGACAAGTCCACCTGCTGCCAGGACTTCCGGGAAAAGCCTTTGGTCAAGGGAGACTATGCTATTTGATCAAAATCCAGGGGAGTGGTGTAACAGTGAGTTTTCCAAAGGAAAGACAAACAAGAACATTTATAAGTAAAAAGAAGCTTATAGCACCCTCACTCTGCAGCATAAAGTTTTATTATCCTTTAACAAGGAGGGAAAAATGTGTATGTTTAGCATATTTCTTGGAAAGAGAAGAGTCTTTCTTGCAGTGTATTTCTTGGGCACTGACAAAATTAATTTTTCTTTTAGAAAATCTGCTTGCTAAGTTGTAAGCTATAGTGGAGTCATGTTGGAAGAGATGTCTTTTTAATACATAAGAGTCCAGGATTTCTGATAAACCAAAAGAAACATAATGTACAAGCCATGCACTTGGTCTCGGCCCCTGACCTCCACTATTTCAAGTCATGTACCTAAACAAGACATGTCAGGGAAGGGAGAAATGGCTTTTAAAAAAAGAGGTGCCCAGGTTAATACAGAAGCTGTATATAAATTATTTTGAAACAAGTACAAAGACAGCAAGGGCACTGTGGGAGAAAAATTCAGGCAGTATTTCCTGAAGAGAAGGTGCCCAATAATGTCAGAGCACATTGTGTCACAACTGGCTGGTGTAGGAAAGTGCACTGGAGTCAGGACCAGGGATCAAGTCTTACCCAGGGTGTCACCCCCCCCTCAAAGCATGCTTTCAGATAAAGGCCTCGCCTATCAGAATTCTTGTGAAGCCACACAGCACTTGAGGACCACACAGAGAATGTCTGATTCCCGACAGCACGGACACTAGGCACTGAGATTTAGGTTATGCCCTCTGGAGGCAGTGGCCAAAGCTGCTCCAATTACTTGAAAAGGACAGTGTTTCAATTCAATTACAGACACAAAGCCCTCCTGAGTTTGCCAGATCTCCCGGCCCCTCCCACCAGGTGGACACGCTCTGCAGGTGTTGGGGCTCTCAGGTGCCTTCCCCATTTTCTCGTCCCCGAGCTCCTTTTTCACATCCCGCTGCCAAAGGAAATGCAGAAACTGAGAAGCGAGTGTTCACTCGGCCAGCCCTCAGCGGCAGGCATCTATGTGAAGGTCTGGCCCCTAGCATGGAGGACCGGCTCAGCCATGGGAGACTGAGAATGAGGGATGCTGAAAGGGAGAAGCACAAGATGCCGTGGGTGACCCACAGTGACCCAGTCAGACCAATGGTCCGGTAAGAACCAGTCCTGTTGAGGGCCTTCTTTTGACCATCTCCAATTCCCAAGGGGATGCTTTTTCATTAATTATTTTTTTTTGAGCCAGCACTTGACTACTCTCTCTTTTGGCACTGATGGGCCCAGGGCACCCAGCAGCTAACCCACCACGCCTTTTTTTGGTTGTTGTTAACCATGAATAAGCAGGTCTGTGGGATCCACGTGAAAATCTCCTAACGGTACCTACACACAACACACAGGGAAAGGACAGAGGCAAAGACTCTCCTGCAGGGGGCGCCTTTTCATTTGGTTTCAACACTGGGCTTGGCTGCAACACTCCTTTCAGGCAGGAGAGAAAGGACAGGTACTCATCTCTCTTTAGATGGGTAACTGACTTTCTTTGCCAGATACATGCAAGCATCGTTATGCTAATTAATGCTACGCTCTTTGGAAAATATCCAATAACACACAATTGTAACCAAAAAAAAAAAACACAAGACAATCTATTTGTGACAGGCAACTGAAAATACAAAGTCTGCTGCACAAATACTGAATTTTTCAGCCTCTGTGCAACACTTCTTAACCTGGGGAGGGGGCAGTCTTTAAAGATTTCAAAGTCCTCTGCAGAGTCAGCCCTAAGGAATGACTCCTCCTGTGCGAAGCTGTGTCTTTTACTGGATCCCCAGGGAAAAAATACTGGGTGTATGAAGACAAAGGTGAAGGACAGGGCAGATGTTACAGGCGGGACAGGTGCTACAGGTGGGAAACTCACACAGAAGCTACCCTTCTGAGATTCAGATTTCCTCTACGAAGCAGGGTTAATGCTACTCACCGGATTACAGTGATACAAATGTCTCTTAGGACAGCCTAACACACTTATTTCCCTTTTGTTTTTTAAGAAATAAAATGCTTGCTCTTTTGTTCAGACATTTAAAACAGTTCTATATCTTGTATGTACAGGTATGAGATTTCCCTTTCTCAATGATCATTATTGCTCCCTTTAACTGTGAAATGTGAAGAATCATTTTTATTGTTCTTCCTGGTCCCAAAGCAGAAGCTGCTGGTTCCAAGAATCAGTATTTCAATGGTGAGAAAGGTCAACACTTGAATCATGAGTCATTATTTGAATGAGGAGATTGATATCTAAAGGAAGGGCACTTCATGGCTCCAACTTTCTAGATTCTGATAATTTAAAGAAATCTAGATCCTTGAGCTTGATCCTCAAGGAAATCAGTCCTGAATATTCATTGGAAGGACTGATGTTAAAGCTGAAACTCCAACACTTTGGCCACCTGATGCGAAGAGCTGACTCATTTGAAAAGACCCTGATGCTGGGAGATTGAAAGTGGGACGAGAAGGGGACGGCAGAGGATGAGATGGTGGGATGGCATCACTGAATTAATGGACAGGAGGTTCAGTAACTCCGGGAGNTGCTGTAAATTTTTGCAGCTAAGGAAAATTGCATAGGCAGTAAAATTTAAGGGATACCTTTCCCAGTGTTCTCTAATGATAAGGAATAAAAAACACTTCTGGATAACTGGCAAAAGGAAATTTCTTGGAAAGCTATGACGTAATTCACAGAATTAAAGGAGACACCAAGGCACCAAGTATTAAAATTCCCTGGGCAGACGGACCATTGGCCTACGTTGAGTTATATCCCTGTATCTTGACAGTCATGAAAGGCCTTCACCAAATGGAAAAGGGGGTATTCCCCATAGAAATAAAAAATGCTGCTATTGTAAGGAGGAGGAACATATGGTTAAGGGAAGGAAAAAAAAAAAAAAGAGATTTTTTAACACCAAGGGGAATTAGTAATAGTGGAAGTACATACACACAAGTAAGTATAAGAGAGATAGTAATCATACTCTCCATGGAAATTAAAAAAAAAAGTCCTAACTTTTATGTACAAAAAAATTAAAGACTCATAATATGATGTTTTTGGATGTTGGAAAAATTTGCTTAGATAAATGAAGTCCTGAATTACTAAAATGTACCAAAAACTTAAACTGGTTTGTCTGATTTTTCCACAGGGTTTTACAATACGAAATACTGTCAATAGTGATGGCCACAAAGTAGATAGCATCACACCTTCCTTAATACACAATCTACATAAAAACAGGGTGCTTGCTTAGAAAATACAGCCTTGAGTTACACCCTCTCTCCCCAATTTCCATTTCTACCAGGGTTGTTATCCTATGTAGAGGATTCACTGCAAAAATGTCTCTATTTCTACCCTTCTCTCTGCCCACCCTGTTGGAGATAGGACTTTCTAGTTCCTTCCATGAAGACCTAGAGTCTGTCTCCCAGCCTCGGCTTTGCTCTGGTCATAACAATGTTCTGAGATTTCAGTTCTGAGCTTGGGCCTCTAGTGGCTCTGTGCACCTCTACTCACTCTTGGGCTCCTGCCATGCCACCATGGAGAGAACAAGTCCCATTAGCCTACTAAAGAGAAGTGAGAAAACCTTGGAGGTGAGCAGAGTGGCTCCTGCTGAGGCCGGCCTAGAACAGACAGCTCTTAGCTGGCCTTCCAGTTGGCTGCAGAAGCAAGACCAATTCAGATTGGCTAGGCCTAGCTGCATTTTTTTTTTTCATTTGTAAAATGCAAAAGCAGGAAGTCAAGAGATACCTGGAGTAACAGGCAAATTTGGCCTTGGCATACAAAACAAAGCAAGTCAAAGGGTAACAGAGTTTTGCCAAGAGAACACACTGGTCATAGCAAACACTCTCTTCCAACAACACAAGAGAAAATTGCAAAAGGAAGTTTCTTAGAAAGCTATGACGTAATTCACAGAATTAAAGGAGACACCAAGGCACCAAGTATTAAAATTCCCTCGGCAAAGGGACCATTGGTCTAAGTTGAATTATGTTCGTATATCTTGAGAGCCATGAAAGGTCTTCACCACATGGACATCACCAGATGGTCAATACTGAAATCAGATTGATTATATTCTTTGCAGCCAAAGATGGAGAAAAGCTCTATACAGTCTGCAAAAACAAGACCAGGAACTGACTGTGGCTCAAATAATGAATTCCTAATTGCCAAATTCAGACTTAAATTGAAAAAAGTATGTGAGAGGGTAACAGGCAGGAAGGCCAGGGGTCACCAAGTGAAGGAAATAGGCTGCAAGTGTCAGACATTTTTTTCTCTCTCTTAAGCAGCAAGATGAAACAAACTACAAGGGTCAGACTTTTTTCCCCTTCTCTATACAAAATTAAAAGGAGGTTTCTCTTAAAATTCTGTGTTGTCACAATGACACCTGGCTTCACCTGAACTTAACTTTTCTTAAACCAGGACCTAAGGATGTGTTTTTTTTCTTATGGAAATGTTTTTCTTAAGCTATGTTAATAAGCTATGTATTTACGGTAGACTCTGTCTTTCTTCAAGTCTCAACAAACCTGTATGTTTTATTCACACGTTGTTCTCCTCATTTATGTTAAACTATATATTTACTTGGAAACCTGCCTTTCGTGAAGATTCATGTCAATCATTTTATGGCACAGGATGACTCACCTGGTGGCAATGTTATCTCAAAATACATGCGGGTGACGGGCCTGGTGCCTCTCTGAGTTTTGAGATATCTTCTTTCTTGAGTTAACAGTTTGCTGATAGGTATATAATATACTGCTAAAGGCTAGCAGGGGGACACTCTTTCTGCCCCTTTCTGATGTCTATGTCAGAAATTTTCTCTATCTTTTTTATACTTAATAAAATGTTATTACACAAAAGCTCTAAATGATCAAGCCTTGTCACTGGCCCTGGATTGAATTCTTCTCCTCTGGAGGCAAAGAATCCCAACATTTCTCATGGCTCAGCATCAACATTTCAGTAGGGAAAACCACGAGACCATTGAGGCATGACCTAAATCAAATCCCTTACAATTATATAGTGGAAGTGAGAAAGAGGTTCAAGGGATTAGATCTGATGGACAGGGTGACTGAAGAGCTATGGACAGAGGAACATTTCTGACATTGTACAGGAGGCAGGGATCAAGACCATCCCCAAGAAAAAGAAATGCAAAAAGCAACATGGTTCTCTGAGGAAGCCTTACAAATAGCTGAGAAAAGAAGAGAAGCTAAAAGCAAAGGAGAAAAGCAAAGACATACCCATTTGAATGCAGAGTTCCAAAGAACAGCAAGAAGAGATAAGAAAGCCTTCCTCAGTAATCAATGCAAAGAAATAGAGGAAAACAATAGAATGGGAAGGACTAGAGATATCTTTAAGAAAATGAGAGACACCAAGGGGATATTTCATGCAAAGATGGGCTCAATAAAGGACAGAAACGGTATGGACCTAACAGAAGCAGAAGATATTAAGAAGAAGCAGCAATAATACACAAAAGAACTATGCAAAAAAGATCTTCATGACCCAGATAAAGATGATGGTGTGATCACTCACCTAGAGCCAGACATCCTGGAATGTGAAGTCAAGTGGGCCTTAGGAAGTATCACTACGAACAAAGCTAGTGGAGGTGATGGAATTCCAGTTGAGCTATTTCAAATCCTAAAAGATGATGCTTTAAAGTGTTGCACTCAATATTCCAGCAACTTTGGAAAACTCAGCAGTGGCCACAGGACTGGAAAAGGTCAGTTTTCATTCAAATGCCAAAGAATGTTCAAACTATTGCACAATTGCACTCATCTCACACACTAGCAAAGTAATGCTCAAAATTCTCCACACCAGTATGTGAACCATGAACTTCTAGATGTTCAAGCTGGTTTTAGAAAAGGCAGAGATCAAATTGCCAACATTCATCAGATCATTGAAAAAGCAAGACAGTTCCAGAAAAAACATCTATTTTTGTTTTATTAACTACACCAAAACCTTTGACCACGTGGATCACAACAAACTGGAAAATTCTTAAAGAGATGGGAATACCAGACCACCTGACCTGCCTCCTGAGAAATCTGTATGCAGGTCAAGAAGCAATAGTTAGAACTGGACATGGAACAACTGACTGGTTCCAAATCAGGAAAGGAGTATATCAAGACTATATTTGTCACCCTTCTTATTTAACTTAACATGCAGAGTACATCATGTGAAATTCTGGGCTGGATGAAACACAAGCTGGAATCAAGATTTCCAGGAGAAATATCAATAGTCTCAGATATGCAGATGACACCACTGTAATGGCAGAAAGTGATGAAGAACTTCAAAGAGCCTCTTGATGAAAATGAAAGAGGAGAGTGAAACAGTTGTCTTAAAACTCAACATTCAGAAAACTAAGATCACGGCATCTGGTCCCATCACTTCATGGGAAATAGATGGGGAAACAGTGGAAACAGTGACAGACTTCATTTTCTTCGGCCCCAAAATCACCACAGATGGTGAAGGCAGCCATGAAATTAAAAGACACCTGTTCCTTGGAGGAAAAGCTATGACCAACCTAGACAACACATTAAAAAGCAGAGGCATTACTTTGCTGACAAAGGTCTGAACAGTCAAAGCCATGGTTTTTCCCGTAGTCATGTATGGATGTTAGAGTTGCACCCTAAAGAAAGCTGAACACCAAAGAATTGATGCTTTTGAACTGTGATGTTGAAGACTCTTGAGAGTCCCTTGGACTGTAAGGAGATCAAACCAGTCCATCCTAAAGGAGATCAGAAGGACTGATGCTGAAGTGGAAGCTGCAATACTTTGGCCACCTGATGTGAAGAGCTGACCCATTAGAAAAGACCCTGATTCTGGGAAAGATTGAAGGCAGGAGGAGAAGGGGACAACAGAAGATGAGATGGTTGGATGGCATCACTGACTCAATGGACATGAGTTTGAGCAAGCTGTAGAAGTTGGTGATGGACAGGGAAGCCTGGTGTGCTGCAGTCCATGGGGACGCAAAGAGTTGGCCATGACTGAGTGACTGAACTGAACTGAACTAGGCCTAGCTGAGATCCACAGGACACCAGCCAAGCCTTGTATGCATCAGAAAAAAATCAATGTTTATTGTTGTAGGCATCTCCAAAGTGTCCTGTGTGTTGTTTACACAGCAGTGTTGTATCCCAAAAGTCCCTGATTTGGTCTCCTGCTTTCTAGCAGCCACTTCGAGTGATCTGGATGTTCCATGTTTCCTCCTTCCAAGACTCACAAATAAATAAAAAAATGAGAAGTAAATTATACTATTTGATCATCATGTTTTCATGAAGCATTAAGAGGAATACAGGCAAACTATCTAAATTTTACAGAACTAACCTTCATGTACAAAGACATAACCACAGCCTAAATTTACTTGATTACAGCCAGCTTTTCTCTACACTTTGAGGCTTTCTAGACCCATGTACAGTGTCTATTTAAAATAAAATTCTTAAAAAAATAAAATAAAGTTCTCATTAGTAGGTATTTTAAAAATAAATAGCTATGAGTACATTTTAAAACATGTTTTCATTAAAAATTATTTGTTTATATGATAAAAACTGTTCCTTTCTAATCCAAACAAGCCAAAAGAATCCTCTCAAGCTTGGAAATTACTTTTCCTGGAATAATAATAATAACAATAAAAAGTATATAACTTGAAATCAGAACTGAGAATTAAAAATTTAAATTTACCATTTCCTTCTCCAGGGGATCTTCCTGACCCAGGGATTGAACCCAGGTCTCCCGCATTGTAGGCAGATGCTTTACCCTCTGAGCCATCAGGAAGCCCCTTTCAATATATATGTTAACATATATTGCATGCTAATGGGGCAGTCAGAACTATATATACCCATATACTTCCACCTCGTTTTTATAGATCTTGGGCTCAGCTTCTTTTTTTAAGATTCCTTCTGGAAGTGTTCAGGACCTATATCTATGCCAGAATCAAATTGCATCCTCACTTATAAATCTTTTCTGTTTTTAGTTACCCCAACTATAATCTCAACAGAGGTTTTTTAGTTTCTTCCTTTCCCAAATTTCTCCCTACCTTCATCTGTTTCTTAACTAAGCCAAGATAATTTTAAAAGAATGTGAAAGTCCTAAAGGAGGTGATAAGAGCTTACAATGTCCAACTGCTTTTCACCCCAGTGCTCTCTGGGATTGTTTTTTGTTTCTCTTTGCTCCACACTGTAGCAGCTTTTTATAACTGGTTAATATATAACTATTTGAAAGCAGATTATAATCTGGATAAACTGGATTGAAAGGAGCCAATTTCTTGAACACAAATAGCTGACACTTTTCTCTTTAAATAGTATGATAGCAAGCTTTTTAATTATGGACTTTTCATTGTAGTTTACCACCCTTATCAAATAATTGTTTTCCACCCATTTCATACAGCAGCATTCTCAAAGGACTGAATATGTTAATTCATGTCTGATAGCGAGCTTATTTTGTTTTTCTCACTTATATGTTTCAAACAAGGGACTGGGATGCAAAATACACCCTGTGCCCCAATGCAATGATAAAAAAGAGGTGCCACTATGTAGGGAGGGAGGGGGAAAGCGTAGTGTGCTGAAACAGTACATACAAGTGTCTCAAAGAGAGAGCAATGGGGAAGTCCAAGGACAAATAGATAATTTGTCTTTTAAGGTGAAAATATGCCTTTTGAATACCTCATTGGGGATTTGGGTGGGTGATAGAAATGAAAAGGAGATACGCAGATTTTGTGTTGAAAAGGCACTATTGGCCGGGGGAGACACTGCCTTGAGACAGTTGGTACCCAGGGGTCTAGAATTGTGGAATGGCAAAGGGCATTTCCTGAGGCCTAAAAGAGGAAAAGGATAAGAAGAAGATAATATCTAGGGACAATCAAAGAGATCGACATTTTGGGAACAGCTGGAGAATTGGAACTAAATATACAGATTGAAGAGAAGAGACAAAAATAAGCTGTCACTTGGGTGTGGCCTAGGGAAAGATGGCAAATATGGTCAAGAGTATGGGTGAATTTTAGAGGCAGAGAAGAGAAGTCCTACTTGTGGCCTTATGTGGGTAGGATCAAGCTCCTATAGAAACCCAAAGGAAGGCTAATAAATCATAATAAATAATCATTACCTGGACCCAGAACAGGAATTAGAAGTGGAAAAGGCTATTTGGAACTCCATGACTTCACTTGCTGAGCAGTGGTGAGCACATATACTGTATATAAATTGATTTGTGTCAAAAGATGTGGCAGTCTCCAGGCTTGTGGCCTTGCATAATAACCCTTGGGTGTAATTAAATAAAATGAAACCTTATAAAATGAAAAGGTTGCACAAACTCATGCCTTAGATGTCAGCTCTCATGTTCAAGGAATCTGATGATCTTATAAAATCCTAATTGCATTTAATCTGTAGACCCCTGTTTCTCAATGAGGGAGAAGGTTATTTGGCAATAACTGGAGACATTTTTGATCATCATAACTTTGGGAATGCTACTGGCAGATACTAGGTACGTGCAAGGACTCTGCTAAATATTCTACAATGAACAGGGCAACTGCTCTCCTTCCCCCAACAGGGAACTGTCTAACTCACAACATCCATAGTGCTGAGGCTGAAAAACTCTGCTGTAGGCCAGAATCTCTTTGCATCCAATTCTTGTTTACTGATCAGTTAGTTCTTCAGCTCCCCTAAACGATGTAGAAAATATTGGTGCTAGCATCCCATTAGAGAGAATAGGCTTAAGCTGAGATCAGAACTTTTTGAAGGAACAAAGCTGTCCCTTGAACATATTCACTGATAAGGTCAGAATATCACAAATATATTCATGTTAGAATAGCAATGGAAAAATTATTTTGTCCTTAATTCTCTACTGAGGCCTATTCAGCAGTGGGAGCAGATTTTAAGAGCTAAGAGATATGGATTCCAACGTGTTTTAGTCTTGTTCTATCATTATCCAGTTGTCACTGAAGCAAGTCACTTAGTCATGGAGATCTGACAGGAATATAGAATAAATACTTCTTTTTGCCTGACATCTGGAGGAGGAAATGGTAACCCACTCCAGTGTTCTTGCCTGGAGAATCTCATGGACAGAGAAGCCTCGCAGGCTATCCATAGGGTCGCAACAAGTCGGACACGACTGGGTGGCTGAGCATGCACCTGACCTCAGGATTGCTAGGAAAATTGAATGAAAGGAGATCTGAAAGTTATTTGAAAAGGCAAAGTGCAAGAACTATATAAAAAGTGATTTACACTTATGTTTGACATCATTTCAAGCATATTCTCTAGCTAAATCTTGTGATCTATGAAACTGAGCTCAACAAAAATTTGCACTCCAATTAGGAAAAGCATAGTAACAGCTATTATCCACACTACAAACAAGTGTCTATTCACTAAGTGCTGAAAGTCTAGATGGGAAAGGTATCAGTTAACTATTACCGCAATATGGCTGCATATGAACTATTACCCAACCCTAAGTGTCACACAGTATTAAATCTTTATTGCTCACGTGTCATGATCAGCTAGATTTAGCCAGGTGGTTCTGTCTTGACTTAGCTTACTCATATATCAGAAGCTCAGCTAGCTGTCAACTGACCTAGGACACCTTGACTGGGCCAACTGGCTCTGCTTCATTTATGTGTCTCTCTTATCTCTCTGTAGGTCAGCCTTGAGCATATTCGCATATTAGTAGCAGAGGGCAAACTTCCGAAACTTCCGCTTACAGCTTGTCTTCTACCGACCCACTGGTCAAAGCAAATCACGTGGCTGAGCTCAGAGTCAAAGGGTGGGTGTAAATTTTCATCCACAGTGAGCCAGGCACTGTAAAGTGTCCAAGGATACAGATGCGAGGAATGGTTAAGATTTGAGCCAATGTTGCAGTCTATTTTAGGAAATAAACATAGACACTAGCAGATGAAGAGTTACATCCATACCTGATGGAGGGGACTCAGAGATTTTTCTGAACTTTGAGCTGGATGAAGTTACTGAATGTAATGTTGAGTTGACTTGAAGGAGAAATGACTTTGTTTCATGGGTAAGAAGAAGGGTATTCATAAATGTTTAGTGGTCAGAGGATTGGATGGTAGAAAAGACAGCTAACTGTGCATCAAAGTTTGTGCCTCTCTTTCTCCCTAAATTTACATAGAAGTGTATGACTTACTCATGCCAGTGGAATATGGAGCAGAAGTCCCTGTGTCACTTCCAGGATAAGATAGTTAAGAAGTAGGTATACATTCCCTGTTTTCTCTCTCCTTCCTGTGGCTAGACGCAAAGTACTTCAACACCCAGGTAGATGATGAGCCATAAGACCTACAGAAGCTGAGTCTCTGAATCTCCATGTAAAGGAAAATGAACTTCTAACCATCAATAAACAACATTGGACCAGGGCCTGAGTTTAAAAGAAGTGGTCATATTAAGCCACTAACTGTTTAGACTAATCTGTCACCCCCCGCCCCCGCCACCCAGGATTTTCCTACTATCTCACAATTTTAATATAACACTATCACCAATTAAAAATTTTTTTAAGAATTAAAATTGTTTTTAGAACTTTAGTATAGCTTCTCATGCAAATTTAAGAAGTTAAATCTCTAACACATTCTCATCAAGTGAATATCTAATCGATTTGAATAGTTTCAGCAATGCTGAACTTATTAACTTCTGAAGTAATCACTTCTGTTGAGAAAATTCTTTTTATAGGAAAAAATTTCCCTAGTTTGAGTTGCATATATCTCTATATCTACCCATTTATCCATTTTGGAATTACCAAGCTTAACCCTATTCTCTCTTCTAAAGGGTTGATTTTTTTTTTTTTTTTTTTGTGGGCCGGGGTGGGAGGTTGTGTTGCATGTCTTGGAGGATCTTCATTTCCCGACCAGGACTCGAACCTGGGCCCTGGCATTGAAAGTGCTGAATCCTAACCATTGGACTGCCAGGGAATTCCTAAGGGCTGATTTTTTATTATTTCAAGACATCTATACATTCTTCCTCCAAACTATAATGTCTTTTCTTCACAAGTCAATCATGCCTTAAAAGAAAATAAATTAAATTTTAAACTATCTTTGGAAAACTCGGCAGTAATCACTTATCAGACTTCCCTATTCTATGTAAACTGTGATAGGCACTAGTTATAGTAACTCTGTGACATGGTAACTTGTATTGTTAGTTGAGAAAACATACATTAAAAAATCTAATATACAGAATGAAAGTCACAGGATATTTTGGGGCAAAAAAAAAGTATTTGAGACTTTTAAGCATTCCAAACATAGTGATAGAAAGAGACCACAGTCATTTTACAAATATACGGATTTTACCATGTTGAGATTTGATAACTTTTTGAGGTTTTTGTCCCAATATTTCAACATAAAGAAGAATCTATATTAACTAAATCAACTAGAAGAATTTTTAATGTAATTTCTAAGAACTATTTTTTGAAGTTTTATAACGCCAACATCTTGTATCTATTATTTTTATTTATACTTTTTCCTCTGACTTGAATATTGAGTCAATTATGCAAAGCTTCCAAGAGGAAAGCTTCGTATTGAAAACTTCTGACCCTGTTGTGCATTTTTTACTAACGAAACCGATTTTTTTCCTCTCCCGCAAGTGCTAGACTGTGGTTGATGGCGACCTCTACTGGTTCTCAGGTAATGTAGCCAAACTTCAACTTCAGCAAATGGCAGCTGCTCTTTGGGAGTTACTAGCATGAATTGTAAAGTAAGTGTTTAGAACAAATAACAGATCTCTGCTGGCTTTGACGCAGCTTCAAATTCTATATTCAATCATTCTTTAGTTCAAGAAATGTGTTCTGGGTTTTTACCTCCACCTCCCACCCGTTTTACTTATTCCTGAGAATAAAAGAATAGTTCTTATAGAATCAGGAAAACACAGATTTCAAAAACAATTTTTGATAGATTTTTACTCATTACAAAAGGAAGACAAGCTTGTTGTAAAATAAAAATTCAAACACTCTGATGCCAGTAAAAAAGGGAGAGTCTTTTCATTAGCATTCCCCTTACTTTCAAGGATTCAGATTAATTTACTATGGAATTTTTTGGGGGTAGGAGATGTGGATTACCTGGTTTGGGATTTTAGACTTAGTTTGTCTGAATGGATGAAATTTAAGAGTACATTGTCTTTAGAGTAACAAGGTAGGGAGGGAATACTATACTTTCCTTCCTTGGCCTTTAAGAATTTAATAGTCAAGAAGACTGCTCAAGGGCCTTGCTAGAGGGAAAATTTAACCAGTTCTTTCTCCTTAAAGTGTCAAGGTGCTAATATTAATTTTCAAACAGGTAGGAAAAAGAACTACGTGTTCTTGAATATAAGGATCCCAAATCAAATGTTTCAAAAGTAGGTACTAAGACTTGATTTTTAGAGTTTTAATTTTCAGTGGAAAGCTACTCCACCAGAATTAATAAAAATTAAGTTCCTTTAAAATAATTCCAAATCCCATTTAGAAATATTGCAACATCAAAAATCACTAAATAATACAATTTCTTAATTCTCTGCTTATAGGAGAATTTAATATTAAACATCCAACACAAATACAAGACTGCCAATAAACAAGCAATCTTAGTAGATTCTTGGAGTTCACGGTCTGACTTAGCCTGTTAAAAAAAAAGAGTATTAAAAAAAAAGTTCTATTCAGGATAAGAATAAGTATTCTGTGCATGTAAGTTAGAAGTTTACTAGCGTTTCAAGTTAAAATAATAGTCTTAAATATTTAAAATGGTTAAAATTCTAGCTATATCAGCTCCTTGAAAGTGGAAATTTAAAAAATAGTATTCCAAGAAATTTATTGCATGGGTACAGAATAAAGTATCATTCACCATTAAATGTAAACATTTACTAGAAGATTTAATCACTCTGTGCCAAATTACAGGAGTTTGCTGGATGCTGAAAGCTTTTGAATTAGATTTTAATGGTTGCTTAGGGTAGAGAACCAGCTCATTCTAATGAAGTGAATCAAGCTAGTGGTTTTCAACTGTGGGTTCATAGACCATCTCTGGTTTGCCACAATATTTTCCCTGGTCCACAATGAAATCAGAACATGAAGATAAACCAGGGTGATTTTTCATGAAGCTAAGTACATTAATTTAAAGAACTGCACTTTAAACTCTGCATCTGTGCTATCAATAATATTTATTATCTTTTTCATAAAAAATAAAATTAAAACTGATCTTATTTGGCAAAAGAAAAAGTTTGCAATACTCTGGTTCCCTCCTCTCCAAACTTTTAAAGTTTTTAAATTTATCTTTAAAACAACAAAGACTGTAGTCATTGCCTTGTCAGTCCTTTTAAGTTTTTCAAAACAGTCATTTTACCCTAACATCTCAGCATGAAATTTCTGAACCAAGTTTCCTCAGGTCAGAGTTGGTACAGCACTTACAAAATTCTCTATTTAACAGTGAAAGCCAACATAACATGTGACTTATCATAATTTCAAAATATCATAGAACTTCTACATTTTGTGGGAAGATTTTTTTTGTCTTGTGTTTTTTGAGAAACACTTGTGAAATCCACATATACATCAGTGGGATTTATCTTTCAGAATTGGGAAGATATAATTTGCCAGTCATAAATGAACTGTAATCCCTGTAGACTCAAGTTTAATTCAGAAACACTCTCTCCAGAGCTGCTGAATTTGGCAGTCCACAGTTTCTCCTCCATATGCTATCCTTGGGGGATTTTACATACATTGTCCATAATGGTTTCTACTTAGGATGTCTGGAAAAGTAGATATTATGGTCACAGAAGGGCCATTAAAGGGAATTTGAAAACAGATCTATTAAGTTGAAGTATTCAGTTGTAAGAGTCTTCAAGTTGGATGGACTACATTAATTAATATTCAAGAAATAACTCCATCCACCCGCTGCTTATATCATAGCATCTAACTTCTCATGCTTGTATCCCTAACCAACCTGATTTGGTCGTCTCCCTGGAGAGGGGAATATTAGCAGAACACAGTGTGCATTAAAAGAACGGCAGATAAATAACGAATTGTCCCTAAATGTGGGCCTCATTTCCATTCCATTCTGTTGTTCAGTGCCTTCACTGTTTTAAATAGCCATCTTTTTTTCATTAATTACATCAGCTCTGCTTTTGTTGTGTCTTGTTGGAAAAAAGAAAAGAAAGTTTCCATTATTTCCCTTCTAGACTGTGGAATGCAGCAGCTGTTGTGTTTGCAAACATCCAGCCATAGCTGAGAATCTCTGGTCAGTTTTTGAGTGGATTTAAAAATACTTTTCTGTATTGTTATGCTCACTTTCCCCAAATTTGTGAGTTTGTGCTTTCCTCTTTCTGCTGTGAACTTATTCCCTTTTTCTTGGGAAAAGAGATCTTGATTTTCAAGCCTTAGAATCGTTCTCAAGAGCAAACAAAGTATCCCAAAGTTTTCTCAGCTTGGCTCTGTCTCAGCCCTACAACACCATTTCTGAAGATTTTGTTTTAACTATGCTTCCTTTCCTTCTGTTTAAATGATTTTCAGGACACAGTCTCTCTTCTGCCATGCCTGCTGGATAGCATCACTGTGGTCCCTGTCATGGGACACTTGGCAGAGGATGAACTTGCAGTTTTACCTACAGCAGCTGCCTTTGTGGGATGGGAATAACACAGTCATGATGATTCCCTGAATGTGGACAGTACTTTGTGAGTTTTAAAAGTTCTTTCCCATCCAGTGACTCATTTGACCTCACAAGGATCCTATGAAGCCAGTAGAAGTGTTAGCTGCTCAGTCACGTCCAACTCTTTGTGACCCCATGGGCTGTAGCCTGCTGGGCTCCTCTGTCCATGGGATTCTCCAGGCAAGAATACTGGAGTGGACTGCCATTCCCTTCTCCAGAGGATCTTTCTGACCCAGGGATCGAACCTGGGTCTCCTGCACTGCAGGTGGATTCTTTACCTTTTGAGCTACAGGGAATACCCTACAAAGGATGGATGCTATTCTTCCCATTTGACAGATGAGAAGAAATATGGCCCACGGACTTGTGGAATTGGACAAACTGACTCTGATCACTAGAAAAAGCTGCAACAGGAACAAGAAGTTGGGTTTCTGTCTTTTCCCAGTGCTTTCCCCAAAGACTTTTCTTATCTATAAAATGGAAGACATACTATTNTTCTGACCCAGGGATCAAACCTGGGTCTCCTGCACTGCAGGTGGATTCTTTACCTTTTGAGCTACAGGGAATACCCTACAAAGGATGGATGCTATTCTTCCCATTTGACAGATGAGAAGAAATATGGCCCACGGACTTGTGGAATTGGACAAACTGACTCTGATCACTAGAAAAAGCTGCAACAGGAACAAGAAGTTGGGTTTCTGTCTTTTCCCAGTGCTTTCCCCAAAGACTTTTCTTATCTATAAAATGGAAGACATACTATTTTTATGTTATGAGAAGAAAATGAAAGAATACAGCTAAGTGCCCTTAGTAAGTGCACAATGAATGTTTACTGTGGTCCTTTGTCTTCAAATTGGAGAAGGAAATGGTAACCCACTCCCGTATTCTTGCTTGGAAAATACTATGGATGGAGGAGCCTGGTAGGCTACAATCCATGGGGTTGCAAAGAGTCAGACACGACTGAGTGACTTCACTTCACTTTGACTGAAAAAGGATGATTGAAAATTGATGTTTGGTTCTAAGTGCACAGCTGCAAACAATCCTCCTCCTCCTGCTCCCACAAGGAAAACAAGACATGTACGTTGCTTCTTCTGCATAACACAACCTGCTTACCCATCACGGTATGACGCAGATGTGGATAGCAGATTCTGGATGTATAACCAATCTCACAATTGGTGGCGCCAGTGGTAAAGAACCCGCCTGCCAATACACGAGACATGTAACCCTGGGTCAGAAGATCCCCTGAAGGAGGAAAGGGCAACCCACTCCAGTATTCTTGTCTGGAGAATCCCATAGATAGAGGAGCCTGGCGGGCTATGGTCCATAGGCTCACAAAGAGTCAGACATGACTGAAATGACTTAGCATGCATGCACACTTTACAAGTTGTATTATCATGGACTGGACAAAATTATTTTATCTCTCTGTGCTTCAGTTTTTCCTACCGATAAAATGGGGATATTGAGGCTTAGCAAATAGGCTTGTGAGGAAGATAAATGAGTATAATAGGTATATTTAATTGAACGTTTTGACCAGGGCACTAAAGTATACTAGCTACCAGATAAAACAGATCTTCAAAATGCAAAATTATAACAAAAATACTTGAGTCCTTTGAAGTTATGAGCTCTTTACCTGGGTCCTTCTCTCAGAGCAGTGACATTAAAAAAAAAAAAAAAAAAATTGGGATTTGGAGGTCTGTCAGGAGACTTTCTGATGTGAGAACAGCATTCTCATATCCCCGCCTCCCCCAACTCCCTGTGCGGAGGGGCATGCTGGCACAGCCTCCAGAAGCCAGGCCTGGTGAGAGGCGCTTCCCTGGAACCACTCAGAGAAATAGGTGTTCCTTAGCCCCAGGGCCTGCGGTCCACCTCAAGTCTGAGAAGTGAGAGCAGCTGATGACAAGAAAGCTGAGAGCTGCCTCTGGGCAGTAACGGCACTTGCCCTGAATCAAGTTAACTCACGTGACCCCTGGGGATTAGCTGTGGAAACTGTGGCTGTGACCTCAGACTGCGATTGCCTTTGAAGGTATCCCACCAGAGGGCATGGTCTGCCAGGAAAAGGGGATGGTAGGCACACGCGACTATCCTGGCTGGGGTAGGGGCTCTGACGGAGAGGCTCCGCCCAAGCTGGGGCCAGACCGTGATAAAGCCGTTCAGTGGAGGATCTGTCATGGGGACCCCAGAGATGGAAGGGTTCCCGTGACAGGATGCGCCAGCATCAGCCCTACCTCACCCGCACCCCCTACAACCTCCTGAAGACAGGCCTGCGTGCTGCATGCTGAGTCGCGTCAGTCGTGTCCGACTCTGTGCGACCCCATGGACTGTAGCCCGCCAGCTCCTCTATTCAGGGGATTCTCCAGGCAAAAATACTGGAGTGGGCTGCCATGTCCTCCACAGGCAGAGGTCTCATAAAAGTGTCCGTTAGGGAAAAGCCTCTTCTGCCCCCTGTTCCCCCTTCCACGAGCCTTCTTGTGTTGCAGGTAGGCAACCAAGGGCAGGCAGGCCAAGGGAGATGTGGAGGCTGCAGAGCTTTCACTTTTAATCAAGTTTAAACTCAGGATAACACAGTAATGGCGGTTTTAAGTCACAAATTCGGTTGTGCTTATGATTTGAAGTGAATGTGCTACTATTCATTAAATTTAACCTGTAAAGTCACAGGCTGGCCCAAGACACTATCCAAACAGGGAAAGGAACAGCCCCACTGAGCAGGACAAAAAGAGAGAGACAAAAGCTAGGTTATTTTGTAATTAAGCCCATAGGCTTCTGATTAAGACCAGTTAGGTATTAAACATAGTACTTTCACCAAGCTATTAGTATTCTTTTTCTTTGCTCTGAAAGCCTGTTTCCTTATCTGAAAAGTAAACGATCTGAATGCAAAAGAGTATTAAGAAGAAAAGTTTAAACATTTAAAATCTCTCACCCAACAGAATTCAAAGAGAGCCAACATTACTTCCAGTGGTGAGAAGCTCACTAACTTACTAAACTACTAGAAACCTACAGATGCTAGAAAGTTTGTTCTTATATAAAACAAAATCCATATTCATGTAATTTCTATACACTTGCTTACATTTTATCCCCTAGAGGAATACAGGTCATGTTTAGCTGAAATTCTGTGGTTTTAAGGGTTTTTTCTTCCTTCCACATAATATTAGAAGAGAGTTCCAGCTTCCCTTATTCTTTATTTTCAGCCTAAATATTAATGTTTCCTTCAATTCTTTTTCATCTAATGTAGCTCACTTCTCATTTTCATCTCACTTCTTTGAGGGGTTCCCAGGTTCATCAATTTCCCTTCTCCTGAACTGAACAGGAGGCTGGGTGTAACCTAAGGGCAGAGCTACTTTATAGCTGTCATATAACACGCATTTAGGTTTGTGGTCAACTCAAACTTCTCAAGTTATTTTCTCAGGAAATAGCCCCACAAGTCAAGTCCTCTTTATTCTGTACTCAATGCAGCTGGTTATTAAAAAGTGAAGCAAAAAAAAAAAAAAAGAACCTTTGTTATACTCCATTTTGTGGGGTTTACCCTAGTGTCCCAGGCTTCTGAAAATATTTGGAATCTATCTTCCGATTCGGACTGATTTTTTAGAAATTATTTTTTTTTCTCTCTCAGCTTTGGCCATCTGGTAGTTTCTAAGCATTTTTTAAATCTGTACTTATGGCATCAATTAAAAAAAAATTGAGGATGACTATTTCCCAAAGAGGATTCTTGGGTGTGGAGATCCTTGTGTATACTCAGTGCGTTTCGCCAGGACACATACTCCAAAGTGGAATTACTGGGTGTTAAAATGCAAGCATTTTCATTTGTATTAGATGTTGGTAAATTGTACACTTTTAAGATAAATTAAATACAGTGTGGTTACAATTAACTTTCTTTATAAGTGGGATTTGCTGTTCATGAAGTCACTGTTTACACTGACTATGTGTAAAACAGGCATGTGGCAATGAGACTCAGTATGCAGGGCTGGGCGCGCCGAATGCACGGTCCAGATTCCCATGAAGGCAGCAGAGATGATCTCATCTCACTGGCTTGTAGCACAATTTTGGTTTGGTCTGACCTTGTTTCTGTCCACATTCTAAGCCTGGCTATCTGGTTTTATGTGCTTCTATGAGCTAAACATTATTCATTTAACCAAACTCCATTTCTGCTGAAAAGTAGGCCAGAATTATTTTCTGCTGCTAAGAGGGTATTGCAACTCTCTTCCTAATGCAACTTGAATGCTCACTTCCATTTCTTTCCCCAGCAGTAAGATCTCACTCCTCTGTTAATACACGTATTCATACATATATGGACACTTCCACAAACTGAACAACTGCTATCCCCAATGAGATGCATTCTGTTTTATCTTTGACTATCCAGGCTGCTTCTTCAGCTAGGAAATTCAGAAGAATGGGGTTTCCCAGTCTTCTGAAGATCTGTATTCTTTCTTCTCTGCTTTTTCACTCTGTTTGTTTCATTTAGATTTTATTTCTCACACATTCAACAAAATGAAATCCAGAAACAAAGAAATGATATCTATCAGTGGCAGTTAAAATTAGCAAATTGAACAGTGATCAATATTTGGAGGAGAAAGTTGCATGCAGATGAAAAATACGATGTAGTTTTTTTCCTGTTAGAAATGAGTATTTTCAGCACCACGTATAAATGGCAAGTTACAAAAGTCAAATAAGAGTATGCATTGCATGTTTGTTGTCCTGCCTGCCTCAAGCTCCATTCTGCTCCTTTAGTTTGCTTTGCAGATTTATACTCTAATCCATTGATTGTGTATCTTACAATTTGCTTCTCACAATTTTATTTCCTTTACTTGCTAATTTATAGGAAAAGGAATGCCATTTTTGGTACACACCGACATTTTAGTAGGAGTATTTTACACAAACATTAAAAAGTGGTTGAATTGGAAGTCTCTCCAAAAATTCTGGTCACCAATTCTATGTGCGTGTGTGTGTGTGTGTGTGTGTGTGTGTGTGTGCAGGGCAGCTTTAACAAGGAATTCTCTGACACCAGCTTTGGGGCCTACAATTCAGTTCAATTCTGACCTTCCCTGGAGAACAGTATGAGCTCCTACAGATTAGGGGCTCAGTCCCACAAAACCATCTTCTCCCACATCAGATGCTAGTCACAAGCCCAGGTGTTAACTGTGCTTCTGGACAACCAGCTAAAGATTGGAGATTCCAACTAGCATCTCAGAGAACTCAGAAAAACAATTTACTCACTAGATTGTGCATCTGTACTTAGTCACTCAGTCATATCCGACTCTTTATGACCCCATTGACTGCAGCCCTCCAGGGTTCTCTGTCCATGGGATTCTCCAGGCAAGAATACTAGAGTGGGTAGCTGTTCCCTTCTCCAAGGGATCTTCCCAACCCCGGGATCAAACCTGTGTCTCCTGTAATGCAGGCAGATTCTTTACTGCCTGAGGCACCAGGGAAGCCCTTCACTAGATTATTGGTTTATAATAAAAAGCTATAGCTAAGGATCAGCCAGGTAGATGGCAGCACTGGGAAAGGTAGGGGGAAATGGCGTGGAGCTTCCATGCCCTCTCTCAGGGCCTCACTCTCTCCAAACCTCCAAGTGTTCACCAACCCAGAAGCTCTCCAAACCTTATCTTCACTGTTTTAAAGAAGGCTTTAGATTGATCAAATCATTGGCCATTGGTGATTGATTGAACCTCCAGTCCCTCTCCTCTCCCCTCCCCAGAGGTGGGGTGGGATTGAAAACTCCAACCCTCTAATCATAATCACTTGTTGGTTCCCTAGGCAACCAACAGCATCCTTAAGTGCTTACAGAAGGGACAAGGGACCATATTAACATAAACTCACATGTGGTTGAAAGGGGCTTACTAGGGATATTAAGACACCTCGAGAATTTCCTGGTGGTCCAGTGGTTGAGAATTTGCCTTACAATGCAGGGGAGTTAGGTTCCATCCCTGGTCAGGGAGGGAACTGGGATCACATATGCCACAGAGCAACTAGGCCTGTGAACAGCAACAACTGAGCCTCTGAAGTCTGGAGCTGCATGACGCAACTACAGAAGACTGTGTGCAGCAACAAGATTCTGCAGGACCCAATGAAGATCTCACCTGCCACACGGAGAAGGCAATGGCACCCCACTCCAGCACTCTTGCCTGGAAAACCCCATGGACGGAGGAGCCTGCAGTCCATGGGGTTGCTTAGAGTCGGACATGACTGAGCAACTTCACTTTCACTTTTCACTTTCATGCATTGGAGAAGGAAATGGCAACCCACTCCAGTGTTCTTGCCTGGAGAATCCCGGGGACAGGGGAGCCTGGTGGGCTGCTGTCTCGGGTCGCACAGAGTCAGACAGGACTGAAGCGACTTAGCAGCAGCAGCAGTACATGCCACAACTAAGACTTGATGCAGCCAAACAAACAAAAAGTAAATAAATATGTATTTAAAAAGTATACCTTCCAAAACAAAAAAGAATATTAAGACACCTTTATCACTCAAGACATTCAAGGGTTTTTGGAGCTCTGTGCCAGAAATAGGGACGAAGATCAAACACGTATTTAACCACAAGATCACATTTTTGTTAGGTTCCAATCACTTGTATCTAAAAACACTGAATCTCAGCATTAAGCTACAAAATGAAAAAAGAACGGTGTCTCAGACTAGAGCCCTGGTATCTGCACTCTCCAAAGGCTTCTGAATAGAAGCCGTCTAATCAGAATGCCTGAGGGTAAACTCTCAAATCATTTCAATGCATAGCCTCTGAGTGACCGAGGAGGTTAATAACGAACCCGGTGGTGGACTTCTGGCATTGCTGGTCTGCGTCCCTCCGCTCGCCCTGTGCAGCCATCTTGATTTCCTCCTGGGTCCTCAGGCTCCAGCTACAGCCCGAAGAGTTCAAACTGGGTGGACCCCAGGCTGCGAACTCAGGGGGAAGATAGGTACTCAGGTTTAGCCAATTCATAGTGATTGTGGCGGGGGTAATATCTGACCCCAGCAAGCCCTGCACGACTTGATTGCAACCCTTTTGTTACAGCTGTGGGTGAAGAGAGACGCATTCTTCTCATTGGGATTTCATTGGGATCATGCGCCCAAATCACTAGGACTGGCTAGTGACCGAGAGCTGTTAGGTCAGCCCGAGGGCTGGGAGCACATAGAGGGTGCTGAGTTGAGAATATTCAGGGGAAAGCAGAATAAGAGTGGTCAGGAAGGGACAGAGGGAGGGTGAGAGAGAGTGAGAGCGCAAGAGCTAGTATTGTGTTAGCATTTGAGCCCCCGAGTCCATATGTGTCTGAACTAGATTAGTCCTAGGAGTTTTCATAGCCATAATACGTCTTAGTCTGCTGAGGCTGCCATAACAAAATACATACCATATACTAGGTGACTTAAACAATAGAAGCTTATATCTTATGGTTATGGAGGCTGAGAAATAGGTGCTGTGCCAGCAAAGGTGTCATTCAAAGGCTTTTTCTTTTGGTTTACAGGAGAGGGAGAGAAAAAGAAAGGTCTCTGGTGTCTCTTATTATAAGGACACTGATCCCATCATACCAGAAACCCACCCTTATGACCTCATTTAACCTTAATTATCTCCTTAAGGGCCCCGTCTCCAAATATAGTCACACTGGGCTTCCACATATGAGCTTTGTGGATATAAAATTCAGTCCAAAGCATGATACAATAAATTCCCTCTCCTCCTTTTTTTCTGAAGGCATTGAGTTGGATTTTCAGTCAATATGACAGAGTTCCAATTGCTACATAGCTACTGCTGTTGACGTCAGTACTTAACTCATTCCATTTCTGTTTTTATGAACCTGTCTGCCTTCCTAAGCAGTCCAGTGCTGGGGTAACAAAACCTTTAGGACAGAAGGGGCCATCTAGTGTGGTGGTTCAAAGCATGGACTCTGGAGTCTGATGGCCTGGGTTTGAATTCCAGCTCCATTATTCATTTAATTTCCCTCTGAGTGAGTGAACTCACCTGTAAATGGTTCAGATGATCTGGAATTACTGAGGATTTGCTGTGTTACTCTTCATAAATCCCTAGAACAGTGCCTGGCACTGTGCTGCAATGATGTTTGTTAAACATATACGTGGACTCTGAGTTCAGGACCGGGCAGCCCATCCATGCTCTCCCAAGCCATGGCCGAGACTGACCAGGGTCAGTGCCCCTGGGTGATGGCGGCAGACTGACATGCCCCGGATGCAGCTGCGGCCAGCAGGCAGCCCGCTGAAGCAGTGAGCCACTGTGGCCAGGGAGGAGTCCGGCGGTGGGGGCATCGCATACCTTTCTCACCGCCCCCTCACTTGCCCACCCCACCTGAAAGACTGAGAGGAAACACGGCGACCTCACTGTGCAGATGTTCCTGATCCTTGAAGCAACAGCGGCTGCTGCCTAACCTGGAAAATGGCAGAGTAGAAGGATGTGCACTCATCTTCTCCTGTGAGAACTCCAAAACTACAATTCGCTGCTGAACAACCATCGACCGGAGGATGTTGGATCCCACCGAAAAGAGATACCCCATATCCAAGGGCAAAGGAGAAGCCCCAGGGAGATGGTATGAGGGGCAAAATCACATTTAGAATCAAACCCCTTACCTGCCAGAGAAACTCAGAGGGCTCAAACAAACCTTGTGCACACCAGGACCCAGAGGCCCCACAGAGACTGAGCCAGAACTGTGTTTGGGTGTCTCCTGTGGAGGTACAGGTCAGCAGTGGACTGCTGAGGGGGCAGGGGCTCTGGGTGCAGTGGACCTGGGTATGGCATAAGCCCTCTTGGAGGAGGTCGCCATTAACCCCACCATATAGCCGCCAGAACTTACACAGGACTGGAAAATAGACTCTTGGAGGGCACAGACAGAAACTTGTGCACACCAGGACCCAGGAGAAAAGAGCAATGACCCCACAAGAGACTGACCCAGACTTTCCCTGAGTGTCCAGGAGTCTCTGGCAGAGGCATGGGTTGGTGGTGGCCTGCTGAGGGTCAGGGGCACTGAGTGCAGCAGTGCCTGCATTTGACCTTTGGAAGGAGGTCACCATTATCTTCATTACATCCACCACAGCTTGGTTTCCAGTCAAACAACAGGGAAGAAACACAGCCCTGCCCAACAACAGAAAATTGGGTTAAAGATTTACTGAGCATGGTCCTGCCCATCAAAACAAGAACCAGTTTTCCCCCTCAGTCAGTGTCTCCCATAAACCTCTTATTCATCAGAGGGTAGACAGAATGAAAACCACAGTCACAGAAAAATAAACAATCTGATCACATGGACCACAGCCTTGTCTAACTAAATGAAACTATGAGCCATGCCCTGTAGGGCCAACCAAGATGGACGGGTCATGGTGGAGAGTTCTGACAAGACATGGTCCACTAGAGAAGGAAATGGCAAACCAGTATTCTTGCCTTGAGAACCCCATGAACAGCATGAAAAGGTAAAAAGATAGGACACTGAAAGATGAACTCCCCAGGTTGGAAGGTGCCCAATATGCTACTGGAGATCAGTGGAGAAATAACTCAAGAAAGAATGAAGAGACGGAGCCAAAGCAAAACCACACCTAGTTGTGGATGTGACTGGTGATGGAGGTAAAGTCCAATGCTGTAAAGAGCAATATTGCATAGGAACCTGGGATGTTAGGCCCATGAATCAAAGCAAATTGGAAGTGGTCAAACAGGAGTAAACATCAACATTTTAGGAGTCAGTGAACTAAAATGGACAGAAGTGGGTGAATTTAACTTAGTTGACCATTATATCTACTTACTGTGGGCAACAATTAGAAGAAATGCAGTAGCGATGATAGTCAAGAAGACTCTGAAATGCAGTAGTACTTGGATGCAATCTCAAAAATGACAGAATGATCTCTGTTCATTTTCAAGGCAAAGCATTCAATATCACAGTAATCCAAGTCTATGCCCTGACCAGTAATGCTGAAAAGGCTGAAACTGACAGTTTTATGAAGACCTACAAGACCTTCTAGAACTAACACCCAGAAAAGATGTCCTTTTCATTATAGGGGACTGGGATGCAAAAGTAGGAAGTCAAGAGTTGCCTGGAGTAACAGGCAAATTTGGCCTTGGAGTACAAAACGAAGTTGGTCAAAGGCTAATAGAATTTTGCCAAGTGAATGCATTGGTCATAGCAAAAACCCTCTTCCAACAAGACAAGAGAANAAGCTGGAATCAAGATTGCTGGGAGAAATATCAATCTCCTCAGATATGCAGATGACACCACCCTTATGGCAGAAAGTGAAGAGGAACTAAAAAGCCTCTTGATGAAAGTGAAAGAGGAGAGTGAAAAAGCTGGCTTAAAACTCAACATTCAGAAAACGAAGATCATGGCATCTGGTCCCATCACTTCATGGCAAATAGATGGGGGAAAAGTGGAAACAGTGGCAGATTTTATTTTGGGGGGCTCCAAAATCACTGCAGATGGTGACTGCAGCCATGAAATTAAAAGATGTTTGCTCCTTGGAAGAAAAGCTATGACCAACCTAGAAAGCATATTAATAAGCAGACATTACTTTGCCAACAAAGGTTCATCTAGTCAAAGCTATGGTTTTTCCAATAGTCACGTATGGATGTGAGAGTTGGACTATAAAGAAAGCTGAGCACTGAAGAATTGATGCATTTGAACTGTGGTGTTGGAGGAGACTCTTGAGAGTCCCTTGGACTGCAAGGAGATCCAACCAGTCTATCCTAAAGGATATCAGTCCTGAATATTCATGGGAAGGACTGAGGCTGAAGCTCAAAACTCCAATACTCTGGCCATCTGACATGAAGAACTGACTCACTGGAAAAGACTCTGATGCTAGGAAAGACTGGAGGCAGGAGGAGAAGGGGACACCAGAGGATAAGATGGTTGAATGGCATCATCTACTCGATGGGCATGAGTCTAAGTAAGCCCTGGGAGTTGGTGATGGACAGGGAAGCCTGGCGTGCTGCAGTCCATGGGGTCGCAAAGAGTTGGACATGACTGAGCAACAGAACTGATATAAAAACACACAGGCATGTGCATAGTGTTAGTCACTCAGTCTTGTCCAACTATTTGTGACCCCATGGACTGTAGCCAGACAGGATCCTCCATCCATGGGACTCTCCAGGCAAGAATACTGGAGTGTGTTGCCATGCCTTCCTCCAGGGGAGTCTTTCCGACTCAGGGATCAAATTCAGGTCTTCTGCACTGCAGGCAGATTCTTTACTGTCTTCTTTAGCATTAGTCTGCTTCAGCATCAGATTTCTTTCAGCATCAGATCTGCTTCAGCATCTGTCCTTCCCATGAATATTTTGAAAGCCCAGGCATATGCATATACAAACATATAAGATTATGCTAGTAGTGATACAGGAATAAAAATTAAAAACTATATTGTACTCCCCAAAATCCATCATTTGGCTAGAAATATGAAAATTATTTGCATTTTACAATGCAAGACCATTCATATAAATACATGTGTTGCATACACATATCTTCATATACCTAAGATATACATACACATACAGGTATGTATATATACTTCAGATCTCTCCACTTATGATACAAAGTAGTGACCAATGCTTTAGAAGAATAACGTGCCAATAGGGCATCAGAAGAAAACACAACTTCAGCTCCTACCTCCTGCTCACCTCATGAGACAGGTATTGTTCCCCTAAGGGTTTAAGCATTAGGAAAACTCTGAGCCATAGTAATGTTGGCATAAAGTGCTGTGGGAAGATGGGTGAAAGTATGAATGAGCACCATTTCTGAAGAGAAGGTTCCCTGGGATATGAAATAAAATGTGAAGGCAAAGGCTCAGAAGATTAGAAGGCCACAGGAGATGCTAACTGCCAACAGCCTGTACATCAAGAAATCTGGCAAACCTCAAAGACCCACTCTGCATCCACAGATAGTAAGAGAATGGAAGAAAACGGTCCTAACACATTTCATTTTGTGTATCACTGACTGTCACATAATCCTGTGCAAAGAATATTAATCAACTGGAACCAAAATTAATCAAGAGAAAGACAATTTTAAAAATATACATCACCAATGTTTCTTTTTATTGTCAGAAAATAGCTGAAAAGAAGATCCATGGATATAACTATTTACAAATACATATGCACATGTTCACATATGTACTTTCCTGGAGATTTTTGGAGATGTGCCAAATTCCTCTCAGACTCCTAGTCTGCCTAACATTATAATCCCACTTCTGCAAGGCCTGAATTGATATTTTCCTAAATGTACTATTTGTAAGTCCACTGCTGACATCTTGAAATGTACGAATAGTTAAGAGAGAGAAGAAATAAGTGCTTCAAAGATGTAAGGGGGACCCTGGGCTCTGGGAAGATTCCTAAGTTACCACAGAAAAAGTTGTGAGTGATGATGGATATAAACACAGAAGGAAGAACTGGGAGTTCAGGTACAGGTATTCCTTCTTTCGAGACATGGGTCCTCCCCGCTGAACAGTCTTTCCACCCGCCCTGTTCACGACAGTACATTCTGGTTACTCAGAGGCTGTGTGAAGTGGCTCAAGTTACCAAAGCCCTAGGATTTCCATGTTCTGCCCACTGGACAGGAAGATCGTATTCTGAGTGACGGAAGGAAAACCTGAGGAAATATACTAAAAACGGTAAGCGGGGGCTGACAGAAGATTGAGATGAACGGTCTGCACTGGTTAGAAGCTAGCTGCACAGACCCAGCAAAGGCTGGGATGTTAAAAACAGGAAATTAGACTCTGTTCCAAGAAGAGCAGACATATAAATTAAGCTGCCAAGGCAGACGTCAGAAACAAACAGCACAGGTGAGTTTTAGGAGACAAGACAACACTTTAATGGGGGCAGCGGGGATTTAAGCCTACAGAGACAAAGCTAGGAGGCGGGGCAGCAAAACCAAGAGGTGACAGGCAGGGTGACGAAACGCTGCCGCTGCTGACTTAATAGCATCCACTCTAGACCACTGTGCCACCTAAGAGCAACTTGAAATGAGCAAGGTGCGTTATTAGATAATAGATCATTGGTTTATTAAAAAAGGCAGTGAGTGGAGGAACTCGATCTCTCACTGGAAGAGTATTCAAAGTTACGCTGTGAAGGCTGAGCTATTCTTTCTCAGCTGCTCGTTTCCATGCGTGAAACTCGCATTTTCTTCACCAAATGAATCCATCCTAAACCTGCCTCTCTGTGTCCATTATCTCCGACTCAAGGGCTTTCTCCTATGGCCACATTATAAATAACAAAGGTCATGAAATCATCCCAATTCCTGGCTCACAGAAGTTTGGATGTGTGTCCAAGCAAATTAATTTTATAGCCAGCAACAGACAGGACTCTCCCTCCTACCCAAGCCTCTCTGCTCAGAGGTGGGTTTGCACAGAACCTGCTGCTTCATGGTCTATGCTTGTCTGGGGCCCAAGGTCCTCATCTCATGTTTGTATAAGTTCTTGACCGTTTCTACCACTGATCAGGTCAATTTCAAGAAAAGACCCTTGAACCTGAAACGATCATCATTAATGGTCCAGCTAAGTGGTTCCTATTAGAAAGGAAGCCATTTAGACTGAAGTAACTTAGAAATCAGGGCTTCCCAGGTGGCTCAGTGGTAAAGAATCAGCCTACCAGTGTAGGGACGAAGGTTCGATCCCTGGGTTGGGAAGATCCCTTCGAGAAGGAAATGGCAACCCACTCCAGTATTCTTGCCTGAAAAATTCCATGGACAGAGGAGACTGGTGGGCTACAGTCCACAGGGCTGTAAAAAGTTGAACACAACTGAGCAACTGAACAGACACACGCAACTTGCAGAACAATCTCATGCAGCATGTGGGGAAATTCCACCCTGTGCCTCTTTGGGATCTCCTGTTTTTCCAAGAAAGTGAAGCTTTGTCGGCGTTTTCTTCCTCCATACTGTTTTTAAGAAAGCACTCAAACTTTTCTTTAAAATGCATGCATGTGAATCCAAGGGAAATATAATGTTGTCCAAAGGTACAGAAAGTTAATCAGCAGAGGAATTTATGAAGGTGAATCAGAGGGGTTTTCATTCTGTTGAACATGTTTTGAAATTTCCTATATAGTTACACGTTATAAGCTCCCTGAGAGCAAGGACTGAGTATGTTGTAATAACTACTATGTACCCAGAACTTAAAGAGTGTCTGGCCCAGAGCAGGCATCCTCAAATATGTGTAGTATAAATAACTGGGAAAAAGTGACAATGCTTTATTATATTTTCTATCGGCCTGACATAAATGATCACTAAATTCCGGGAAAATTTTAAACACTTTAACATCACACTTCTAAATGCTGAATCACTTTCTGTTCTAGATATGAAACACCTGAGGTAAATTATATGCATATTTGGACTGCAATTTATTTTCAACGGAGCAACCTTTATCCCAACCCATTTCCATCTTTATTAGGAATAAAGAAGCTAAGTGATACCATCCTTTTCTCAAACAGGCACGAAAACATTTGGAACTAATCGCATTTCACAGGAAAGTCATGAAGAGCAAGCATGACCACGTTAGGTGTGTGTAGGTGTACATGTGCATAGAAATCTNATATATATATTTAGTGGTCCTACTGTGTGCCTGTCATTCACAGTACTAAGTGCTTGAGAAACATTATCTCATTTATTCCTTGTGTTGACCCTTGTGGACTCCTAAGGAAACTCCTGGAGGAAATCCTCCAACCAAAGGATGCTGACATAAGAAGCATGGAGAGGGCATGGAAGGGCCTATAGGCATGCAAGGATAGTGGGATGGATGTGAGTCACGTGGACAGTGAAGGTGGTGATGTGGCTGAGTGTGAGCAGGCAGGCATTATGGATGATTTAAAACAAAGAGACATATGATATTTTAAAACTGAATGATGACCTAGAGCTAAAAGTTTCAAATTCTTCTTTGGGGGGTGGGCATAAGGGTGAAGTGAGGAGGGATATGAAGTAAGGGGAAACTTATTTATTGTTTTTACAGTTATATTAATAAGATTTAATTATGAAGTTGAAATGTTTACTGTTAATATAATCCCAATGTGAGTCAAATAAAACTGAATATGCTATTGTCACCTACTTTTGTACACATATTATTTCAGATCAGGGCATTCAGTGATCTTCAAATACTTACTACTGTAGAGTTTTCCCTGGAAAATAATGACATCAGAAAGGCTGGCACCCTGCAGGACACCATCCTTAAAATTCTCCAAACAACAGAAAAATTGGAAAAGAATGTCAGCCCTAAATGCATGGCTGGCTAAAGAGGAACACCTTTCTAAATCAGAGAGTTATATAACCAGAATCCTACCATAACTGTAAGTCTCCTTCAATGGTTCGAGGGTCAGATATCTCTTCTTAACTGGTCCTGCAAGCGATGGGTCATGAACCTTCTTCTCTTGCTTTTAATGCCTGGGGGCACCCCTTTGGACTTCCCCAGTGGCTCAGTGGTAAAGAATTCATCTGCAATGCAGGAGATGCAGGAGATGTGTGTTCGATCCCTGGATCTGGAAGATCCCCTGGAGGAGGCCATGGCTACCCACTCCAGTATTCTTGATTGAAGAATACCATGGACAGAGGAGCCTGGCGGGCTACAGTTTGTGGGGTCACAAGTAGTTGGACATGACTGAAGTGACTGAGCACACACACCCCCTTTTGGAGGAGGCTGCAGGCAGTAATAGGCCCTTTTCACTTTTTTCTTCTTTATGTACCAGCAAAGCCAAAATGGAAGGAGGAGGGCAGGAGGGAATTGGGACATCTTAGCAGAAGTGTGAGCACAGGGTCAGGGAGGACTTCTCATTCACCTGTCTAATTTATGGGATGACACATCCAGGAGCAAGGAGTCAGGAGAGAAGATGAGATGAAGGATGACTGATTTGAAACATCAAATGGAAACAGGCTTTGAGACTGGAGGAAAAAGGGGGGTGTAAAGTCAAAGGTGGGTGCAGCATTCCTTGAATAAGGGATCCAGAGAAAGGAGACGAGGATGTGCCAACACAGGTAGTGCAGAGGCAGTGCGGTGTCTCCCCCTCCTGAGAGGGGCACAGGTGGGATGTCTGGTGTGAGGAGAGGTGATGCTCAAACAGCATGAGTGAGGGCTGAGACAGGTGAAGGAACATACAGCCATCAACTCTGAAAGCCAAGCTGCAGTGAGAGGCTGTAAAGTTGCGGTAATACCCACCTGTAGGATGAAGGCTTGGGCAGTGAGAAGGCAGGTGGCTGGCGGGATTCAAAGTGGGACACTGGCAGGACAGCTGCAGCAGATGGACAAGAAGGCAAAGAATTTGAGATAGAAAAGAAGTAAAATAGTGTACAAGAAGAGCAGGGTTGTGAGGGAAGATGGTAAAATCATGGGCAGGGAGTCAAAGGACTCAAAAACTCCAGAAAGTCAGAGCACCCCTCACAGATGGAGAAAGGAGAGGGCTGTGGTTATACTCAGAAAGCTGGAAGTGGAGGCCGTCAATCACAAGATGACTATATGGCATGGGTGCAAAGTGAGGTATGTAAGTAAAGGTTGTTAGAACACCNGTCAGAATTACTTCTCCAGATTAAGATCTGGCAGAGGTACACCCAGGTTGAGATCCATCACTGTCCTCATCACTGGAGAAGGCTGGCCTTCATGTCCCATGACAGAAGTGGCCGGCTCTCCTCCAGAAAAAGCAAGGCTCCCTTGCCTATTAAGGAATTGGCCCAATACACGTTTCTGCACCAGAGACATCACACGGTGTCGTCACCAAACTCTCAGCCTTCCCCCTCTGTCATAACCCTGCCTCAGACCTGGGCTCCCCAACCTGCCATGTCTGTCTCAGAGTCAAGGCTCTGTTTCCTCAGGACTATGCCTCTCAACTCCATGCTTGCTTCTGATGGAGGATGGATCTTACAGCTGCTGCCCAAGGGGAGCAGGAACGGTGTGTGGAACGATGATCAAGAAGGGCTGATGAGAAATGCTTGGAGATGGAAAACACGGTTCACAGAGCCTTGGAGACCTGTGTGGAGGTGTGGGGCCTTGAAACTGCCCACTCCATGCACCTGAGGACGGCCCTGTAGAGCGTCCTCACGCACAATGACACTATGCGGACTCTGGATCCTCCTGGTTGTGGAAGATGCCTCTCTGCTTCACATCTGTGACTTTACTCCACCATCCGGAACTGGAGACTCAGGGAGCAGGGAGAACAGGAAACTCCAGGGGCCAAACTTATCTGCCCGTGTTTTTCTCTTTTTTCTTGGTCACTGGAGGGAGAGTGGCACTCAGGTTGTATGCTGCGGGCCCAGCACTTACAACTGCGCTACAAGGTCCTAGGAAGGATGCTCCAGTGTCGACCCCCACTGGCTCAGGAGTCCTGCTCCCAACGCCCACAGATCGGTTATTTACTTCCATGCCAGTGACTTTAGACTCTAAAATACCTTCCTGTATTTGTGTTCAAGACTCTCTGTTTCCAGGGGACAAAAACTACATTTCGCAGGCTGCCAAGCATGGCTAATGTCCATACTTGATATATACAAACAATGCTCTAACACTTCACATGAGACAACTTTTCCCCCCAAATGGCTTGATTTTCAGGGGCCCATTCCTCGGAGTTTCAAAGAAACACATCTAACATAGAACTACATTCTGAAGACATTCTGCATCACCACACCTGGGTGGCTTTCTGCAGTCACTGTTTGGAGGGGACAGCTGGCTGCAAACCGGCAAAGAGTCAACTGATTTCACCATTTGGTTTTTTGACTTTGTCTAACAGGCAATTTCTGAACATCATAAAAGCCTTCTTAATTTGGCTCCGTATTGTGTAAAGCAGCTGTCCTTGGTTACTAAACTGATTAGTAAGTGGTTTATATTATTCTAATGGTTGCCATCATAATTGCAAAAAAAAAAAANACAGGCAATTTCTGAACATCATAAAAGCCTTCTTAATTTGGCTCCGTATTGTGTAAAGCAGCTGTCCTTGGTTACTAAACTGATTAGTAAGTGGTTTATATTATTCTAATGGTTGCCATCATAATTACAAAAAAAAAAAAAAAAAAAAAAAAGAAAGAAAAGAAAAGAAAAATAGTCAAGTGAATAAGGCTGCAAAATAAGGCTGCTCTGCCCAGTACTGGGAGCAGCAGGTTGTCGCCTTCAGAAAGGAGTTGGGTCTATAGCCTGGGCCTTGCTGCAAAGACCCACCTTCCAAAGACACTGTTCCAAACACCAATCAATGCTATGCTGTTAAAAAATGAATGTTCCCTGTTCAGTAGCTTTCTTAAGAAAGATGATGGAAGGCAGAGTGGAAACCAAAGGCAGTTCCCAGAGATGCTGTAATCACCTAGACTCCTTACCTGGATCTGAAATGCACCAGACCCTTTAAACTGGGTCCACATCCTGCCATGATGCTCAGCCTCCAGTGATCTGGCAAGTATGGACAAGACATGCCCCACCCCCTTCAGTCTGCACGAGCTGAGCTCTTCCTTGAGAAGTCAATTTCCTCAGTAAGGGGCATAATAATTTCCATGAAAGACATCCCTGTCATCAGAACCTCTCTCTCAGCCTGCTGGGTTCTACATACTCAGAATAAGACCTCCTGAAACACAGTACTGGAAAGGCCCTTCCTTCAGAGACAGACAGCACCACCATTCTTCCCCAAATGAAAAGCTCAAGGCAGCAAGGAAAAATGACCTCTCAGCACTGGATATGTTTTCTTCATCGCACTCACTGAAATTTGTAATTTATATGGATTTTTGTGCCTATTTGCCTAGTGCCTACCTGCCTGCCTCCTTGATTTGACCATCAGCTCCTTGAGAGTACAGACCAGCTTTGCTGTTGCTGATTCTTGTTTCCCCGGCAAAGCTTGGAGTCTGGCACTTAGTAGGACTTCAAATATTTAACAAGGGAGGGAGGGAAGAGAGACTTGGAGGGGAGCCAAAGAAGGAAGGAATGGGCCCCAAGGTAGAAAATGCTACCTCCTGGCTGGCATTCTTCTAGAATGTGCCTAATTCCTTTCACGTGAACAGCCCAGACCTACAAACATCTTACATGCGTTTATATTCAGAAGCCCACAGAGAGGGGCCAGGCTCAGAAAATACTAAGATAGGTCTTAAAATTTTATTTCAACCATGTAATTGGACCCATCAAGGGAGAAATTGGTTTTCTATGCCTGGAAATTGGTGGGAATTTTATTATTTCTGAATTTGCAAAAATAGCATTGAGTTGAAAAGTCCAATTGTGTCAACTTCACAACTTCCCCAGCCAGGTCTGGGTCTACAGTGGTGATTTCTGTCCCCAACAGCAACATGCCTTGGCAGCTAAGGTACAGAAACCGTATGGACTCTGAGCTCATTTACAGGCGGCATGGCTACCTGCAAGCTCACGACGGTTCTGCAGATGGACACGCTTTAAAAGCTGTTGATTCGAGAGACACTGGTTGGCTGATCTGTGCAGTTTTTGAACTGCACCTGCAGTAATTTTGCATTTCAAGGACTGCAGGCTTCAGACAGGAGCGCCAGTGAAGGATCTGTAAGAGCCTCAGCACTCTCTCTAGAGCTGCTCCGGGGCTGGCTACAGCTCTTGTCCTTTCCCAGAGGGTAATCTAGGAAATCAAGAGCCCACCCACCAGAGCGGATGGAGGCACTGGGTGGGGTAGAGAGGGGTGGGGATGCTGGAGGATGAATTGACAGGCCCCAGATGCAGGAAGAGTGAAAGCACAGCCTCTTCCCATCTCCCTGCGGAATGGAGCTTTCTCATTTGCTTTTGGCTTTTTGAACAGTGGAAGCTGGTTCTTGGAGGTGGGTCTTTGGTGATGCTTAAGATTAGCAGGAAGATCAATCTCAAAGACTCTGGGGCTGAGAGCGTTTCTGAACATGGTGAAGGATGTCTGAAGCCTGACTTGCTCCTGGTAAATCTCCTCTTATTCAAAATGATGAAATCCTGTTAGAACATGGAGAATCTAGAGCAAAACTCAGCAAAGCTTTTCTTCTCAAAGGGAGGAGGAACACAGGGAAAGGGGACAGCCTGGCCCACTGAGAAATCTTGCTCCCTGGCACTGGTAATCAGGCATCCTCTCCTTCGTTAGAGCGTACATGAACAACGAAGTACACAAACATTCTCTCTGCAATGGCTTACACTTCTAGGTACAGAAACTTCACCAACTCAGTACTCTCTGTACCTGGCAAGAATGCCTGACATACGCAGGCTCAAAGGGTGTCTGTGACTTGCACCAACCTCTCCCTCGGCCTGTGCATTCAGCACCATACCTGGTCCGATCAAAGCCGGCATGATCAGGAAAATTTGCTGCTGGCGAATCGCAGCATAAAAAAAGGCAGGAAATTGACTGGGGAGTAGCCCACGGAGAAGGCAATGGCACACCACTCCAGTGTTCTTGCCTGGAAAATCCTATGGATGGAGGAGCCTGGTGGGCTGCAGTCCAGGGGGTCGCGAAGAGTCGGACACAACTCAGCGACTTCACTTTCACTTTTCACTTTCATGCATTGGAGAAGGAAATGGCAACCCACTCCAGTATTCTTGCCTGGAGAATCCCAGGGATGGGGGAGCCTGGTGGGCTGCCATCTATGGGGTCGCACAGAGTCGGACACAACTGAAGTGACTTAGCAGCAGTAGCAGCAGCCCCCGACTACAGACAACTATCAAAGCGCATTAAATTCCACTGTATGTAAATAATACCTTAATAAACAAAAGGAGAGGGCAGACTTTTCTGGTGGCCCAGTGGTTGGGAACCCACTTGCGAGTGCAGGGGACGCGGGTTGGGTCTCTGGTTCAGGAAGATCTTATACGCTGTGGAGCAACTAGGCCTGTGAGCCACAGCTATTGAGCCTGTCCTCTAGATCCTGGGAGCTGCAACTACTGAAGCCCGTGCACTCTAGAGCCCACGCTCCGCAAGAAGGGACCAGGCCCCACTCACCACAACCAGATAAAGCCCACGTGCTGCAGCAAAGACCCAGCCAAAAATAAAAGTAATGTTAAAAAAAAAAAAATTAAAACGGAGGAGAAAAATCCAACACCCCAAGTAAGTAGCAATGTCAGGATTTGAACCTAGATATCCTGTTTGATCTTTATCGAAGGAGGCTGAAAGCAGTTTTCATGCCCCTCTTAGCCACTGGCATTTCTTCTATGAAAAGCCAACTTGAATCCCTTGCCCGTTTCTTTATTGGGGTTTTGGATTTTTCAGATATAACTTATGGGAGATTTTAAAATATTAAAATATATTAACTTTGTCAATAAAAAGAACCTCCAGATTTATAATACAAACATGACATTTCTGACCACGACATTTCTCTTGAAATTTATAGAATAAGTTATTAATGGTTAGACTATGTGAGGGGGAACCATAAATTTGATTGGTGTTATAATAGAATTTTTTCCTCTTAAACAATTTTTTAAAAACGTTATGAAAGGGTCTGTGAAGAAAGTGCTTGTCACCAGCTTTCACAAGAAATTATAGATGCTGTCCTGAATCAAAAGAAATTTCCTAGCTTGCTCGGAGGGAGCTGGTTGACAAGCTACCGTTCAAGACAGACAGAAGGAGGTCAAGTAAAACCTGACTTTTAGGAAGCATGTCTACTGAGCTTTCCTAACTCAGTGTACTGCCCTATTTTATCAGACCCTCATAAATATGCCTGTGCAAGTTTACTCAAGGTATCTCAAATTTCAGGGTTACGAAAAAACAAACAACAAACCAGAAAAACAGACGTCTGGACTCTCAAGCCTTCATCAATCCAGGGAGATGGAAGGTGTCAAGGTTTCAATGCTGCTGCTCCGGCGCATCTTTTTATTCAAGAATCACGAGTCCCCATCTAACATCAGCCTCATTTATGTATCTGGTCAACCGGAGGGTGACCTGGGCACGTGCTTTGAGACGCTCTGAGCATCTCCACTCACCTTTCCTGATAAAGTCACCCTTGGAGACAGGCAGGGGACAGGCTCCTCCATCCTCATTTCACAGAGAGTGACAGGGCAGTTAAGTGACTTGGGAAAGGTCAAACAACCAGTCGCTGGTCAGGACCAAAATAGAATCAGGTTTGCTGACCTCCCTGTCCCCTGCTCAAGTGACGCAAGGACAAGAGAAGTGACTCTTGAGCTACACACCAACACGACAGGCTTTTAATCGTCTCAGCCTTGGACAGACCGAGCTGAGGTATGGTGCTGGCTTAATGCTGTTCTCGGTACATACACATGAGGCTGTGTAACTGCTAGGGGAAACCCAGGGCCAAGAATCCCAAAGTGGGTAACTTTTAGCTTTCCCACTGGCTAGCTTTAACCTTATGCAAAAATCAGGGGCTGCTATGGCTCAGTTTTTCTCTTGTGAAATGGGGGACACTGCAGACTACTTTTCGAATACAACAATCTTGTAACAGAAGTATGTTATTCAGGAGTGCTGTGACAGAAAGCTTTGGAGATGGAAGAGATGAATATGGTTTGGGGGTAGGCATGACATGGTCATAATAAACAAGAAAAGGCAAATCGTGAAAACACTACACCACACCTTTGATTGAGACTGAGAACAGGAAAAGGGAAGCAGCACATACTTAAATGGAGCTCGGTTTTATAATTGGGCTGCGAGCCCTCAGTGTGGGCACTGCTAAAAACTAGCCCTTTGCTGGGCACATTGGGCTTGACACGGGGTCTAATTTCTTTCACAGACATGTTTACACTTCTGTAAAACCACACACAAGAAAGAGTTTTTAATTACTATTTGTAGNCAGCACATACTTAAATGGAGCTTGGTTTTATAATTGGGCTGCGAGCCCTCAGTGTGGGCACTGCTAAAAACTAGCCCTTTGCTGGGCACATTGGGCTTGACACGGGGTCTAATTTCTTTCACAGACATGTTTACACTTCTGTAAAACCACACACAAGAAAGAGTTTTTAATTACTATTTGTAGAGCATCGAAGACAATTAAATGCTTGTGATTACCCTTTTGTTTTTTAAAAACATAGAACAAGAGTAGTAAACATTTCTTCACAGCCATTAGAGCAAAATGCCTTTCAAAGCAGAATGCTCTGAATACATTCTGCCTTATAAAAAATGTATAAAAGGATCGCACAGAAAAAGGCTGTGAGGCGTGACAGGGCCCAATCATGTCATGCATGCATGAGTTAGCTGGGACAAGATCAGAACCAAAGCTGAGATTAAGCCTACCCACCCGGAGCCCAGGGCTGGGAGCTCCAGCATCACACAGCTTGGGGCCAGTGGTGGGGCCGCTCCAAGGTACCCTTTTCTGGAGACTCATCCAGTTTATAAGTTATGTATGTATCACCCAGAATGGAGACTCTGTTCCCCATTTTAATGTGAACAGGGGTCATGTTCCTGTCATGATCCCATCACATCCACAGTCTTCGTCTCGATCATGAATATTAAAGAGTTAAACATAAACCCCCAATAGGTCGTATGGCATGACCTCAAATGACACCCACGTCTCGAGGCAGTCTCCAGAGAACTCACAGGCAGTGATACGGAATCCAGGGAAAGGCCAAGCCCGCCGTGGGCACTGCTGTCACTGGAGGACCACTGCTCTCTAGGAAGGATGCCTGGCCCATCTCCACAGTGCTTTGCACTCTTAGAACATTTTGACTTCTGCGACATCATCAGACCCACTTGGCAAATGAAAGCAACTCGGGCAATTCTTCTCAAACCACATGGCTAGTAGATGTCAGCATTCAAGGCAGGTCTTTTAAACCAGCACACTTCGCATTCAGTAAAAATCTCTTAATGGTCTTAATACAAAGGGGTAAATGGAGAGATGATACAAAGAAATAAAATTCATTGGGTTACAGGGTCTTTATCACTGGTTGTAGGGTTTCCCAGGTGGTGTAGCGATAAAGAATCTGTCTGCCAATGATGCAGGAGGCCCGGGTTCAATCCCTGGGTCAGGAAGATCCTCTGGAGAGGGGCATAGCAACCCACTCCAGTATCCTTGCCTGGAGAATTCCATGGACAGAGGAGCCTGGGGCGGGAGCTACAGGCCATGGGGTTGCAAAGAGTCAGACATGACTGACTGACTAAGCGCAAACACATCATTGCTTGTCAAAATGATTCAGAAATCACACCTCCCAGGATGTGGAAGAAGAAGCATGGCTTAGTGGGCTGAACCTGGAGTCTTGAGCCAGACCACCCAGATTCAAGGCCAAGTTCTGCCATTACGAGCTATGTGATCCTGGACAAGCTCCTCATTTCTCTGGGCCTGTGTTTCTTTATCTTTAAAATGACAGTGATAACAGAACCTTACCAGGGCAAATAAAATAACTTTGTAAAGCATTTAGAAGAACATCTGCCATATAATAAGTGCTGTATATGTGTTTGTTCAATTAATCATTCTACTATGATACTGCATGTTCTTCTCCAACCAGAACAAACAACTTGTTGATGAATTTTTAATACAGGAACATCTCCTCCCTGGTATCCTGTTAACAGTTTCCTTGGACTCATCCCAATGCCCTTCTGGATCAAGTGACTGGCAGGAACTTGGGGCCTCTGTCATCAATTTTCAAAAGCAAACGTACCAGGACTCAGCATTCAACCTGTTGCCCAGACTTGCCAGGGTCGCTCTTCTTCCCACGCAGCTCAGAAAACCACTGACAAATTTTATCAAGTGATGACACGGGTGGATCCAAGAAAGATACTTTTTCCACCAAAATGGGCACCACACCCCCCCGGCATTGTGGCGCAAAATTGGCAAACCCTGCTCGTCAGAGTCTGGTTATGAACCCTTAAGCCTCAGAGGCCTCATGCATATGGTATGGATGTGAATAAACAGAGGCTCCTCACTGACAAGCCTAACAGACTCATCAGAGGAACTGTTGCCTCTTAAAAACCATCAGGCCTTGAAAAGCCAGTCAGAGAACACAGCACTGCAAAGCATCTGTTGAGGAGGAGACTGGCGGTTTACTGCCAGTTAAATTTGCATCCAGCCTGATCCTCTGATCTTCTAAAGGGTGATCTATAAATTTCTGTGGTCTCCAGTTCGTGTAGAGAAGCAATTCAAACACATTATCGTAGAGACTTCAATGAAAAGGATTTTACGTGAGAAATAGCTAACACCATCCCATAGGATCATGGACATTTTAAACATACTTTTTTTCCCCCCTGCATTTATCTTTTGGAAACTAGGATATACAAGCACTGTGCCGGCTTCTATGGGGAAAAAGGTCCGTCCTGCTATCTTCATACATCAACCGTCAGGGCACAAATGTCAGGTATATTTCAAAGGAGGGTGGTCTAAGACGTGGAAACTCAACCTACTTTTCACTCCATGAGGATGAAGACTTCCATAAAACTGCTCCCTATGAAAATTCTATTTTTAATCCCACTGACAGCACCAAACTGGATAAACGGTGCTGAGGCGCTAACTTGAATCTACCTATATTTTCATCATGAATTTCGGGATTTTTGTTTCTTAAGTCTATTGTTTTTCCTCTGGAGCTCAGTTGAGTGTCAGCTCTGACTTTCTGAGTAGCTTTGAGTAATGGGATCAGCTAACGTTCTGTACATGAAGAAATTCCATATCATTCGCTTCTCTAAAAATACTACTGCCTGCCACCGGAGCCGATCAACAGTGATGAATAGCTGAAGGGACATGTAGGTCTCTAAATGTACTTTCTATCTGACAGCCCTTCAGCAGATTCGGAGAATGGCTCCCTGTAACTCACACACCCAGCTCCCTCCTCCGGCAAGCCAGCCCTTTCTCTCCCTAGCGAGAAGGAGCATGTATTCTTAATAACCCAATACGTCCCCCATCCCTCTTTACAACAACCCAACAGAAAGCTGTTCAGCACCTACAGTGTCTGGTTCTCAGCAACTGCTGGGCTAGAAATAAAAACCTGAATAAGGCACATGTCTTTTTCTTTTTTTTCCTTAGTCATGCCACGGGCATGTGGGATCTTAGTTTTCAGACCAGGGATTGAACGGGCACCTTCTGCAGTGGAAGCGTGGTCTCTTAATCACTGGACGGCCAGGGAAGTTCCAATAGATCCTTTTAACCCATTAAAACTCTGTTAGGAGGTGGCTTCTGACTCTCTCTGAATTAATGTTACCGTCTGAAAAAACCTGAGTTTGTGTGCTCTAGACACATCTCATTGCTGAAGTTCACTGACCTCCAGAACAATCTGCGACACAGATCTCCATACATTGACAGAGGGCCAAAGGTGTGTTTAATTGGACTCTTCACTCCAAAACATTTCTGAAGCCTCTACTCCATGCCCGAAGGTACAGGCTATCTGTCGGGAACCTACTGGTGATACAAAATGGGCAACAATACATAAGGTCATTTACCCAGTAATCTGATAACCTTAAATAAAAAACCAAACAGAATTTTGATGCAGGTGGCTATATGTTTTGGCTAAGCAGAACTGAAGAGTACCAAGATGACTGCTTTTTCTGCTAGGAAATGATCTTTTCAGGTCACAAGACGGAAAGGGCCTTTGCTCACCTGTGACAACTAGACAGCCCCTTAATAAAGGCCTTTGCTTTTTCAAAACCCACCACCATCATCCACTCACTCGACTGCACACACAGGGCAGTGCTTGGCTGCTCTGGCACGCCATCCGTGTGTCTGACCTGCAAGTCCTCTGCTGACGGTCAGTCAGTGACACTGTCAAGGTCTCAAAGCCTCCCTGGGGCCCTCTCTTGCTAACTTCTACTTCTGCACTTCTAGCTGCTGGAATGCTTCTGAGCTCAGTCCATGGACCTCATCTCCTCTCTGTCTCTGCTCATCCTCAGATGCTCCCATTCGTTCTCAGCACTTTAAATATCATTCCAGAAATGATTTTTTTTTGCAGGTGCCAATCTAGGAAGTCTCTCATATGGTTTATGCTATTTTGCACTGACTCAACCGGTTGCAATTTAATCTTTATGACACTCACTCCAACCCCCCCAAAATAAATGTAACTGTTTCAGTTAAAAAAAAAAAAAAGTCCAATATGATGAAACCTAAATTTGTATCTTTTGCCTTCACCTCACTCCTGAGGTCCTGAGTTCCTGATTCATATATCTAATTGCCTACTTTAATATTTGGGTGGCTGTTGGGCATTTCAAATTTATGATGATTAAACATACTATTCTATTTTAATGCCAAACGGGGAAACTGATAAGTTTTTAAAGTCAACAAACCAAAGGGAATGAGGAGAATTTAAATGGTCTCCGTTCTTGGGAAAGCACAAGATAATAGGTGATGGGTAAAATGTCAACTCATCTTTATTTATGGGCAATTGCAAAGGTATTCTGTCTTCTCATGAAAAAAAGAGTAGCAGTAAATCATTTTTTTAAACAGACCCAATGACACAGAGGGCTTTCCTTGGTGGCTCAGTTGTAAAGAACCCAGTTGTAAAGATGTGGGTGGGATCCCTGAGTTGGGAAGATCCCCTGGAGAAGGAAATCACAACCATTCCAGTATTCTTGCCTGGGAAATCCCATGGACAGAGGAGCCTGCTGGTGTACAGTCCATGGGGTAGCAAGAAGAGTCAGACGTGACTCAGTGACTCGGCAACAAGACTGTAGCTAATAAGAGTGTTGGTTTCCAGTAGCCGCCGAGTGACTTGTGGCAAATACAAATCTGGCGCTATGGAAAGATTTGATACAAAATCAAAAACTGTCAAATTGTCTTCAACATGCTACAGATTTGCTGATAATATTATGTTTTTTCATTAACTTCGCTTCCTATCCATTTTATCCTGATATTTTACGGAAGTACCATTGGCCTACACAATGCTTGTGGACACTAAGAAACCAGGATTTTTCATATTCAACACATTTTTGAAGGTCGTTTTGATCATCACATGCTTGGCCTGTCACTTCAGTCATGTCCAACTCTTTGCAACTCCATGGATCGTAGCCCCGCAGGCTCCTCGGTCCGTGGGATTCTCCAGGCAGCTGGAGGGGGTAGCCGTGTGTTCCCACCAGATTTTGATCATTATTCACTCTCATTTATTGTTTTTACTCTCAATATTTTCTATGCACCAGGCCCCTCACTAAGCACTAGGGCTAGAAAGACAAATGAGAAATGGGGAATCCTTAATTGAGCTATTACATCACATTTTTAAAAATTAAGCGGGAGAAATAAGGAGGAACGTGATAATCAGAGCATAGAGGCACTTCCCAGAACTGGATTTGTTATGAGCTGTTTTTGGCCAATTACTATTTTAACTGAGCCATCCATAATTTTTTCCACTTATATTTTCAGTCTAGAGGAAACCAGACAGAAGATGTTATACATGGAGCCAGAAGCTGACATTGTTTTCTGACAGCAGAGATTCCCTGATGACCACCAGATCATAAAAAGAAAGAAGAAATCAAGAAGTGATGCCCCTGGAAAATGACACCTGTCAAATCCAGAACCTGACTTCAGCTCTAATGTTCCTGGGCTGGCTGCATGGAGGGGGGACACACCAGGACCCTGATGCAGGTGATTCTGCACAAGGGGAGTTGGCTGGGGATCCAGGTCAAGGCAGACCATCATGTTCAAAAGGGGATTCTCAAGACTCCAGCGCCACCCTTTGTTTCTGGTTTAAAGAATCCCTGCTTCTAACCATCACATATATATATACGATGAATAAACCAGGTTGACACACACAGAGTCGGACACGACTGAATGACTAACACTTTCAAACAAGGTCCTACTTTACATCACAGGGAACTATATTCAATATCCTGTGACAAGCCATAATGGAAAAGATTATGAAAAAGAAAAAGAATACACACATGTGTGTCTGTATGTATGTATAACTGAGTCACTTGGCTGTACAGAAAAAACTAACATAACGTTGTGGATCAACTGTGTGTGTGTGTGTGTGTATGGTCAGTTGCTAAGTCCTGTTCAACTCCTTGTGACCCCATGGACTGTAGCCTGCCAAGCTCCTCTCTCCATGGGATTTTTTTCAGGCAAGGATATTGGAATGGGTTGCCATTTACTTCTCCCGGGATCTTCTGGACCCAGGGATCAAATCTGTGTTTCTTGTGTCTCCTGAATTGGCAGGTGGATTCTTTACCACTGTGCCGCCACTTAGGAAGCCCAGATCAACTATACGTCAATAAAGTTAAAAAAAAAAGAATTCCTGCTTCTGAAACAGAACACTGACAACACATAAACACATTACCCCGCTTCTGTCTTTCTCGTCTATATACAGACCCACATATGGAAGGCCGTGTCTCCCGCCATGGCTTCCTCCCCCCTCCATGCCCAGCATAAATCTCATTACTGAGGAAAGTGCGCTGGATGCTACCATGACCTTTTCATCTGATACACGTTGGTATTCCCTTAACAGCCAATTAGTGACAGCATCAGGAGCATGGATCCCATCATTGTCGGTGCCTCCAATTCCCCACGCACCGCCTAGCGGTGATAATTATATTAATAGTCATGATGATGCTGATGACGCTCTTCTCACTGAATTTAAAACACAAAAGGGCCACTGTAACAGTGAGTGGAACAGAAACTTCGTTTTCCTTCTGGAAACATTTCTCAAGACATATAAAGCAGTGCTCTTATTACCTTGACAAGAATCATCAGGGCCTAAATTTAGGTTCCAATGCATGTGAAAATCATCTATATTTTGAAATAGGAAGGTATTGATTTACTGAGCAACTGAAAATTGCATTTCCCTGTTCACTGGCTTTCCAAATATGGGTGCTAAGAAAATAAAGTGTTTCTGTGGTTGGAGCAGAGGCTTCAGATATGGGCCACACACACGGAAATGCAATGCGTTTACTATTGTGACCCAGTCAACTACCTTCCGCCATGATTTCATATTTACTCCTCTTATTTTCGTCTATACGCCACTTCTGTTGTTCGAACTTTGCTTGTCTCCAAGATGCCGACAGAAGGACGGATTATTGCCATTGCTTTCCCCCCAACAAATACTGCTCTCTGTAGCTGACTGCCACTTGAATCCTTTCTCCTTCAGTTCAGTCGCTCACTCGTGTCCGACTCTTTGCGACCCCATGAATTGCAGCATGCCAGGCCTCCCTATCCAGCACCAACTCCCAAGAGTTCACTCAAACTCCTTAAACAAACATAAAGGCATCTCTCTGGCTATCCACCATAGCTACTTCTTCCTCGGCTTTTAAAAAGTAATAAAACAAAAAGGCAGTAAATATAGTCCATGTTATGTTCGATGCAGGATGCAGGATGCTTGGGGCTGGTGCACAGGGATGATCCAGGGAGACGTTGTGGGGTGGGAGGTGGGAGGGGGATTCAGGATTGGGAGCTCGTGTACACCTGTGGTGGATTCATGTCAATGTATGGCAAAGCCAATAGAGTATTGTAAAGTAAAGTNGGAAGATGAATGTTTGGAAAGCTTCTATGAAGGCAAATTGTTTGAAGAAACTGCTGTAAAAACAGGTGTGGGCAAGATGACTGTAAAAGACTGAAAAGTAGTAAAAAAAATATAGTATTCCACACTCAGATTGCTTTGCAAATATCCTTGCTCCACTTTGAACAAAGAAATACTGGATATACACACACGATGATAACGTCATCAGCATACTTATGAAAGATCACGACTATGAAACTCGAACCAAGTCGGTTAGAGAGCATTTAGTCAAGTAAAAAGGCTGGGGTGATGAATAAAACACAAAGTTGCGGAAAAGCATTAGTGAACTAAGTACTTGATCATCACACCTTGGAATCTAATTGCTTAGGTTATAATCCAAGCTCCATCACCTAAAAGTTGTGTGATCCTGGGGAAAATTACTCAACCTCCCTGAGCCGTCACTTCTGCATGTGTAGGAGGACTGTGATGATAACCAAAGGAAAGCCACTTAGCCCTGGACATCAGCCACAGCAACTATCAGTGTTAACTATCATTGTTTCTGTTCTTTGTACAATTACTGTTACCACAGTTGTGGACACTGAACACAATTACCATTATGTGGTGGCAGGGACATGCAGTATTTTGATGTTTAAAATGAGTCAAGTTAAAAACAACTTTGCAATTTTGCAAAGAACTCACCAGTAAAATGACACAATGAACCGCAGCTGCAGAGGTCGCCCACCAAACACAGAGAGACGAAGCCCCAAATCTACTGGCAGTCGTGTCTGACTCTCCACGACCCTGTGGACTGTAGCCCACCAAGTTCTTCCGTCCGTGGGATTTTCCAGGCAAGAGTACCGGAGTAGGCTGCCATTTCCTCCTCCAGGGGATCCGCCCAGCTCAGGGATCAAACCTGCATTTCCTAGCTCTCCTGCAGGTGATTTTTTTTTTTTTTTTTTACCACTGAGCCACCTGGGAAGCCCAATCACTGATATTGAGAGGCCACTAAAACTTTTACTTTTTCCTCATTTAAGAAAAGAGAGAAGGCAAAAATATTTAAGTCAGACTCAATTTACTTAATAAAAACACATTCTAGAGAATTTTTTTTTGTAATAGATAATTGGNTAAAATTTTTGCTATGATGCTTCATGTGTGTTTAGAGGAGCAAACACGAAGGAGGCCCTTTTGAAAGCCAAAAAGGGATACAAGAAACAAACAGGTAGGCAAACCTTTAACTGTGGAAGATTCTTCAAGAGACAGGCACGCCAGACCTCCTAATCTGCCTCCTGAGAAACCTGTGTGCAGGTCAGGAAGCAACAGCTAGAACCGGGCATGGAACACCAGACTGGTACGTCAAGGCTGTATATTGTCACCTTGCTTATTTAACTTATATGCAGAGTACATCATGAGAAATGCTGGGCTGGAAGAAGCACAAGCTGGAATCAAGATTGTTGGGAGAAATATCAGATATGCAGATGACACCACCCTTATGGCAGAAAGTGAAGAGGAACTAAAGAGCCTCTTGATGAAAGTGAGAGAGGAGAGTGAAAAAGTTGGCTTAAAACTCAACATTCAGAAAATGAAGATCATGGCATCCAATCCCATCACTTCATGGGAAATAGATGGGGAAACAGTAGGAACAGTGAGAGACTTTATTTTTGGGGGCTCCAAAATCACTCCAGGTGGTGACTGCAGCCATGAAATTAAAAGACACTTGCTCCTTGGAAGAAAAGCTATGACTAACCTAGACAGCATATTAAAATACAGAGACATTACTTTATCAACAAAGATCAGTCTAGTCAAAGCTATGGTTTTTCCAGTGGTCATGTATGCATGTGAGAGCTGGACTATAAAAAAAGCTGAGCACTGAAGAATTGATGCTTTTGAACTATGGTGTTGGAGAAGACTCTTGAGAGTCCCTTGGACTGCAAGGAGATCCAACCAGTCAATTCTAAAGGTGATCAGTCCTGAATATTCAATGGAAGGACTGACGTTGAAGCTGAAACTCCAATACTCTGACCACCTGACTCTAAGAGCCGACTCGCTGGAAGAGATTCTGATGCTGGGAAAGATTGAAGTTGGGAGGGGAAGGGGATGACAGAGGATGAGATGGTTGGATGGCATCGCCAACGTGATAGACATGAGTTTGAGTAGGCTCTGGGAGTTGGTGATGGACAGGGAAGCCTGGTGTGCTGCAGTCCATGGGGTCACAAAGAGTCAGAAATGACCGAGTGACTGAACTGAACTGACTGAGACTTTTAACAAAGCTGCTGTGGGGGTAGACCCCGCATTCTTTGTGTGTTTGCTGTACAAAAACCAAGCTTACCACACAGGTTGCACAGACTCTTCTTGTCAGAGCACAGGTATCTCCTACTCCCAAATGTCTGATTAATGTTGTTATTGCTAAGTAGTGTCTGACTCTTTGCGACCCCATGGACTGCAGCATGCTAGGCTCCCCTGTCGTTCACTATATCCCTAAGCTGACTGAAACTCATGTCCATTGTGTTGGTGATGCTATCTAACCATCTCATCCTCTGTCGACCCCTTCTCCTCCTGCCATCCCAGTCTTTCCCAGCATCAGGGTCTTTTCCAATGAGTCGCCTCCTTGAGGTGGCCGACAAAGGTCCATTTGATTATTCAATTCCACCAAATTCATAAGATGCAAATTCTACTGCTTTGTATGAGAAATGGTTTCCTAAAATGTATCACTGTCTGAGGTTATTGATTTGTTCTCAAAGTGCTTGTGGAAACACACTGAGTTCCGGTTGTCTCCACCAGAAATCCAGGGCATTTTGCCTGCTTTACAGACACAGCCCAGGAAGATTTATCCCTACCATCTCCATCATTTTTCATCTGTAACCTCTATGACATAAGGCTAGTGAAAGAGAGCACGCTTTCACATCAGGCAGACAAGCATTTAGATCCTCTCCAGGCCATAAACCAAGAACAGTTTCCCATTTAAAGGAAAATAAATCCTCTTTATAATTGAAAATAGCTTTCCTTTACAACTCTGTTCAGCTTTGCTGGGAAGAAAAAACTTTCTTATTTTATGAAGCAGATTTCAATGAATATGGAGAAATGGGAAACTAAGCTGCTGCATCTTACGAATCAGCCTTAACTACACTGATGAATGTCCATCATTTACAAAAGCATTGTCTGTGGCTACTATTGTTTTGGAGAAGGGAATGACTACCCACTCCAGTATTCTTGCCTGGAGAATTCTATGGAAAGACGAGCCTGGTGGGCTATACTGGGATCGCACAGAGTCACACATGACTTAGCAACTAACACATGCTATCATTTTAGATATCACGAGACAGCCTAGTTAGTAAATAGGGAAGTTGTGCACTGGGGTTTTCATGGTGGCTCTGCAGTAAAGAATCCACCTGCCAGTGCAGGAAACGTGAGTTCGATTCCTGGGTGGGGAAGATTCCCTGGAGAAGGAAATGGCAACCCACTCCAGGATTATTGCCTGGGAAACTCTACGGACAGAGGAGCCTGGTGGGCAACAGTCTGTGGGTTCACAAGAGGTTGGACATGACTTAGTGACTGAACAGCAACAAGTTGTACAACAGTTCTGGTGGGTCATTTTGCCCGTCTTTAACATGGGTATTTGGGAAGTCAGTAAAACACTTAGCAGAAAGATGAAGATCATCATTAAGAGGCCCATAAGATATCTGTGCCCCTGAGGGGAAAATCCTCATCCTGTGAATAAGTGCTACATATTATTTTTTCATCCAAGGATTGCAAATCCCTTCTAGATGACAGCTCCTGTTTCAGGGACAGACAAGATCATGGAGACGATTGTAAGCCCAGGGAGACGCTGGGTGTGTTGTCTTCCAGGCTGCCAGCCCCGCTCCTGATACACTTGGCTCCACGTCCACTGGGATGTGCCATATTTCAAAGGGCCTCTCTGCCTGGTTCACTGGGATCAGGGCATCCACGTGCTCGGGGGTTACAAGAGCAGGCTTACAGATCCTGGACACGAGGAGAAACGGCACGTGATGGGACTCCGCCTCGGCACGCCTGACTCTTGGTGTTCTACAGGGAAGTCGCCCTTTGCTGGTGGACTTGCTGAGAATGGCTCTGACCTCAAATGTCATCCGCAGGACCACCCTGCCTGCCTTCCTGCCTTCTTCCCTCATCCAACAGCAAAGTCCCCAAGCCCCTCTCTTACCACGGACTCTCTGCCTCTGGATGTTACCTCCCATTCAAGTTCTTTGGTTTCTGTTTCATGAAGTAACATTTTTATACACCTAGTCCTGCTGAGACTAGAAACAAAATGATAGTGGATAACAATACCGGAGCCTGAGCAGGACCTACCCCCAGACTAGGGCTTCCTGGTGGATTGGGGGTAAATAATTTGTCCGCAATGCAAGAGACACAGGTTTCATCCCTGGGTCAGGAAGATCCTCTGGAGAAGGGAACGGCTACCCACTTTGGTACTCCTGCCTGAGAGACCCATGGACAGAGGGGCCTGGCGGGCTACCGTCCATGGGGTCAGAAAGATAGTACATAACTGAGCAACTAACAGTTTCACTTTCGGGAGAAAAGGGGGAAACACACAGGAGACCAAATGGTTTCTGACAATGCTTTCTGTTCCATAACATTTTTTTTTCTGATCTACTCAATAAGAGAGAAAGAAAAGAAGCTTTTCACACAAAGAACCATACTCTTGTAAAGCATCTGAAGTCACAGTGTGTTTAGGAAAGGATGGCAGTCAGATTAATTTTTCTGAGTCATATATTAAAATGCAGAGCATCAAAAGGCGATTCCCATCATCTCTGCTCTCCAGCCTGCCTTGCTGTTTTGACGGACATCAATAAATTCCTTCTTGCTACAAAAAGGAAAGACGGGAGCGAGGGAGGAAGCTAGAAAAGGAGAGGAAAATACAAACTAACTACACCTGGTAGTTACAGGTAACAGCCAGCCTACATAGCAAAACTTTTGGTCACTTAACGAGGTCACTTCAAACCCACAAAACTGTGACAGGTGGGAGCAGAAAGTGAGGCCAAAAACCAAACTGCTTTGCTCCCAGAGAGGCGGGAGGCAGCCAGAGCCGAGTCAGAGAACACGGGGGCCGAGCTGGAGGAAACCAGGTCATGGCCCAGTGTCTGCCCCTGGCACGGGACTCTGAGGACTCCGACCCCTGCATTTCAGACTCTTCACGTAAACATGAAAGCGTGCAGTAGATTACATATACAGGCCCTTCCAGCTTTAAAATTCTAGGTGGAAACTCCAAGCCCAACTCCCAGGTGCAATGAGACGCTGGGGTTCCTGGTATCCAAGATGCTCAGGTCTGTTTGCTATTCTAGAAATGCAATCAGGGTCCCCAGGCTGTACCCGTGTATATGTGGTAACCTGTTACATGTTACAGGTAGCAACACCAATTAGGGGGAAATAAATGGATTATTTAAGGGATAGTGTTATAGAAACTAGCTTGTCACGGAGAGAAACTGTTAGATCCATATCTCCTCACTATAAAAACAAAACAAATCCCCCAAACCTCCTCCCGGAATGTGGTCAAGGTCTAGATATAAAGCGCAGTCAAGACTCTTGAGAGTCCCTTGGACAATGAGGAGATCAAACTAGTCAATGCTAAAAGAAACCCTGAATATTCATTGACAGGACTGATGCTGAAGCTAAAGCTCCAAAACTTTGGCCAAAGAGCTGACTCAGTGGAAAAGACCCCGATGCTGGGAAAGACTGAGGGCAGGGGGTGACAGAGGACGAGATGGTTGAATGGCATCATCAACTCAATGAACCTGAGTCTGAGCAAACTCTGGGAGATAGAGAAGGACAGGGAAGCCTGGTGTGCTGCCATTCACGGGGCTGCAAAGAGTTGGACACGACTGAGTGACTGAACAGCAACAACATGAAGCAAAGAGAAATAGCTATTGGAAAATATTCTTGATTGCTTGAAGAAAAACTTTTTAAACATGATTTATTTTTAACTCATAAAAGAAAAGAATGGATCTGCCTACCACAAATGATGACACAGAAGTGACGGACACCTTCATCTCTAAAGAGGAAGGAAAGATTAATATCCAGACTACACAAGAGATCAAGAAGAAGAAAAGAGAAGAAACCCAACAGAAAAGTGTGCATAAAGTACGAACAGGTAATTCACAGAAGGAAAAATCCAAATGGCTAAGAGGAATATAAAAAGAAGCTCGATCTCATTAGTCATCAGAGAAATGCAAGTTTAATGGACACTGATCCAGCTACCAGACTAGAGCCGGCAAGTCACACAGTGCCTTGTGGAGGGGTGGGTGACAGCAGGGCTCGGTCACAGCTTTGGGAGGAGGGACTGGGTCCACCCTCCTGGCAGACAATCTCCTGCAGTTGGGGAGGTAAAGGAGGCTCCTGCCCCACCACCCTGAGAAAATAATCCACAGCCGCACACCCACAAAGCACCATCCAAGGACACGTATGTTCATCAGAGCAGGATTTGGAATATGTGGGAGCTATGGGTGACCAGTACTAAGCGAGTGAATAAATGAAACTGTAGAAAGTTGACAGGATGGTATATGCCATGTGAGGGCTTCCTAGGTGGGTCAGTAGTAAAGAGTCCACCTGTCAATGCAGGTTATGCGAGCTCAATCCCTGGGTCGGGAAGATCCCTTGGAAAAGGACATGGCAACCCACTCCAGTATTCTTGCCTGGGAAATCCCATGGACAGAGGAGCCTGGCGGGCTACAGTCCATGGGGTCACAAAGAGTTGGACAAAACTTAGTGAGTAGACAACAACATATATCACACGGCAGCTGGAAATGAGAATACAATGCAAACCCACAACCTATGTAGCTCTAAAAGCAGCACCAACCGAAAAAAAAAAAAAAGGAATCACAACCTATACTCCAGAGATGTATATTATAAAATTTATTCAAAGAAATAAATACTTTTCAAGGAAAAATATACACCTAAAGAAATGCTGAATGCATTACAATGGTGACCTCTGAAGAGGATAGGGGTGAAGGGGGCAGAAAGAATGAAACAAACCATTAAAGGCAAGGAATGATGGTATGATTGGGCATCTGACTAGGGGTGGTGGGGAGACAGGGGCTGATGATGTCATCAGAAGTCACTGGTGTTTCGGAAGTAAATGAAATACCCAAATCCGGGCCAACCCATCCCGAAGGGTAACACCAACAGCAGCTGCTCCCACGTCTTCCTGAGTCAGAAAACGTGCCACAGTTTTGCAAACACGTGATCTCACTTTAAGCTCCACAACGGCTCTTTTAGATGGGCACTTAGCTCTTCCATTTTACCGACCAAGAACCCGAGCCCCAAGAGCTCACAACTAGGAAGCTGAAAAGTTAAAGACGTTTGATGCTCAGCTGTCTCCGACTCTTTTGCGACCCTATGGACTGTAGCCCGCTAGGCTCCTCTGTCCATGGAATTCTCCAGGCAAGAATACTGGAGTGGGTTGCCATTGCCTTCCCCAGGCAAAGTCTTCCCAACCCAGGGACCAAACCTGGGTCTCCTGAACTGCAGGAGGATTCTTTACCGTCTGAGCCCACAGGGGAAGCCGAGGAAGCTGCAAAGTCACATTCAAACCCAGAACCTGGCTCCAGAGTCTGTGCTCTTAGTCACCACTGTAGATGGAAAAAAGGGCCATCTTTATTTTTCACCCACCATAAATCAGGAGACACCGTGATTCACCTGGACCAAAAAGTTCTCACTCCCCATCACAAAGGCCAAATGGATACGGATTTGGATCCTTGTTTTAATTACGCTCATCATGAAATCCTAGGGTTGCAAAGAAAAGGCTTGGCCCTGACATGTCAGCTGAACCCGGGTTTTTATTCTTTAATCGTGGATCTTCAGAGAAGGTGATTACAAGGCTGTAACCAGGATCTTGTTTAGGGTCTCAGAGGCCATGGCCCCAAGTTATCTGTGTCGGCCATATGCCACACAGGGCATCGCCAGTCCAGACACAAAGAACACAGTGGTGCTGAGGTTCTGAACATCCCTGCGCTTCTCTAGGAGACTCCCATACTCACCAGTCCCCATGAGCATGATTAGAAAATGCAGTCACCAGTGCTTAATGATCCCCGCACCCCCCCCGCCTTAGTATACTGGCGAAGTTTTTTCTTAGCTCAAGGTTGTTTCTTGTAACTTAAATTCCTGGTAAATATGTTAAGTTCATGAAGTAACCTCATCAAAATATGTTGCTTCCTGGAAGCTGAAACACAAAATTTTTAAAAATTTATCTGAAGAATGGGAGGGTGGTTTGAGGGAGAATGGGTACATGCATGTGTATGGCTGACCCCCTTTGCTGTTCACCTGAAACTACTGCAACGTTGTTAATCGGCTATACCTCAAAAACCAAATAAAAAGTTCAAAGGAAAAAAAAATCTGAAGAGTCTAACGTTTCATCATCCAAAAAAAGGATTATAGTAATTTATAGCATGAGGCAAAAGATAAGCAAATGAGTGAGAAATACTAGAAGAATAAGCTCTTTAAAAATTTACTTTCCTCCAAATATAAGAATTGTATAGCTTGACATGATTCACAGCATTCTAAAGAAGGTATGATATGAAGAGTAGTCAAGATCTGTGTTAATCAAATTAATCCTGCAGACCAAACTGTAAGGGGAAAGGGGTGACATGGTCCATATTTATTTATTGAAATAGTTGTCATGCTTTGCTGAATAAAAGCAGACTGACCAACTATGATAGCACAACTCGAACTTCTCACATTTCAGGAGAGGATGAATTTAGGGGTTACTTAATTTCACTCATCCAAGTTTTACAATACTGGATAACTTCTCGGCCTTCTAATCTCAACAACAATATCATGTCTTAGGAGCTTTTTAATCATTGGGATTACCAAAATACATTCACGTGTGGATTTCCCACTTGTTATCTATCCACTGACTATTTATTGGAGTTCTACTAAGGACCAGCTAATGGAACCCACGATCTGGAAAGAAGGACAACCACCACCACCACCACTGCAACAAGTAAACACAGAGCAGGGGTAGTCTTTAGACTAACGTGTCCAGTGCTTCACACTGCTTAGGGAATTATGATGACACTTTGAAAAAGGCACTACAGTGATTCCCATTTCACAGATGAGCAAAGTGAGGTTCAGAGAAAACACATAATTTCAGCTCAAGGTGAGTCAGGGTTCAAGCTCAGGTTAACCTGATCTAAAAGCCTGTGCTTTAAAAAGGACTAGGCTCTAATGCCTCTTATAAAGTTTTACTAAAAATAATCCCCCCAAAATGTATTCACTAGAAGCTTATACAACATTACGGGAACAGAAAGAAGGAAACATTCAGTTCTGGAAAAACAGAAGCTCAAAGATGGAGGGATGGTGTGGGGCTGGCTATGACAAGATGTGGATTTTTTCAGATGCTGATAAATGGTTTTGTGTAGCTGGGTGAAGAGTTTATGCAAGTTGCCAACTAAGAGGTTAGCAAAAGGCAGGTTGGAGCTTCACTGTGAGCTGCCCTTTAGACAGACATATTCAGTTGAAACTTTACCCAGTCCACAAAGGGGAAAGTGAAAGTGAAAGCCACTCAGTCGTGTCTGACTCTGCAACCACATGGACTATATACAGTCCATGGAATTCTCCAGGCCAGAATACTAGAGTGGGTAGCCTTTCCCTTCTCCAGAGGATCTTCCCAACCCAGGGATTGAACCCAGGTCTCCCGCATTGCAGGCATTCTTTACCAGCTGAACCACAAGGGAATCCCAACATATCCTGAAAAAAACCATAATTCAAAGAGAGAGATGTACCCCAATGTGCTATTTATATTAGCTATGACATGGAAGCAGTCTAAATGTCCATTGACAGATGAGTGGATAAAGAAGGCGTGGTGCATATACACAAAGGAATGTCACTCAGCCACAAAATGAGTGGAACTGGGTCGTTAGTAGAGACATGGATGGACCTAGAGTATGCCGTACACAGAGAAACGAGTCAGAAGAGAAAAACAAAATGTTACGTATTAACACCGATATGTGGAATCTGGAGAAACAGTACAGATGAACCTATGTGCAGAGCAGGAACAGGGTCACAGATGTAGACAACAGGCGTTTGGACAATGTGGGGAGGGAACGGTGGGATGAACGGAGAGAACCCGTGTAAAACAAACAGCCAGTGGGAAGCTGCTGTACAGCACCGAGAGCTTACTGGGGGCTCTGCGATGACCTGGAGAGGTGTGGGAAGCAGCTCCAAAAGCGGGGTATGTAGACATATAGCCGATTCACCTCNGGTGGGATGAACGGAGAGAACCCGTGTAAAACAAACAGCCAGTGGGAAGCTGCTGTATAGCACCGAGAGCTTACTGGGGGCTCTGCGATGACCTGGAGAGGTGTGGGAAGCAGCTCCAAAAGCGGGGTATGTAGACATATAGCCGATTCACCTCCTTGTACAGGAGAAATAAAGGCAACACTGTAGCGCAATTATACTCCCCCCCAAAAAAGCCATATGCATGGCTGAAGTTGAGACTGGACCGGTAAATGGGCCCAGAGTTCCAGGGAGAGGCAGAAAACATCCACCGCAGAAGTTTCAGGCAACTGTCTGCTTTTAAGGCCAGAAGGGAAATCTGTGTGTTTTAAAATCTGAAGACTCTTAAGTTATAAAATAAGGCTCAAGGATGCGTGCTACAGTCCATGGGGTTGCAAAGAGTCAGACACAACTCAGCAATTGAACAACAAGGCTCAAGGAAGGAGTGCAAGAAAGTTTAACTTGTCAAAAATAATCAACAGCCTGTGCCTTTGTTTATCCTCAAGGAGGGCATTGTTTATACAGGGAAAGTAAAGTTACTTGAGGAACCAAGACTTGCTGAAATATTTAGAATTTTTTTCTTATCTCATACCCCTCAAAAATCACCAGTTACTGCCTCTTCTTCATAATCGATAATTTTAAAACTGGCATATTGGGGGAAATATCTTGCCATCTATTGAGGATCTATTTTGGTCCTGGACTGGAAAAGCTTTTTGTAAACAACCATGGCTATTTCTATGAATTTATTTCTGCTTCTGCAGTAGAGTCGCCGGATCATAGTCTGATCTAATAACACACGTCAAACCTTCAAACTCGGGAACATCAATGCGATAAATAAAGTTGTGGGGTGGGCAGCTCTCTCTGCTCTTCCACTCAAAACCAGGGCAGCACTATCAATAGTCCTGACAGTATAATTAGTTCAATAAAGGGCCCCTCTGCTTCTACGTGGAAGCGAAAACACTTTGGAAAATACATTTATTAAATCTGGACTATCATGTTATTAGGGGCGTCTGATGCCTGCTCCCAGGAAACCGCTATAAAATCGGGACAACTCAGCAATGAGGATACTTTCCTGTCATTATCCAAATTGTCGACAAAAGGAAAGATCATTAGGATCCCATATACGATAGAAAGAACAGAGCAATAAACTAGATTCATTTCCCACAGGATGATATTAAAGCAAAATGACTCCAGGCCGGGGAGACATGAGGCTGGGTACGCAGAGGCTGGAAGTTTTTCTCGTGTGTCACAGTGGTAAAAATACGCCAGTCAGCAACCAGAAGGGGTGAATCCTTGCTGTGTACATGGCACAGCCCATCTTTCTACAAAGCAGTTCAGATTACAATGCTGCCAACAACCGACGAGGCCTGAATTAGGGGAGAAAGCCACACACCCCATTACTGAGGATGCTCTCCTGTCTTGGGTTCTGAGACACCCACCATCCCTGGAATCTCAGCCCCCTACCCCCGACCTCCCGGGCTCCTCCTCTTATTCTTACCAGCTGATGAGTCGTTAGGTGACCTAATCCATATTCACATCTGGAGTGATTCCTACGTACTCACAGTCACTAGCTGCATCTTCACACCCAGGCTTTCCCTGTGCCGCCCAGGTCTGCACATCCATTCCTCCATCCGCCATCTCCACCTGGATGTCTCCAAGTACTGCAACTTCCTCCTAAAACCTGACGCTCCTGATCTTTTCCCCAAAGCAACTAACTCTCCAACTGGCTACCACAATCTTCCATTCAAGTACACAAGAAACCCTGGGACCATCACTGATCTCGGCCTTCCCCACCTTCCATCCACAAGCCCCAGCCTCCGTATTTAATCCATGTTGATTTCCCCTAATAAATCTCTCTCAAATGTCCAATGAAAAGCAATGCCCACAGACATAGAGAACAGACCCGTGGACACAGCAAGGTAAGGAGAGGGTGGCGGGAGGAACTGAGAAAGCAGCATTGACATATACACTCTGCACGTGTAAACAGCTAGCTAGTGGGAAGCTGCTGTGTAACACAGGAGTCCAGCCAGGTGCTCTGTGACGACCGAGAGGGGCAGCACAGGGGATGAGGTGTGGGGAGGAGGCTTTAGACGGAGGGGACATATCTGTACTTATGGCTGATTCACACTGTTGTTGTTTGGCTGAAACCAACACAACATTGTAAAGTGATTATCCTCCGATTTAAAACACTTTACTGAAAATAAAAGAAATGGAGGATTCAGAAATAAAAATGGGCTTCCCTAGTGGCTGAGATGGCAAAGAATCTGCCTGCAATGTGGGAGAGCTGGGTTCGATCCCTGGGCGGGGGGAGATAGTGGCAAAGGTTATTTAGGGGCACACGTGTCCTCTTCGCCTGGTTTTGTTCCATTGAATGCAACGATCCATTTCATAGAAGGCAAAGAAGAAAACCAGACAGCTGGTATCTGAGACCTCCCATTTCATCCAGCACTGCAGGGGAGCTGGCGGCTCTTGCTCTCCTCCAGGGTGCTGGTCACTGGGTTTGCATGCTTCTGCGTGCTGGCAACTTCTCCCTGCTCCAAGAAGTCTCATGTTTTACAATGCTACGGGACCGCTTTCTGGCCTGGAAGATTCTGCACATTATTCCATTCGTGGACTTAGAAGTAATGCCTTGGGAGCTCCCTGGTGGTCCCGTGGTCAGGACTCAGCACTTTCACTGTCAAGTGCTTAGGTTTGGTTCCTCGTCAGGGAACGAAGATCCCACAAACGTCATGCTATGGCCAAAAATACAAAAGTTAAAAATCATTTAAGTAAAAACCTATAGATTTAACATTTAACTGGTGGTGGGATGTGATGAATGGAAAGTTGAGTGGGGTTGAGTATCATCCTTTCCTGCCAGCGTAAGAATGAATTTCACAGGCTCTGGCAAGTTCTCTTTTCCTGGACAGTATAATCCACCTTGATTTATTAGGAACTCCCATCTGGCCCTGCACAAAGAAAGCCCCAGGTCACTTAGGAATAACGTGTTGACATTGCAGCAATGGAAAAGGAGAGGGAAGAGTTTCTACAATTAGCATCACCCTCATCCAAGAGCCTACAGCATCAACTTTTTGACCCTGGGCCATTCTGCATTATAAATATAAACGATGGGCTGAAGAAAGTAGGAATGCAGAGTTCTCATCAAGAGAGGTAACTATGTAATATGTAACAAATTGAGAATTCTACCACTGAAAATGATAGCAACCTACCATTTATCAGACAGACTGTAATTTACACAGCAGTGAAGATAAATAAGGTCTTTCACAAAGAAAAGTCAAATATACAGGGGTAATGACACAGGACTGTGTTGAGAAATAATTTTCCCTGATCGTAAACGGCAACTACAAAATTTCAGTAGAATCTGAGTACACTGGTGTTAACATGCTTACTATCACCCAAAAGCAGAAAGAGAAGGAAATTGAGAATCCCACACCCAGAAGCTAGTCTTTTTCTTTTTTTTAAAATCTGCTTCTGAAATCTATTTGTCTTAGGCAGAAACCTAGTAAAAAGCCAATGAACAGAAGAAAAAAAGTCGACCCTAAGATAATTTTAAGTGAGTAATACAATCTGGAGGGAAGCCATGTCAGAATTTACTGAAAAACAGATTTTTCTCCTTCAACAGTATTATTAAAAAATACAACTGCTTTTGTGACTTATTGCCGAGTATATTGTGTAAGCTCTCTGCTCCTCGGATGTACCACGCTGTCCAACATGATGGATGGGGGCTCTGCATCACTTACACTGAAGGGCAGAGCCACCGGGGCTCCAGCGGAAGGTGAGGGGACCCCAGGAGTACACGGCTTCCTCATCACGGCACCCCTCACACNCAGTAGAATCTGAGTACACTGGTGTTAACATGCTTACTATCACCCAAAAGCAGAAAGAGAAGGAAATTGAGAATCCCACACCCAGAAGCTAGTCTTTTTCTTTTTTTTAAAATCTGCTTCTGAAATCTATTTGTCTTAGGCAGAAACCTAGTAAAAAGCCAATGAACAGAAGAAAAAAAGTCGACCCTAAGATAATTTTAAGTGAGTAATACAATCTGGAGGGAAGCCATGTCAGAATTTACTGAAAAACAGATTTTTCTCCTTCAACAGTATTATTAAAAAATACAACTGCTTTTGTGACTTATTGCCGAGTATATTGTGTAAGCTCTCTGCTCCTCGGATGTACCACGCTGTCCAACATGATGGATGGGGGCTCTGCATCACTTACACTGAAGGGCAGAGCCACCGGGGCTCCAGCGGAAGGTGAGGGGACCCCAGGAGTACACGGCTTCCTCATCACGGCACCCCTCACACGGCACCCGGCTGTTCAAACAATGCCTCCCGATGGGCTCGCACACCCGCAGGTCCTCGGAGATGGGGTGGCTGGTGGCCAAGGGCCGTCACTCACACCGTCCCCAGGAGGACGGTCCTCATTCTCTGGCTGCACTTTCACCTGAAGCCATCCTGGTGTTTCCCGTAACACAACCCGATCTAGAGTTCTGTCCATTTTCTGCGTTTTAAAGCAAAGCTAGCTTCTCATGGTCCTTCCTGGACCGTACTCTAACCGAGAGGATGGAAAGAAGTATGGGGAAGCTGTCCTCGCCCCCGGCCAACAGCGCAGGGAGTGTCGCGTCTCCATGCAATCAGCTGCCGGTCAGTCCAAAGGAATTAACCACTGATGAGTAGGAGGAGGCCCCCAACCTCAGGAGAGAAAGATGCGACAGATGACTCTAAGTGGGGGCCTTCCTATTTCACAAAGAAAACAACTGACTTGTTACCTGTATTTGTGAAAGTTGCTCAGTCATGTCTGACTCCTTGCGACCCCAGGGACTGCCTCCCACCAGAATTCTCCAGGCAAGAATACTGGAGCGGGCTGCCATTTCCTCCTCCAGGGGATCTTCCCGACCCAGGGACAGAACCTGAGCCTCTTGCGTTGGCAGGTGGATTCTTTACTGTCTGAGCCACAGGGAAGTTTGTGTGTATTTGTACCTATTATGAATCTTCTTAAATAGGTAAAAAACAGATGAGACAGAGTCATTTGAACAGTCTCCTTTCTAAAGGGACATATGAGGCTTACGGTGTTTGTCATCTCATTTTCTCTTTTCCTCACCTATTTTTTTCTCTATTCTCTCCTGAATCCTCCCTTGCTCTGTAATTTCTTTTTCGAAACTTGCTTCTTCATTTCCCTCTAGGACCCTGGGACCTGAGCTGAAGTCCGACTCCTGCTGACCCCTGGGGTGAAGGGGACAGAGCAGAAGGAAGAACCAGACACATCTCTTGACTTGCTAAGTGGAGCCAGAGCCCCGAGCACGCTGCACCCTGACCCTTCACATTAAGAAAAGGTGACGCTTTCCGAGGGCCTGTCTCTGTCCATGGCAAAGGCCATTCTGCTCATGAGCTTCTTTATCCCAGTCCTACTGCATGGTCCATTCAATCTAAAACCTAGACGTGTACCTACTGCACAGGGAACCATATTCGATATCCCGTGATAAACCACAATGGGAAAAGAACATGAAAAAGAATGTATCTATGTATCACCAAGTCACTGTGGCCACTATACAGCAGAAGTTAACAACACTGCAAATCATACTCCACTTAAAAAAAAGAAGGAAAAATCTAGGCGTGTATAACAGACTTTACCTTTCGAATAGATAAAACTTGAAACCTCCATGAACTCTCAGACTTCCTTTGAAAAACAATTCTGAATTCGCTTTTCTGGCTAATACACGGGGGACATTGTGGTTTGCTGTCAAGATCTCACGGCCTCTGGCGAGTGCTCACCTGAACAACTGAAGCCCAATGACTGAAAGACAACACCCAACTTTATGTGACTTGGTGTGTTTGACTCTCACGGTTGGCGACAGGAGAGGGATCCCCCAGAGCCTGGAGAAGAGACCCACCTGTGGTTAGCTGGGGAAGACCCACCACAGGTGATCACAACAGCATGCTGCTGCTGCCGCTAAGTCGCTTCAGTCATGTCCGACTCTGCGCGACCCCATAGACGGCAGCCCACCAGGCTCCCCCGTCCCTGGGATTCTCCAGGCAAGAACACTGGAGTGGGTTGCCATTTCCTCCTCCAATGCATGGAAGTGCAAAGTGAAAGTGAAGTCGCTTAGTTGTGTCCGACTTAGCCCACCAGGCTCCTCCGTCCATGAGATTTTCCAGGCAAGAGTACTGGAGCGGGTTGCCATTGCCTTCTCCCACAACAGCATAGTTGATCAGATAAAGAACNGTGCAAAGTGAAAGTGAAGTCGCTTAGTTGTGTCCGACTTAGCCCACCAGGCTCCTCCGTCCATGAGATTTTCCAGGCAAGAGTACTGGAGCGGGTTGCCATTGCCTTCTCCCACAACAGCATAGTTGATCAGATAAAGAACCACTGTGAGCAGGGGTCCCTGGCAGGGGACACAGTATCAGAAAAACCCTAGAGAAACTGAGGGACCCAGCAGGACCCTAAAAGCAGGACGGGGAAGAGCAGGACATGCCTCCACATGGGCACGAGGCAGACAGGGTGGGACGGATTCCAGAACCAAAGACTCAAGTTAGTCAGCCAGGGTGACGTGAGATTTAGCCACTGAACCAAAACACTCGACTCCTTCCAATCTCCAGACCTAGGGTTCAGAGTCAGGCAGAACTTACTGCAATGGGAGTCAAGAGTTTCCAGGTTAAGGGCTAGAATCAAGTAGGTCATTCTGTTGGGTGTTCTCATTTTTCCAGATTTCCATTTCCTATCTACCCCTTTTCTCCTAAACCCACCCAACTCAGAAATCAAAATCTTCTGTCCTTTCTTCATCTCTTTCAAGATGAGCACTTGAAAAGCAAAAGGAACTTCTCTATGAATATCCATCGAGTGAAAAAGATGACATGAAACATTTTTAAAGGCAAGTTTCTTATATTAATGGGTCAATGAAATAATTCTCCTTTCTCTTGCTTTTTATGACAATACCCACAGGCACACGATGAAAATGAAAGGAAAGACCAGCCCCAGCTTTGTTGGGATATTTATAGAGGATATTCTAAATCACTAAATGGCATAGGATAGAAAAATACAGAAATCGCAGAGTTCAAACAGGATCAGGAGAACTGTGTGTGGAACGACAAACATTCCTCAGACCACACTGTTCTGGAACCAGTGATTAAAAACTTCATTTCACTGTTGGCTTTAAACTCCACTAGACTGGAATGCATTTGAAGATAGTAGCTACTAGGACTAAAGATATTCAAGCAGGAGATGAAGGATCTGGTTAGTAATAAGCTTATTTGATATCTCTTCAGATTAAGGTCAAGCATAAAATTCTCATTAGTTTCCAGTTTATTTAAAGTAGGGTGGGTGGGAGTTGAAAGTCACCTCCATTCAGTTCAGTTCGGTCATTCAGTCGTGTCCGACTCTTTGCAACCCCATGAATCGCAGCACACCAGGCCTCCCGGTCCATCACCATCTCCCGGAGTTCACTCAGACTCACATCCATCAAGTCCGTGATGCCATCCAGCCATCTCATCCTCTGTCGTCCCCTTCTCCTCCTGCCCCCAATCCCTCCCAGCATCAGTCTTTTCCAATGAGTCAACTCTTCGCAT
>SJYV01048986.1:661399-676247 GCA_006410875.1 Neotragus pygmaeus | reverse complement strand
CTTTTCTTCCAAGGAGTAAGCATCTTTTAATTTCATGGCTGCAGTCACCATCTGTAGTGATTTTGGAGCCCCCCCAAATAAAGTCTGATACTGTTTCCACTGTTTCCCCATCTATTTCCCATGAAGTGATGGGACTGGATGCCATGATCTTCGTTTTCTGAATGTTGAACTTTAAGCCAACTTTTTCACTCTCCACTTTAACTTTCATCAAGAGGCTTTTTAGCTTCTCTTCACTTTCTGCCATAAGGGTGGTGTCATCTGCATATCTGAGGTTATTGATATTTCTCCCGGCGATCTTGATTCCACCTTGTGTTTCTTCCAGTCCAGCGTTGCTCATGATGTACTCTGCATATCCTCCGCTAAAGGAGGAAAAGAGGGTGAGCAGGTCCCACAGGACCCAAAAGAAAGGGCTACCTGTGGCTTCCTCATTTACAGGAAACCCTCAGAACTGCTCGCACCTGAAGCTGTTTTTGAATCATCTTGGTCTCATTCTTTGCAAAGGGGCTTCCACGAAGCAAAGTTCTGCCAACCCCTTTGATCAGTCCTCAAACCCGGCTGCCTTCAATGAGCTGGGGAACCAGACTGGCGAGATGGCAAGCATTTCCCCTCTTTGATTGTTAACCGCTTTTATTTTCCATTTTATTTAAGATGCTTAATTTGTTTTTAGTGATTTACTCCTCTTTTTAATTAGATGGAGCGATTAGTGAGCATCTTTTCTCTGGCAAGACAGTTTTCCTTGAACAGAAATGAGCTTAAGTCAACAGTACCGGGGCTGCTCCTAAGTAGGAGGATTTGCAAAGGGGGAACCACCAGCCAGATTCCATCTCTCTGGCGCTTCAGGGATGCAAATAAGAGGTAAGACAAAGAAAGATGTAATTAGGAGAAGGCAGGCAAGGAAATGGATATTTTAAATGCAGCATCCATTCATAACACAGCACTTCTAATAGATCACCTTGCTGGAATGCGTTATTTAGAGCTAGAAGTAAATGTATGTCCCCTGCATTTGGTGCATTAATGCCTTTTGCCATAGATGCATGTCAATATGAGGCTACTTATTTCTCTGTAAAATCAGATCTGATATCAGCACAAAGGCAAGAGAAGATAAAAGGGGCTGTTAATATCCACCAGTGTGAGGGAGATGTCCAGACATCCTTTCATGACAGTATAGACTAAATATGGCAAAATGTGAAAGCATATTGTGACTACCAAGGAAATTAAAAAAAAGCTTTACTCTGCAAATCAGTTAAAATATATACATCCTTTTTCATCAGGAAATTTCACAACGGATTTTATCACTTTTCTCCTGATTCTAAGTGTTGGTCTCCTGTTTCGTAGGAATTTCATTTCAAAGTGTCTCCCGGGGAGATGATGAATGCCCACAGACCAGCTTCTCCTGCTGGGGAAGATCGCACGTCTGCCTCAGTCACTTGCCTTTTCTGGTCTCCAAACAAAAATTCCAGCACCACCTCTTTCAAGCTGAAAGGCAAGGAGGCCTTTCCCCCAGCTGGGAGACTGTTTCCAAGTGACAAGGCCTTGTCACAGTTAAAATGTGAGTGGAAGACAAGGAGGTTTCCACGCCTGTGCTAAACCTCTGCAACATGGATTAAAATGTTCCTGGGCTGCATCCTGGTTACAGGTAAACCAGCACAGGCGAAAGGACAATAAGTGGACACCCGGGAGCCGAAATGTGGGCAACACCATCACGGACGGCAACTCGGATGGTGCCAGGGGATTTCAGTCCAGATGACACACTCTGGCTGCAGACAACCAGGCAGCTCGCAGCTCCCCCCGTGCCCCATCCCAGCCTCCCAGAGCAAGGATTCCCCTCTAAATTAAGTCACAAACTCTGGTTAATTAAGTGTGTGGGTGGGTGTCCCTGTGTGCACGTGCTTGCTTCTCTCAGGGTCAAAACTCAAAGCATCTGGCCCACAAGCACAGGAAGAAACTGTTTTGCAAACACCCTGCCCCCCAAGAAAGACAGGGCTGTGTGTCAGGGCCAGTGCCCGTCTCGGTGCAGAACTAAGAAGAAGATACAGAAAAGGAAGGCGAGTACGATGACTGACAGGAATAATAAATCACTGCCCAGATCAAGAGCAAATCCAATCCAGTTCTGACTCTACCCCAAAATATCAAAATGTAATTATACTGTTCTTACACATCCTTATTTGCCATGTGGGGAAATGAGAATGGACACATTAATTAATGTTCTAAATGATATTCAATTAAAACACGTGCAGTGTATCCTGCAAGGTCTGGCCCAAGGATCTTGTCAGCGTCCGCTACTCGAGCAGTTCAGACCAGTGAGTCTCGCGCATGTTTATCTGGTGGGTAAGGTTTATCTGCCGGCGACAGAGGCTGCCTTGTGAAGCTTCAAAAACCAAATGACAGATACCCTGGCATGAGCACACCCCAGGCAGCGCTTTCTCACAGAGCTTGACATGCCCCCTTTTCTACCTTCAAAAGTCAATCAGCAGATGCATTTAATACAGAGACTGGCTCCTGCTTTCCTGATGCTCCCCTTCCCTTCCAGAGAAGATGTTTTCAGGAAAAGACTGGTTGCTATGGAAGCTTTATTGTTGCCCACTTCGGTATTAGAAGGTTGGCAAACATTCAACCAGTCACCTGATCTGCTCAGCATCCCCAAGTTCATTAAAATAAGAATCAGGAGGAGACAGACAAGGTGATTTCAAAAAACAAAGTGGTTCTNGGTTGCTATGGAAGCTTTATTGTTGCCCACTTCGGTATTAGAAGGTTGGCAAACATTCAACCAGTCACCTGATCTGCTCAGCATCCCCAAGTTCATTAAAATAAGAATCAGGAGGAGACAGACAAGGTGATTTCAAAAAACAAAGTGGTTCTCTGCCCATGAAAGGACTACACGGCTTAGTAACCGGACTCTCCACAACCACGGCCGACTCTGACACTTTTCTTCCAAAGCTACTCTTACACATGGAGGCATTTGAGGAGAAGAACATAGGATCGCATATCTCTAGATTAACAGGCGGTTTCTGTCATTGTTATGTACTTAACACAAAGTGAATGCTCTGGAATTCAATTCAGTCCGGCTGCTAGGTCTCCAGCAAGTTAATGCGCCATAAAGACACGTTTTCATCAACAAAAGTACAATTAAAGAATTGGAATCCACAGAAAGCAGTTCTCCAAACTGGCCTGCAAAAATGGAATGGCTTGCAATCCACCACCTGGACATCCAGTCTGAGAACTGTTGGACTATCATGTGGTCAATAGGCTCTCATCCTAATACCATTAGCAGAAATGAACTGGAACCAATTGTAAGTGGCTACTAATTGCCCATGACAGTGATGGAAAATACTGATTCGACCTCAGAAGAGTTCATTTAGTTGGAGTGGTAGAGATGGAGGCTGAGGCTGCCATACTTCTATCACGGGTTGACCTTATTAACTCACCATTCTGGAGTTCTAGCTGAAAACAGGGATCAAGAAATGAATGATAAGCTGTGACCACATTGACAGTTTGGGCCAAGCGACCTGAGCTGACTGGCTGATTCAGCTGGCAGGAAAAAAAGGGGCCTGGATAATATTTGTAAAAAGAGGTTGTTCCTTAATAAAATCAAAACTGCTTGTTTTATACATGGAGATTACTATTAGCATCAACACCTGCATACTTAGCCATGTCTGATGCTATGTGACTCCATGAACACTATACAGCCCTCCAGGCTGCTCTGAGCATGGTATTTTCCAGGCAAGAATACTGGAGTGGATGGTCATTTCCTTTTCCAGGAGATCTTTCCCACCCAGGGATCAAACCTGCATCTCCTGCACCAGCAGGCAAATTCTTTACCACTGAGCCACCTGGGAAGCCCTTATTAGCAACAGGTTTTGTTTAAAAGTTTCCTGACCCATCAAAACAGTTTCACTGGAATCCCTGATTTTATGATACTAAGGTAGTGATGTGTTAACATTATAAAGCTGGGATATGCTTATGGCTGTTGGTGTGATTCTGTAACATCTCAGATACTCTTCTTCCTTCTCTTTCCCCCACTCTTTCTCCACATGCCTGGTTTGCACAGCAGGTGTGCATTTAAATACCAAATAACGATTCGTGCATGTATTTCATGGCACTTTCTGTCAGGACAGAGGAACCTGGAGGTACAGCCAACCTGGAGGTTGGTTGTTGTGACTTTTAAGAGTAGGCTCCAGTCCCAGGAACAGTCCCAAGGAATCTGTACACTAATTCCTAAACTCCAGACTCCTGCCTCATTGGAAAGACCTTGATACTGGGAAAGACAGAGGGCAAGAGGAGAAGGGGGAGACAGAGGAAGTCAGGGAACCTAGGCACGCTGTGGTCCATGGGGTCACAAAGAGTTGGACATGACTTAGCATCTGAACAACGACAACAAAACGCCTGCCATCTCAGAAGCACCCTCTGAAGAGGAAACAGGACAAGTGTCCTGCTAAATGATTGACGGCAGCATTAACTCCTCCTGTAGGCGAGGAAATGAACATACCAACAGATGAAAAAAAAATTTAAAAAAAGCTAGGAGACAATTACAAGTGACCACGTGATACTGCATCTATTGGCAAGCGAAATCCATGACAGAACAGAAAATTAAGGCTGATGCCAACCAGGGAGCACAGCCTCCGGTCACACACACTGAAAAACATGATCACACTGAGGCTTTCACAGCACCCAAATGCCAGGAACTGCATCTGCTCTTTCGGTGAGAAGTGCAAAGTGAGGCTGCAAGTTCAGAGATGGCTGCAAAATAAGACATATGTGTCCCATATGCATGCATGTGTGTGCAACTGGCTATCTGTTCAGCTCTGAAGTTGAGTTTATTTATCAGTCTAAGATGACATGGCCTGAAATCAGGGTGCAAAAGGCTGAGGGGTATCTACAAGACCCCCTGGCAAGAGTCTGACTCTGTTTTGATCACGACCACCACTCTAAGAGAGCTCTATGTTGTGTTGCATTCCTTAAAACATTTTGCAAAGGTGAGGAAAAAAACGTAAACTGTGTGGTTAAGAAAGCTGACCTAAAGCTTACAAGGTGGGAGGGGGAATGTACAGCATGTCCTCATATTGTCACACTGGGACACTGCTTAATGGGTCAAATATTCTTTAATTCTCTAGAAAATACCTGTGTCTGATTTTGCTATTTAGTATTTGATTGAGAGTTACAGGTTAATTTCTAGATTTACATCCGTTGAAAGAGTACCCCAAAGCATGATGTCTCATTGCTATCTAGGAAATTAATCAGTTCAATATATAATCAAGAAATTCTAATGTAATACTCTTTCTTAAATGCCTTATAAACACCTGGTTCCTCAAATGCTCTTTAAATCCTTGTGACCACCTTATAGGAGTCCTCACTGATGAGATCAGTCAATGACCCATGTTAATTCTTTTTCTGACGAAGACTTTCAGTTTTCACTCTGAGTTAGTTCAACGGTCAGAAGCTCACTTTTAGTCATTCAGGAGAACTCTACTGCTAACCTTTCTCCATTTTCCTATGGATTCTATTTTCCTGAAGGTTAACTTCTACAAAATGACTTCAGAAACTACTGTGCCAGTGCTGGGCAGGCTTGAGGTTTTGTGTGTGTGTGGGGGGGGAGGGGGGGTGTTTCCTCCATGTTTGGTTTAATTTTTCCTCGTATTACTCCCAAATCAGTAAAGAACGCCTTAGCCACCATCTCCTCAGAGACAAGTGATGTCACTTAGCTCTCTAAGCACCCTGACTAAATAGCACCTTGTTCAAAGCATGACCTGAATTCGTGGGGTGGGGGGTGCTGGTAAGTTGTCCTAGAGTTGTTTTATTTTGGGAAGCCAGTGGGACAAAACATGGTGAACTTTCATGCGTTCTTACTGCTTGATATCTTTTGGCTTGAAAACATCCTCTTTGAAAGGTTTCCAAAGGTAACGCCAATCACTGATACTTACAAGTCTACACATGACCTTGCCCACACTCCCCAAGGGCTGCAAAACTAAGAATGGTGTTGAAGGTGACAATCACATCTTTTTAAAAAACATGATCACATTATAGAAAATCCAGGAAACGGAAGAAAACATAGAACCTTGTTCCTCTAACAAAACTACCACTGGTGTTTTGATATATTTCCAGTCTGTACTTTTTAAAAAGTGTTTTACATACCCAAGTACACACATGATTTTTCACTTAGACTCAATTATCTATAAATTGTTGCAAGTAAAGCCTAAGCCTCATAATATTGTTCTAATACTCTGCTCTGTCACTTACATTTTCTCCAAATTTTGGCAAATAGAAGATAGTCAATAAACATCAGCCATTTTTCATAGCTACTGTTCTGACTTTTAAGTAGCTATAAAACTTTCAATTAAGTGGCAACACCATCAACTCTGTATCTATCCCATCACTGAGTGATTGCATCCTACCTGTCTGATGACCAAGAATCTCTCCTTGACCACACTCCCACCAGGTTCCTCTGAGTCCTTCAGCTAAGTCTGACCCCAGCTGATAAAGATTTGAACAAACTCTATGGAGTGTTTCCAGTAGCTCAAGACCACCTCCGTAAGAAGATCCTTCCCTCTCCCACCATTTAAAGGGCCCATGAGAGAAAGGTCAGGGCAGCAAAAGAACTGTTGTTTGTTCCAGCCAAGATCTGGCCTCTGAGGAAACCCCAGCCTCTGTGGTGGGGATTGCGGGGGATGAGTAGGAGCCTGACTTCCTTAATAGGCACTTAGCAAACCCACGTGGGTTTCACGTGAACCAAAGGCCTCCTTCCTTTCCATTGTAACTGTCACATTCCTAATTCTGCCGACCCCCCCACCTGCCCCCTCTCCAATCTCTCACTCCCCCTAACATCCAAGTGAGAGTGAAAGCATTAGTCGCTCAGTCGTGTCTGACTCTGCAATGTCATGGACTGTAGCCCACCAGGGTCCTCCTCTCCATGGGATTCTCCAGGCAAGTATACTGGAGTGGGTAGCCATCCCCTTCTCCAGGGGATCTTTCTGACCCAGGGATCAAACCCGGTTGCCTGCACTGCAGGCAGATTCCTTAATGTCTGAGCCACCAGAGAAGCCCAAAGCTCTGGAAAAATCCAAGTGGAATTCCATTCTTGCTGGACTCTTTCCTATTGCAACAGTGTGTCATGATTGAACACGGTCCTGACTCCTGTGCATGCGTGTGCTAAGTTGCTTCAGTCATGTCTGACTTGGTGGCCCTATGGACCGCAGCTCACCAGGCTCCTCTGTCCATGGGATTCTCCAGGCAACTCTTATCCAGAGTTGTTTATCTTGACATAGTCATGTGACTGGAAACACTGGGGACAGTGCTCATTCTCAAAGACACCGCCAGTCTTCTGAGTCTTTCCCCAGAGGCCACAGAACAGAGGCAAGCCATCATCACCACGTCCTGTCCAAATTCCCCACCCACAGATTCCAGGGATGTGGTTGCTCTACATCATGAAGTTTGGGCTGATTTGTTATGCAACAGTAGGTAACTGCTACACCCAACAGAACCACCCATTCTGCCCAGGGCACTTGTCTTCTCAGCTTACCCATCCACACAACTGAATCACATAATCATTTCAAGGGTCTAGACAAGCAGCAACACACACGTGGGCTCTGCTTCCAGGCTCTTTTTTTTTCTTCGAATCGATTCTGACTATTGCTAAAATAATATTAATCTTTTTAAACTGCAGGCCTGATCACGTCATTTCCCTGCTTCAAACCCTTTAATAGAGTGCCAGTGTGTACTGAGAAAAGTCCACACTCCTCAGCACAAGGTGCTGAGTCTGTTCTAACTTGGTCTCAATCAACGCTCTCTGTCGCAGTCTCCCATTCTTCACTGCCTTCTCCGGCCCAGCTGGATTCGTCACTCTTCTCCAGAAATGTCCAGCATCTCCCCTGGCTTTGCCCTGCTCACGCTACTCACACAGCCTCAGTGTGTTTTCCTCTCGTGGGTGTAAGTTGATGCCCTTCCCCCACTCCCCTTTCCAGTTTTACTGAGACATGACATACAGTACTAGATAAGTTTAAGGTGCATAGAGTACAAAGCAATGATTTCATTTATATATATCATGAAATGTTATATATTCACTATTAAGTCAATATTCACTGTTAATCATACCTACTACCAATTTAAAATATGAAAACTGAAAGTCACGTCTGACTCTTCGCCCCATAGACTGTAGCCTACCAGCTTCTCTGTCCATGGAATTCTCTAGGCCAGAACATACTGGAGTGGGTAGCCATTCCCTTCTCCAGGGTATCTTCCCAACCCAAGGAGTGAACCCAGGTCTCCTACATTGCAGGCGGATCATACCTCATCCTATTTCATATATAACTGACAAACAATTTATGTATTTCCAATTAAGTGTTTTTCTTTNTCCCTCCAACCTTGCTCTCCTGTTGTTGGAAATTTTGCTAAGCCACGTTTCTCTTCCAGGCATGGCAGGTGGCCTTTGCCTGGCTCTGAGAAAGGCAGGACTCCTGTCTGCCCAACCTCAGATGCCTTCCCCAGGCCCACCCTCACCCCCAAGGAGTGGGAGAAGCCAGACTTGGGGTGGGGAAGTGGCGGGGGCGGCTCTGTGGGCCACGATTTCCTTCAGTAGCACCCGGGGGCGGCTCTGGGCAGACAGCGGGCTGGAGAGCAGGGCCACGGAGCCGGAAAAGGCAGAGCCCCTGTCAGCGAAGTGCCCACCTGTTGAGGAAGTAAATCATCACCGTTTTCGTGACATCGCATCAGAGAGCTTGGAACAGCGATCCCCCTTCGCGTCTCGCCCCCGTGGTCCAGCCCCGTGCGCCACACTCCGTGGTTTCTCCCCCGTGATGCTCACGCCGTCTAGTGGAGGAGTAACTGTTATCCCTCTTTCATACAGGCAGGAACTGAGACTCGGTAGGAAAAGCAGTGTCATCAGAACTCATGCCCGCTGGGCAGGGGGCACACCCGACTCCAGAGCCAGGCTCGTCTTGCCCTAGAATCTGCACCCTGACCGTCCTCTGTGATTAACGGTTGTAGGCTCACCCGGGAGATGAAGGGACCGAGTCCGACTTTTGAGAGACTCTTTCCTAAGGTGGCAGAGGAATTTACCACAAGTGGGAAGGGACAGGGGCTGCAGGGAATGGGAACAGAAGGGCCAAGGTCACAGAGGCGTAAAAACACATAGCGTCTTTGGAAAGTGGCCAGAGGAGAGGGTGAAGTAGGATGCCGGCCGTTTGAGCTGCAGTGTCGCACCCCAGCCCCTGACGTGTTGGCTTGTCTGTGAGTCAGCGGAGTGGGTGGCCCCGAGCAGAGCGGGGGGGCTCCTGCAGCCCTGGTGGTCTCGTGCACATGCACAATAGGGTGAGAATCACTGGTTTGGGGTGTTTTCTACCTGGAACAGGAGTGAGCAGAAGCAGCAGTGTATTCCCCTCATCTAGAACTTTCTTTGACATTTTGATTGTTATGACCCATTTAAGTCTGAAAGTGTGAGATGTGAGCACCACACTGAAAAGAAACACCTGCCTTAAAGGAAGTCTCATCTCAGAGGATGCCTTGAGCGGCTGCCAAGGAAGACCTTCAGGGTTAAGCTGTAGACTCGTGGAAATAGAGTGATGGTTAGGAGGAGTATCTCATTAAACTAGATCTGTGTCTGAAAGTCTGGCCCTATTCTTCATGACTCGATGTCCTGGCGTTACAGTCCCGTCCAGGAGGTTCCGTCTGAGCACTTAACCAGCCTCTCCCTCCTGTAGNTTATGTCCCCTTCCTCTCAAGACTCTCTCCCATCTCCAACCCAAGAAGCCCTTCTTTAATGAACCACTTTGCCTCCCCTGAATGTCCTCAGCATTGGAACACCACCTTCATCCTGGCACACCTTTCATCTTGTACAAATCTTTGTTTTTTGCCTCCTGTCTCCTCTACTGGACTGCCTCATTCACCAAGAGTACAGATGATGTCTGGGACATCTCTCTGGACCAGGGCCTAACACTCTGCCTTGCACATTAAGGGGTATTCAGTTTCTCCGTCCTTGCTGTGACTGTATCAGAAAGACAGACTGTGTTGGCAGGAAAATGTTGAATCACTGGTTCTGGAAATTCTTCTGCCATAATGTTTAATAAATTCGAATGAGGCAGAAGGTGGCTGTGGGAATCACCACCTCCAGATCCTCCCGGGAAGTTCAGGGACAGCAGAATGGCTTTGCTTCAGATAGAAACAGAGAAGCTGAGAGTGAAATTTTAACTTCAGGTGCTCGGAGAAGAACAGACTCTGGCCAGTACTCTCCGGCATCTATGATCTCCTGATTCCGTGGGCACATGCTGTTGCGATAGGTCAATTATTCCTGCTGACTGCATACTGTGGAGTCAAATCTCATCATAAATGTGATGTATCTCATTCCAGGCCCTGCTGCAGTGCGCTGGCATTTTGATAACAAAATGATGGACAGGTGCAGCTTGTCATTACAGGATGATAAAGCCACTGACCACATCAACTACAATGCCATCAGAAATACATTGTGCAGGAGGGGGAGCTGGTAATTTCCTTCACCAGGGTGACTTTAGGGAGCCCTCTTTCCAGCGCTCAATTAGATACACGTTTTTGCTCCTTGCCAAAGACCTGAGAGTTTTTAACTTTAAGATAACTTTGGTATCATGTATTCAAAAAAATGTTACCACCCATACACCACTCCAACATGCAGGAGACCCATCTCTCATCATCCACACACTCTTCTGCTGCCGTTCATTCTGCTTGGCACCTGGTATCTGTTGAGCACTCCAGAGGAGATAAACACAGTCTGGGAATGTTAAGCAATTTCTCCAACTCAGCAAAAATCCTGAAACCCAAAATGTCAACTTTACAGAAAAAAAGATATCATCCCCTTGCTTTCTATTTTTTTTCCTGCGTATTCTTCTCCGAGAGACTCAGTTCAGTTCAGCTGTTCAGTCGCATCCGACTCTTTGCAACCCCATGAATTGCAGCACGCCAGGCCTCCTCGTCCATCACCATCTCCTGGAGTTCACTCAGACTCATGTCCATCGAGTCAGTGATGTCATACAGCCATCTCATCCTCGGTCGTCCCCTTCTCCTCCTGCCCCCAATCCCTCCCAGTATCAGAGTCTTTTCCAATCAGTCAGCTCTTCGCATGAAGTGGCCAAAGTACTGGAGTTTCAGCTTTAGCATCACTCCTTCCAAAGAACTCCCAGGGCTGATCTCCTTTAGAATGGACTGGTTGGATCTTGAACTGCACAATTCTCTGTCTCTCATGGCCCAATCTCTCTCTAAACTACCTCCCAGCGACACACTGACACACAAGCCGGCCAGTGTCCCCAAGAAAATCAAACACACCTAATTCTTTTTAAAAACCTAATCCGCGATGATCAGTTTCTTTCTCCGTGGTTCCCCCCTGCCCCCCATCTCCTCCTGCCCCTTTAAGAAGGAGGAAAGCACCTTTCCCGGGAATGTGCAGAAACATTTTAGATAAAATTTTATTTTGGTCTCGCCAGGCAGGAAGCTATTACCCCTCCGTTGTTATCTTTATGTGCATGATGAGGAATAATAGCTGATTTGTGAAGTTATCTATTACGGGAAATAATCAAGATTAATGAGCCCCGTGGCACTTGCTGAATGCCTCCGGAGATTTATTGCTCAGGCTGGGCGTTTCTCTTGTGTTGTTGGTACTGTTTCTTTCTTTTTTTCAGCACGTGCAAATGGAGACATGGATTAATTGTGGAAGAGGAAAAAAGCTCTTTCAATGTTATCAAATACTGGGCACTGCTCAGCCCCGCCTTGCCCAATGAGACCCTTTTGTGACATATAATGATGCCGGAGTCTAGTCCCCACCCTGCTTTAGATCCAGGCAGGGAGTGTTTGTTAGCTTGTACCCTCCAGGGTGTGTGGACTGTCCACTAGAAGTCCTGTCCTGAAGTCAAGATTTGGCTGAGGGCTTCCCTGGTGGCTCAGGGTAAAGAATCTGCCTGCCAATGCAGGGGACACAGGACCGATCCCTGACCTGGGAAGATCTCATGTGCCACGGGACAGCTAAGCCTGTGCACCACAGCTACTGAACCTGTGTTCCAAAAGCTGCAAATACTGAGGCCCATGCGCCCTAGAGCCCACATGCCCCAAGAGAAGCCACTGTAATGAGAAGCCTTCACTCTGCAACAAGGAGCAGCCCTTGCCAGCCCCAACTTGAGAAAAGCCTGTGTAGCAATGAAGACCCAGTGCAGCCAAGACTAAATAAGCACATATGTTCATTTAAAAAAGAAAAAAAAAAGATTTGCCCTAGATGGAGAGAATTTTATGGTGCTGGGGATGCAAGCGCTCAGGAGTTTCAACCACCTGCTCAAGCAGGGAGATACTATCTTCTCCTCCGTGGATCTGCCCTGCAGCCACAGGGCTGCTGTGGATGGCAAAACCACGGCTGCAGCACCAGCATGCCTTTGTTCTGAATGTCTGGATTGATGCTGGACATTCTGTACGCTGGGCCTCCTGGAAATGGAACAGTGATCCAGGATCCAAATGAAATTCTGGTGGTACAGCCTCTGTATGGTAGCAACTTCACAGTCAAAGTGCATGCTCGGTCGCTTCGGTCATGTCCGACTTGTTGCAACCCCCTGGACTGAAGCCGACTAGGCTCCTCTGTCCACGGTATTTCCCAGGCAAGAATACTGGAGTGGGTTGCCATGCCCACCCCCAGGGGATCTTCCCTACCCAGGGGCTGAACTCCCATTGCAGGCAGATTCTTTCCCCACTGAGCCCACCTGGGAAGCCAATAGAACAGTCAATAAGGAATTACAAAGACTGCTTCCTGACAGAGGCAGGTGGGAGGAAGGGAAGAAAGCTCTCTGTGACCAGACCGCTATTAGTGGGGAAGGAGACAGAGGTGCTGAATCTTTGCCTGCCAGGGTCAGGATCCCAGCTCTGCAACGCACAGCCACACCCCTGCTGCGAAATGTAAACTTCACACACTTCCATGGCCCATCTGGAAACTGGGCGGATAACAGTATGGATACCACAAGGTGATTGTGATGAATAAAATGGAATGAATACATGTACCAGTGCTTAGGAGAAATTTATAGTATAGTTGTTATTTTTAAATAACCATTTGTCAGTCCAAATGTACCTGAAACATCCTGGACTAGAGACCCATGGTGTTCTATTACATTGCTTTAAAACAGACCCAGGTTCGATCCCTGAGTTGTGAAGATCCTCTGGAGAAGGAAATGGCAACCCACTCCAGTACTCTTGCCTGGAAAATCCCATGGACGGAGGAGCCTGGTAGGCTACAATCTATGGGGTCGCAAAGAGTCGGACACGACTGAGCGACTTCACCTCAAGGTCCCACTTTGTTTTTTCCCAATGGGCAGAATGAGGGTGTAACAGATGAACCCCAATCCGATAGTTAAAAAGTCTGGCTTTCAGAACCAGATCAGTCACCAACAGTATGATGGTTTTTATATTTTTGGGTCTAGTTTCCCTATGGATTATATATGGATTTGGAAAATGACCTCGAGTGTCTTCAGTGCTGGTATCATATAAACCTTTAGGTCACACGCATGCTCTTTTTTGTTAACTTAGGTGGAGAAACAGCCCCAGGAGTGAATGCAAAAACCAATGTAACATATACTTGAAATTTTATATAAACAGAAAGATACCCTAACAAAGGTCCTTTTGAATATTTAGAAAATCACTGCATTACCAACTAATAAAACCGCAGGGTATTTATTTGTAGACTTTTAAGAAGTTAAAGCCTCTAAAAACACACTTGGCAAAATACAGCAATAGCCAAGTGTCCCAACAGAATACTTTTTAATGTGCTGGAGCTTGCATTTCCATAAGATATTAAGAGGATCATTGGGTTTATTTAAAAGCATATATACTGATGACCTCAGCAGACAGACGATAATGGCCTTTCTCTGAAGGGGTTTATACTCTCTAGACCATGATTTTCATATTCTCTTGGCAGAAAAGTAGAAAACACTTTTGTCATTTTATCCTTTTTCCCAGGGACTTGTTAATTCATGACTAGGTAGGGCCTGAGATTTCTACACCAAAACTGAATTGGCTGGTTTTTTAAGCAATATATTGACTTTTCCATTTAAAAGCAGGAATTACTGCATGTGAACTCTATCACTAACACATTCAAAAGGATGGTTGATTTCTTCACTCCCCTTTCCCAACCCATCCTTGACTCTGCCCATCAACATCTTGTCTTTTTTAGGCCCGAGTCAGATTGATAGACTTCATCTTTAACCTGTCCAAAGGCATTCATTTCTCTTTTCTCAGGGCCCCCAAGCCTTTCACATTTCTAATGGCAAAAATACACAGAAGAACTGTACAAAAAAGATCTTCACAATCAAGATAATCACGATGGTGTGATCACTCACCTAGAGCAAGACATCCTGGAATGTTAAGTTAAGCAGGCCTTAGAAAGCATCACTACAAAGCTAGTGGAGGTGATGGAATTCCAGTTGAGCTATTTCAAATCCTGAAAGATGATGCTGTGAAAGTGCTGCACTCAATATGTCAGCAAATCTGGAAACTCAGCAGTGGCCACAGGACTGGAAAAGGTCAGTTTTCACTTCAATCTCAAAGAAAGACAATGCCAAAGAATGCTCAAACTACCGCACAATTGCACTCATCTCACATGCTAGTAATGCTCAAAATTCTCCAAGCCAGGCTTCAGCAATATGTGAACCGTGAACTTCCAGATGTTCAAGCTGGTTTTAGAAAAGGTAAGGAACCAGAGATCAAATTGCCAACATCTGCTGGATCATGGAAAAAGCAAGAGAGTTCCAGAAAAACATCTATTTCTGCTTTATTGACTATACCAAAGCCTTTGTGTGGATCACAATAAACTGTGGAAAATTCTGAAAGAGATGGGAATACCAGACCACCTGACCTGCCTTTTGAG